>CM021529.1:10235008-10251026 GCA_010994315.2 Pisaster ochraceus
CGAATTTTGTTCAAATTTTATTTAAAAAAGATGGAATTTGTACAAAAATCGCTGTCGATCGGTCAATCGCGCAAAACCACTTCTGCACGATCGGCCCATCATGCAAAGCCATTCCTGCACAATCAATTGGTCGTGCAAAACCATACCTGCACGATCGGTCGATTGCGCAAAACCATTCTTGCATGATCGATCGATCGCGCAAAAAATACTTGTAGCGCGATCAGTCGATCGCGCAAAGATGCTCGTTGCACGATCGACCGATCGTTGCGCGATCGACCGATTGCTGCGCGAACAATAGATCTTTCAATAGCGCAGCGCGATCAGCCGATAGCGCAGATTGACCGATCGCACCCAACATATACATAGCAGGTATGGATGGCCATTGAGACTTGTACTGCTCCATTACCACTGTGCACTGATTGGGACCTGACACTAGAATGGAGATAACTGAGGTACGAGCTTTGTTACTATGCCTTCTTTGTGTTCTTTCCACGGGGACTACTACATTCCAAAATGGCGCCATCATCAATCAATTTACCCCCCATAAGAAATTGACCAGAAACAGATACCTCAAAGCTCCCATCAGCTATTACCCAAATAGCAGTGCAACGTTCAGTCTCCCAATAGTATGCTGTGGTGACATACAACCGAACCCAGGACCAGAGTCTCTAACGCAATTGTCTAATCATACACAGAAATATAACCGTTACAGCATAAACCAACTGTACTGCATAGGCTCTAAGGCTGTTAAAGCTTATCTACCCACGGAGGTTTGGAGTACAATTACAGAGTTAAATATTCGCCAAAATTGCAGGGGAACTAGACGTGGATATAAGAAATCTAAACATCTACGACAGGCTATACCAACAATCATCAATCCCTGGCGTAGACAGGCTGCAAATGACAGAAAACGCAATCCTGAAAACATTACATATATTGCACCTACACTCTTCAACGTATTAAACGACCAACCCAGCACTCAACTTGACAATTTAGAGTTGTCTCAACACACACAGCCAAGAAATGATCAAGGTGAATGTGAACAAAGCCTAAAAACAGCAAAAGGCATGAAATTAATATGCTTTAATGTCCGATCATTTCTCCCTAAGTTGGAAGAAATACGCCTGTTAGCAGCCGATACAGAGCCCCATCTCATTGGCCTCGTTGTAACGTGGCTTAATGATTCAATAGATACACAGGAACTTGAAGTACCTAATTATAGTCTTTACAGGAAAGATCGGAATCGCTTTGGAGGCGGAGTTGCAGTATTTGTCAGAGATACAGTTAACCACAAGATTCTTCTTACTGATAGTATGGATAAAGTTGAATCAATATGGCTAGAGATTCAGCTGCCATCAACAAGACCTCTAATTATCAGCTATGTTTATCGGCCACCAGACAACGAGTCATTCTTTGAGGATTTTTTATCTGTTCTTGATGATATGTCATGAATATGTATAACTAAAGAACTCCACCTGAAGTAACTTGCATGGGCGATTTTAATGCTGACTATTTGTCTCCAAGTTCAAGCCATTGGACAAAATTGAAACAGCTTTTGAATAACTATGAACTTAATCAATTAATCACCTGTCCTACAAGAATCACTCAACATAGTTGTAAGTGCATAGATCATCTCTGGACCAATCAACCCTCTATGTACACTAACTTGGGAACAATTGAGGTTAATCTTAGCGACCATTTATTGATTTATGCTGTTTGCAAGTCTTCAGACCTCTTCATTCCACACAAACAGCACTTATTGATGTCTCAGACTTTCTACTTAAGGAGATGGACAGTGGTAAATTTATTGGAGCAGTGTTTTTAGATCTCCGCAAAGCATTTGACACCATCAATCACACAATCTTGCTGAATAAACTACACACTATTGGTGTAGGAGGTCTAGAGCTCGACTGGTTCCAGTCCTACCTTTGTGGAAGGACACAGGTAACTAAAGTTGGGAATGTTTTGTCAAATACATCTGATGCCATCAATTTTGGAGTCCCTCAAGGAACTATTTTGGGCCCATTATTATTTTCTATTTTTATTAATGATATCACTTCTATGACTGAGCATACTAAAATTGTTCTTTACGCTGATGACACCTCTATTTTTTACTCAAGTAAAGATATTCATCAGATTAACTTATATCTCAATCGTGATCTACAGAAAATATCTAACTGGCTCGTCTACAATAGGCTTAAATTGAATACAACTAAGTCCAAAAGTATGTTGATTGGTTCAGCCTAAAAACTTGCCAGATGTGAAAATCCCAATCTTGATATTTTTGTTAATGATAGTTGCCTGGTACAAATTACCAGTTATAAATATCTTGGGGCTCATACTGATTGTAAATTGAGATGGACAGAACATATTGACTATATAGCTTCTTCTGTGTCAAAAAGAATAGGTATTTTAAATAGATTTAAAAATGTCTTGCCCACGCATACCGTTAACCTTTTTGTAAAAAGTCTTATAGTCCTTCAGTTTGATTATTGTGATCTTATATGGAGTAATGCTTCCAAAACTCTGTTAAAGCGTCTTGAGGTTCTTTTGAACAGAGCAGGACGAACTTTTCTTAAGGTTCCACATAGAACATCTGCTTCAACTGTGCGTAGTGAACTAGGTTGGAAAACTCTAGAAGAAAGAAGAGTTATTCATGTATACACAATGGTTTTCAAGTGTTTAAAAGGCAACGTTCCAAGTTATCTTAGTAATGTTTTTGTTCCAGTCAGCGAATTACACTGTCACCGAACTAGGAACAGCACTGTTGGAAATATGGTCCTTCCGCCCCCTAGAACAGAAAGTGGAAGAAGAACCTTTAATTTCAGGGGTGCCCAGGCTTGGAACAACTTGCCACATAATCTGAAATCTCTGCAGCCAACAGATCTTAATCAGTTTTTAAATCAACTCTAACAGCTCAGTTAAACCCTTTTTCCACTGACACTTTTGTTTTTTTACTTCATGTTGGTATTCCTTTCTGCTGATGCGTTTGTATGTTTACTATTTTTTCTTTTTCTGTCACTCTGTATATTTAATTCACTTTTTGTAATTTTTAGGAGTGCTAGGATCCAGTGTTTTTAACGTATGTGCATTGGTTTTTTCCCTGTAACCTTTTTATTCTTGTATATTCAGTGCACTTCTGTAGTTTTTATGTCAGCTGGGATCCATGGGAGATCAGTGAGTTTTTTCTCACTGAGTGGATTACCCAGGGTAAACAATAAATAAAAAAAATAAAAAAACAAAAATGACCTTCATGCTGGCAGCATGTTGTGGAGTTGTAGATTAATGACGTCATCATGTGTCACGTGGTAAAGCGTGGTAAAGGAGGCCCTAGCCTAGGGGAGAAGGAACTGAACACTGAAATGAGTTTAAAAGAACTTTAATTATTTTTAAAGGCATTATGATTTAGGGCATCCGTGAACATGGTGCACTGTGGGACTGGGAGTTTGTTTAACTCTCAATCCTCCCTTGTGTGATGGTCATTGGCCAGACGGTTATGATGAATTATCCATGGGTAAACAATTTTCAGATTTGTTTGACTGAACCAAATTGCACTGTGAATATCACACAAGTGATTTTTTGATGATTTGAGCTACAGAATTCCTTGAAATATCCAAAAATTTAAATAAATTGAATACAAACTGGGGAAAAAAAACCTTAACTACGTAAACAATTGGGAAACCAAAACTTTTAATTTTCTGTTCTTTGGTGAAACTTTGGATTATGATGTCACTCCATAATAAAATTGTATGCCAAAGAATTGTATGCATAGTACCAGCTTGTGATGAGGGTGATGAGGGTGATTAAAACAGCTTTTTAAAAATAATGCTCTCAGATTGTCCACAAAACCTTTTTCAATCAGAAATACATTAATTTGGTAAAGTTTCCAATAAAATCAATGTAGTCATCAACATGCAATTTATCCTTGAGAAAATAAACATTTCTCCTTTATTTGATTAACAATTATTATTCGGTGCCCAAATAGATGAATATTCATATCAACGTTAAATGATGGTAGGCCACATCTAGCCACATCATCAAACTGTAAGTTAAAGAATGTGTACCTGACTGCCTTAACCATTGTGCCATATCAACGTTTGTTGTTTTTAAAAATAAACTTTTGCAATTGCATTGTGCTTCTGACAAAAGTAACCATACTTTTTACCCCGCTGAAGGGTACCTTGTCATTGCCTACAATATTCGTCCGTACGTCTGTCAGTCTGGCTTGAGCAGCTTTTTTGTTTCCAAACCAAACTTGAGTTAGAAGTGACATTTACACATTGTAATTTGGGTAGGGGTTGCCCTTGGGGAAAGAAAGGTTGGGATTATTTTGGGGTGAAAAGTTCAAAGGTCAAGGTCACCGTGGTAAATTATTACATGTTTTCTCCATGATCTTAACTTAACCTTGTGAGAGCTACTTTAAGACACAGGTCAAATGTCAATGTCGCAGTGCCCAGGTCAGGTATAGGAACATGATTTGTGGATATCATTGATAGAGTAAATTTACAAGAGCTAAGGTGTTTTAACAGCATCACTTATTTTTCACTCTAGGTAGGCTTTGTAAGACAGCAGACTAATTAAATATTCCCTTTTACAGATTTGTAATTCATTAAAAGAAGTTCACCTTTATTATAATATTCATTAAAGCAGTTCACCTTTATTATAATATTCATAGCTGAGCATTGCTTACTAATTTACAATGTTGTAATAAACATGATAAATGCATGAAATGCACTGAGCCTCAGTTGTACAGAATATTAATTTTAAATGCAGTGCATGTTTTGTGGTTTCATTCTTCATTTAAACCTAATTGAAATTTACTATTTGCAGGTATGAAGATTTCATAACAAATCCAGCTAAACTTCCAAGATTAAAGAAACGTGCAAAAATATGCAGACAGCCTATAAGTACACAAGGGGAGCACGAGGCAGTGATTTCTGATGACACCATCAGTGTATGTTCATCTACATCATCAATGGGATATTCAGATTCATTAATGACACAGGTGAACAACAAGTCTGACGAGGATTTAAGAACTTCAGGTCTAAAACAAGGTATCAGAAAGATATATCAAAATTAATCTCTGACAATGGATTGTCATTAAAACCAATTAAACTCTCTTAATGTTATTGCAAGCTAACTTGTAGCTCTGATGAGAATCATATACATGTAGTCACAGAGAAATTTTGCCTAGTATAAGTGAAAAAATATGTATGTTAATGATTTGTAAACAAAACAAAAACAACTTAGAAGGAGCAAACCAATAATTTGTGGATTGAGGTTTATGATCTGTTAAGGGTTACTTAAACATGCCATAAATAAATGTCATGGAAGTTTTGATGCTTACTCCTTGCTTTTTCTGTAGTTTGAGTTTCCAAACCCATTATATTTTGTTGCAACTGACTGCCTGCTTCATTAATACACAACTGAAAATTACAAATGGAAAACATCTGATTGTACATAATTAAAAACATAAGAAACAGAAAACACCCATTCCTGTGACTTCATTTAATTTTCATGAAATTTCAGGGGAATTTTAAATAAAATAAAAAATCAAAATGTTTATATAATGCTGGCACATTCTTTCATTCATTCATTCACAGTATGAATTTGAAAAAAAAGAAAGATGTGGTTTATTTTTAAAAAACTAAAGTAAAAATGTTTTCCTAAGTGTATACATGTAAATCAATGTGCCTTCCTACTGACCTTCCTTTTTTAGACATGTTACATGTACAGCCTTGTAACATTCTGGAGAAACATTTTTGTTTGACCTTGCTGCCTTTCACCATGACAATTTATTACCACTGGCATGCCAATCGGTTCCATCAAGACACTGGTAACTTGGTAACTTACACTGTATACTGGTAGGCCTACCATTTTGGAACACACTGATGCACTATTCCTTTATTACTAACATTATTTGAAGTTAGGGTCATATATTGGTTTTTGTCAATGTGCGTTAATGCTGATTTACATGTATCTAGGCCAGATTAAGAAAGATACAATAAAAGTCACCTGCGAAAGTTTCAGCTTTCTCCTTGTTGAGAAAACAGCAAAAACTGTCACGGAATTTTTCAGCAAGAAAGTTGAATTCATCCATGCTTAGCAAAATGACAGTGGGTACAACCCCATCTCTGGCCGCAGCTTTCACAAATGGACACCACATAAATTTGCATCTCTAAAACTTGCCTTGGGGCGAGTATTGGAGATTCAAATTTTGTAACATACTACTTTTATTGAATTCTAATCAACGGGGCATTTCAAATGAAATAAATTTGCAGAATACTTTAATACATGCGTACTACCATTAGCATTTTTAGAACAAAGAGGCTTTCAGATAGAAATGACACGATTTTTTGTTGACACTAACTCATTTGATTTTGTTTATTTATTAACCTTTTCAATAATGTAACTTACCAGTTCACAAATCGCAAGCAGTGCTTTAGGTATCCAGACAAATCTTGAGAACAGTGTTTGTTGGTCTTGGTTTAAGTTGAGCTGCATTTGTTTCTGCATTAACCTACTTAAACCTACATGCATGCATTATACTGGGCTTGTCATTGAAATCTGCCAAAGTGGAAGGTTAATGTTAAGTACTTACATTTATCTAAAATGTCTTCTTTCCCCCCCCCTCATTTTTTTAATATTGTAGAGTGTTGGCTACAGCAGGCAAGTGCTGATAATTTGCCATTTGTTAGTCCCAGTAGTCAAGGGAGACTTCATGATAAGGAGCATTCAGCATTCAGTGGCTACCCTGCATTATCACAAGATGATAAGAAACCCAGCAGTCAGGTGTTTGATGAATTCCTCAACGGTCATGAGGTGACTTCTAACAGAAAGATGGATGAGATGCGCCATGGAGAGGAGGATCAAGTTATTGAGAGTGATGCCTTTCTGTTTCACAAACCTAGAATTAGCAGGTTAGATACAGCATTGATTGATATGCAGCAAAAGCATTTATGTCATTTATGTGAGCCTCTTTTTTATTACCCTGCCTAAAGTATCACCACACTGGTCTATTGCATCCCTCCTCTCAATAGTAAGATTCAAGAATTCTCAGGTACATAAACGGATAATGTGGATCCATTTTTCATGTTGTCTACCTTAGCTCGAGGACAATTTTAGCAAAGCCTTTAAGTTTCTTACTCATGATTAGATTGATACTGCTTTGGAATCGGCCAGCTACATTAAATAACCACTACAGGCAGTTTTTTTCAATTTTGTTATCTAGTAAGTAAATTTTCTCTTTTGAAGTAACCATATTTCTTAATAAGTTCAACAGTTTACCGTTCCTTATCATTTGCACCTTTAGTCGACTGCATTCATACCCCTTCTTTGTTACCATTGGCCAAGCTTACACAATATAGAGCATTCAACATGTTCAAGCCTCAGCACAAAGGCCATTTGTTACAAAGCTGTAGTTTTTTCTATGTTCACCCTCCATACTCAAGTTAACAATGGAGAAAGATTGGATCTTTCCAATGATGGTAAAGTTAAAAAAGGTTGGTATCAGCAATCCCTTCCATTTGGAATGGAATGATCTGAAATGTCCAACACCTGTAGAGCGCCATATGATAGAGAGCAAAAAATGTTTGAGTGTTAAGATCACACTGAGGAAACAAAAACCAAGAACTTGGATATTTATTGCTGATCTGAATGATTTCTGGGTTATATGAAAAAAAAAGGCAATTAGTAAGACATTTTTTAGGTGTTTAGAGCAATGCTCGGAATACCTTGTTTTTCTTTGGTGTGTGTTCTGGGGGCTTTACCTCTTCCTTTTTTTCTTCTTCTCCGTATTCTTCTCCTTTTTCTACTCCCCTTGAGTTTCTTCTAACAATGACACTCTTTTTTCAAGCTCAAATAACCTTCAAACTTGACATTTAGATATTCACCAGGAGAAGACAACGCTGTAGTGACATCATGATAATGTATTTGACTGTTGAATTACATACAATCAAAATTTAATGTTTGAAAAAATTATAACTCATGAACCAAACAATCTACACATCATCAGAAAGGTCTCCAAAAACTAAAACGCTTCACAGAGTGTGACGTCATTTGACCTTAACTTCCTATTCAGAAATACTCATATTTCATTCACAATTTTTACATCAGGTTGTAGGTCTTTGAGCCTGCTCAAACTTTTGCCAGAGATACCAATTTGACTTTAACTTCAGGTTGAAATTGGATGTTATAGCCGGCTTATGTATTGACCCACATGTACACTAACTGTACATGCATGTACTCCAGTAACCCTAAGGTTCAAAGCCCATGAAGCCTGATTTGGCATGTAGGCTTTGTTAATTTTTAATGCAGCCGTCCATGCAAAAACTCAAAGTAATTGTTGTCTGCTAACAAAGACACACTTTTCAACTTTACATGACCTTCAAAATCCACAGATAGATCTGCAACAGTAGATAACACCACTGTTGTGACATCGTAGTGACGTCGTAGTGATGTCAATATGACATCATCAAGTGCTGTTTTTCATGTAAATTGAAAGTTTAATATATTTCAAGGAATCAAATCTCCTGAAATACATAGGCTTTTTTGACTATCTACATTGTATACATCTTATAAAAGGGCTTAACATTCTGCATTAAAGTTGCACTGATAAGACCCAAATTTGACCTTGTCTTCTGGTCGAAACCGGAAGTTGGAGTAAAGAAATTATTCCTGCACCTCATTTTGAGGTTTGCAAAATTTTGAGGCATTGTCTCTTTATGAAACAAAGTTTGACACCTAGGCCTGCAAATTTAAAGATAATGTAGTAATTGTCCTCAACAGCGCCCTCTTGTGACAAGTTAATTAATAGTGCACTCTTTGCTGAAAACCTGTTGCAAGCTCAAGTCGTTTAAAAAAAACTTGGAACATACCGGTACTTAAATCTTAGCGTCTGTATGAGAACTTAGATATAACACCATAATAAAAGGTTATTATTCCAAAAAACATATCTTGAGAACCACAGCTATTTGGGATAAACATTGAGTACCCTTTGGATGGAAAGCTCTTCAATCTTGCTTTGATGCTTGCCACAAATACATGTGTTCTCACTAAAATTGTGTAATTTCCTGTGGAGAACATCTTCCTTGGCCTTGGGGGATTGTCTACTGTCTGTGAATGTTTGATTTATAAAAGTTCTTTATATTAAATAAAACAAAACTAACAAATTTTGTTAGTGACCTGATTTGTCCAACCGGAAGTTTTGAAAAATGTACATCATGAAGCTCTTTTAAATGTGTGTTTTGGTAATATTTTAATATTTTATTTGATTAAACTTAAAATATTTTCCTGCCTTTCACACAGTCCGAACATCTCGTGTTTGTAAATCTACAAACACTTCATTTCTAGTTAATACCTATTGTGCTGTGAAAATATCTGCAAGGTTTTAATTGAGTTTGGAAAAATTGCCTTTGAAGTTAAATTTTTTGGTATTTCATAATTGTTATGTGTATTCATTAACAGAATGTGGCGTAAAGATCTTAAAAAATGTTTGAACTTGGATGAAATATGGGCTGTGCGTGCAAAGAAGTGGCTGGTGCCAAACAAGTCTTTGCAAAGTCAACAGAGACCATCTGTCTTCTTAAAAAGGTGACTTGACTTAACAATTTCTTATAGCAGTTTCCATTCCATATCAAGCCCTACTTTGGGATTTTGCCTCTGCTAAGATAGTTATCACACTTTTTTGCTTGATTTAGAAGTAAATGTACCATTGAAATGAATTTGTATTGCTAGTGTAAAAATTTTTTTTAATTTAATTTCAAATACATGGCAGAGTTATTTTTATGTATTATATACTTGTTTTGTTGTCCCTTTTCAGAAATCTGAGTCGTGGTGTTATATTCTTCAAGAAATATCTCAAACAGTTGACAGTTTTAGAAAAACTCCACAACTCTGCATCCAAGATCTCTCAGCCACAGTTACCTCAACATCAAGCAACTAATTTCATTGCACCATGTAGCAAATCAATTCAGAAGCATTTAGTTTTGGTAAATGTTGAATGTAGCAGGGTACAGAAAAGAAAGGACCACACACCAAAGTTACACAAAAATAAAAAGTCAACCAAAGTTAATGTTCAAGTAACTGGGAACAATGAGACAACAATAGAGACAAAATCTTGTCAGACTATGAAAGTCCACTCAAAGATGAAACTACAACATCAACAGGAGTATATGAAAGGAAAAGAAGCACTGAAGAAAGGTGACATTAGAATGAGTTCAAGATTGCACATATCTGGCAAGCAAGTATGGAAACAAGATGACACAGTTGCAAAACAGGTTGCAATTTGTCGACCAACAACCAGTGATAAACAATCTACACAAGATACCACTAGAGAAGACCTAATATCTAATATGGAAAAAAACAAAGTGCCAAACATTGATTATATTCAAAAGATTTGTACTAAGATGACAGAACAAGTAGATGGAGATGCAAATTTGATGTCAACTGAATTTGAGAATGTAGACTACCATCAAGGAATACAGCCATTGTTTAAAGGGCAAAGTGGCCACTGTGGAGGCATATGGAAGTCAATTGTTGATGAATGCTGAAAGTTTAGTTTGTTAGACAAAAGAAATAACAATATATTTTTTGTGTACTAATTCTACACCAACTATTTAATTAAAATGGAACTTGAATTTGTCTTTAACCATGTTAGCTTGTTTAAGTGTAAATTTCAAATGTTATAACAGTGACAGTGAAAAATAACTTTAACAAGAAATACAAATTTGATGGTCTGCAAGGGGTTCTGCAGCTTTTATTCTGTTCCTCTTGTTTGTACTACAACTATAATACATGTATATGAATGACTACTGTGGAATGGAAATGAGTAGAAATTTCCCTCACATTTTCTTCATTCGGTCGACTCTGTTGATTTTTCCAAAACACAATTTTGTTAAAATAAAAATGTTTGTTCATGGTAAGCTTTACAACATGTACACCAAGAAACCTTAAATTGTTTATTTTATTCCACTTCACTCATCACTTGAAGACAGCTTTCGAAGAATAATTCACCATGCACAGAACTTAATTCCGGGGAGACAACACTACAGATTTAAGTCTTCTAAAAGTAGCTTGATATAATTGGCATAATTGGTCATCATCCAATAGATGTGATAACTGCATCAGTAATAATAATATAATAATAATATATAGTCTTATTTATCATATATACCAATAAGGTACTCCAGGTGCTTAAACAGACAGAAACATTCTAAGACAGGTTTTTGAAATGTTGAATTTTGAGACCAAATTGATGTAGCACCTCATAAGGGTTTACAAGGTGCTACGGCACATTCAGCTGCCACTGCTAGACACATCGGGGCAAACCCCCTTCTCTTAGAGATAAGTGTAACTGGGTTCTTTTACGTGCATCACACAACGCCTGGGACCTGCGGCTTTTTGTTTTGTCTGAAGGACGAAGCAATAATGGTAAAGTGTCTTGCTTGAGGACACAAGTGTCATGACCCATTGACTCGAACCCTGCTCTGCTGATCAGAAACACCAGAGCTTGAGTCCAGTGCTCTTAACCACTCAGCCACGACATGCCAATAAATATAAAGATTGCACAGTACACTTATTGCTTCCAAGTGTAGAAAACCCACAGGCTACTCTGAAAGGATTCAAACTTGTGACACCTGCATGTTAGAGCAGATATCTAGACCACTGAGATTGCCTGGTGATTAGAGCTCAATGTGTGTATTGGGGTGCAACTTTTGATTGCACCCCCTTAACAAAGATATTGAAAAAATAGGGAGACTACCTACATAGGACTAGATAGCTCATTTGGTACAGCGCCGGCACATTAATCCGGAGGTCATTGGTTCAAATCCCGCTCTAGTCATTTTTTCTTTGTTCAACCCCAAATTGTTCATACTTATAAATCTCTTGATTGTGAACACTTAATGAACTTTTTTGTACATATTGAGTTTTTCTGATAAAGTATGAATTGCATAGAAATGTTGGATTGGGCTCCGTTTGCCCGTTTTAAGACCCACTAGAAAGCGCAAGTGTGTCATGGTTCATGGAACAGAAGAATGGCAAGCATCAGTGTCATTTTATTTTACTCAAGTAATTAAGGCAGTGTCTTTAAGTAATTCAAGAAATATATAATTTTGAGATATGTGCAATTTTGGAAATTTAACTTATTCCTCTAGGTGACAATATTTAGAGATGGCTTGGATTTGGTGTCTCAAAATTTGTTTCAAGATATCACAAAATCCATTTTATCACATCTCTAATTAGTTTGAAATAATAATAATTTATATTTTGTTGTACAAGTTACGTTGGAAAAATATGTTCAGATACACATTACAACAGTAACATTTCATGCGAAGCGTCCTACAGTGATTCATGTTAGAGTGTCACGGCAATATACAATTGAGTGTTGGGGGTCTGGACCAAGGTCTCTCCCTTGAAAGCTGAAGTCTCGACCTCGTTCTCGGTCAGTTGGACGATGAGGTCTTGACTCCAATACTGGTGGTATACATGGCAAAAAAAAGGTGGCACATGACTCCTGTTCCATCAATCAATTGAAAGGAATTAGTGTGTGTGGTACATATAAATTATTTTAAAATATTTACCAATTGTTAAAAATATATTATAAAATTTATCTAATTCATTTTAAGTTATCTCAAAATCGTTTCAACTTATGTTGATGTGTATTTTAGGCCACAGATCCATACTGTTTTAAAATGGTTTGTAATCTCATAATTATTGTTAATTTGAGATGTCTTGAAATGATGTGAACAACTTTGAGATATCTTGGCATTCGATTTTTAGATATCAGAATGGATATCTGGAAAGATAGGCCATATCAAAGACATATTGTTCATTGTATTTAGATATATCACTTAGCATAATTCTAAATGTACTTGACATCATTTATGCCTTCGGATTTTACAAATTTTACTTTTACACCATATTCACCAGACACCGTTGTTTGATGTTATTGTTGGATATGATTGTCATTGTTGCTGGAGGGCTGATTCAAGCCAGATCTCCATCAGAGAAATAGCCAAATACAACAAAATATTTGTTATACATATAGTTCAATTTCTGTCCCTAACCTCCCCAATTAGTGGCATACTACATGTACTAAACTTAATTTTGATTCCAGGAAAATGATATTGTTCTCCTCTGTCTATACGTATTTTCCACATTTTGCATCTGCTGTTCCTTGTGATACTTTATTGTGTAAATTCGAGACAAATAAAAGAACTAAAGTAAACAATAACTTGTCTAGTATTCTTATCCCCATCAATAGAATCATAGCCTACTGTTAAAAATAGCATCTTATAAGTAATCTGGCATGGAGAAGACCAAGGATAACAGATAATTAAATTGCGAGTGTATGCTTATTTGGATTTGAATTGGTGCTTGGGAATGAATAAAGAAAATAAAAGATCTGTTTTGATCTTTAGCAATCTTGAATTATTTGAGGCATTTAAAAAAAGAAAAACTAGAAACGCACAAACAATGCAATAAAAAACATACTTTCCGGCATCCTGCCCCTCTTAAGTGAATCGCGATTGTTGCCCGTTTGTTCTCGCGATTGTTGGGCAGACGCAAAAGGAGGAGGGGGGGGGGGCATACACTAGTCTGGGCTCTATGTGATCGATGCATGCATGGGATCCGGGGTCGGACGCACGTCAACAAGCAGCAGCAAGCGCAGCGCAGCGCAGGCTAGCTAGCTCGCTTAGCTCGATGCGTTGAGCTCCGTGTGTGTACAACCAAGCAGCCGAAATAAGTAGGTGTGTGTGTGTGTGTGTGTGGCATGTGTTGTCTGGCCCGTCGAGGTAAACACTCTCCAACTTTGAGATGATGGCGGGTTGTTCAAACAGGTATTTTTTCTACATTTAAGATACTCGAGAACATTTCTTTGTCATGACATGAAGCGATCTTGCAGTTCGGCTTTAATTGATACAAATAATTGTAATGCAAATTTAAAGTATAATCCGATGGAGGTG
The DNA here is from genome assembly GCA_010994315.2 of Pisaster ochraceus. Taxonomy (NCBI): domain Eukaryota; kingdom Metazoa; phylum Echinodermata; class Asteroidea; order Forcipulatida; family Asteriidae; genus Pisaster; species Pisaster ochraceus. The sequence goes on from CM021529.1 coordinate 10,248,976, forward strand.
GTAACATAGGGCCTAGGTTATGATGAGTTGCATTTCATTGTGGTTGAAGCCAATGAGTTTCAGTCTCACTCTCAGCATGGAGCAATTGCTCCAAATCCATGCTCTCGGCCAAGAACCCAAATGGGAAGAAGACAAGTTTAATTAAGTTTTTAACGTTACTCTGGAGTCTCAATTCAGAGTAATCTGAAGTTGAGATTACCTAGTACTTATACCAGTATATACTATTATAAAATTATTAGTTTACAAATTTACTCGGACATAATTGGCAATAGACAAACAGTTCTGGGATTTCCGGTCACAGCTTAAAGTTAAAGATGGGTTTATTTATTTAGCATGCACAAAATGTGCAATTCACTTGAATTGGCAAGGAACTGGATGCGAGACACAGGGAAAACCGACTGAACAGACACACAACCGATTGCACAAAACAAAACATCCAGTCGAACTGTAAAATGGACAACCTCTTGTCAATCCAACAAAAATTGTGGCCACCCAAAGGACATCATTGTCCTTCCAATATGGACTCCATTTCCATATCCACATAAAAAACTGGACTTATTGTCCATATAGAAGGACCAGACCAAAACACAACATGCTGAATCACCTGACCAAACTATACAGGTCATTTGTATGACCTCCACAGTACATAACGCACCTTGCCTAAAAATTCAAACTATAACAATTCCCAAAGTGTAACGTCTGAGGGGATAAACAAGCCCCAACTGAACCGAAGGGTGCTTCAAATCTAATCAAAAGTTACTGATTGCATCCCTAACAGTGCTGAACAATTAAAATTGTCCCCAAGTTGGAATGCAAGAGGGGGTATAAACTTGCCCCAACGGAACCAAAGGGGGCTATTTCTTAAACAAATTACCTAAATTACATACTGTATGTATCAGACCCATGTCATAATTTTAATTCCCTAAGTTGGATCGCACGAGGGAATAAATTGTAAAATAGCACTTGCAAATGGTAAGGCACTATTATTACTGAAGATTATGTTTTGGTTTACGATTAAAAATTAAAGTACATTTCCTTGACGGCCTTGTCACCCCCTATCAATGAAATCCCTGTCATTTTTCTGTCCCAAAGATTCTGAAAAGAAAAATTGGCGGAATGAAGGGGAGGAGGTGGACGAAAAATTATTGTTTCCCTAACAAAAAGCTGAACTAAAGTGATGCTAACCAACTCTCTACAAAAACTCCCCTTTAACGAAACTAACTCCCATTGGTTAATAGTTAAAACCCAACCCTGATTGTTCAATCTATTTAGCCAGTCAAAACCCAACTCTATCATACGCCTCATGCCAATTGGTTGTCAACACCACTGATGGATCTGCCCAATTCATATTTCAGCTTCACGGCAAACACAGCCGTTCACATCCCCCAACAATGCTCATCCATCGTTACCACCAATGAGAGCTATAATTACCCCACAATTTGAGCATGCAAATGTGCACCCAGAATCACATTATAAATGCTGAGTATAAAGCATTTGATCACTAAATTTTAGTTGATAAAATGAATTATACTGTTAACTAAATACTACTACTACTCACTAGTACTAATAGTACAGTACTAGTAGTACCACTACCGTACTAGTAGTAGGCCGAGTGCTGTCTGGCTAGTTCTATCTCCATGGTGTGTGTGACGCCAGATGCAACGGAGTCCAATCTGGGCTACCCTGCTCCCCTTTATCCAGAAATTAGGAAAAAATTGATAGAACTAAGCCGATGGGGGGGGGGGGTGTTATTGAAACTGGGGGGGGGGTCACTGACCCAAATTTTGCTCATTGAAGTATGTTGTGTTTGGTATCAAATTAAAGGAAAAAATTAAAAATACTGGAATTGATGTTTATTTTGTCATTTTATCATCTTGTGAAAAATTTCACGTGATTGAAGACGTGGTGCTGGTTAACAAGGAATCAGCAAGCTCATTAATTTTTTCCAATGTATATTGTAATGTAGAGATGGGAATCAGTTGGACTGTATACAACTGATTTAATAATAATAATAATGGCTATTTATATAGCGCTCATATCCGTCACTCAGT
>CM021529.1:10252412-10265189 GCA_010994315.2 Pisaster ochraceus
AAGCCTTACTTAGTTATACTTCCACCATGCAAAGTTTCAAATCCTACTTAACAATAATAATGCTGGGTTTTTATATAGGGGCGTATCAAAGCGCTCAGTATTTTTTCCTGCAAGGTATGTGGAGCTTCATTTTAAATATGAGACCAATTCCTTTATAGCACCATGTAATGGTTTACCAGGTGCTGTGGCACATTATTCTGCCGATCAGATGAGGACCACCGGGGCAACTTCTCTTTACTTTAAGTGCACTGGGTTATTTTACATGCATTAGACAACACACAGGACCTACGGCTTCACATCCCATCCGAGGGATGCAGCAATCATGGTTAAGTGTCTTGCTTAAGGACACAAGTGTCACAATTGGGACTGGAACTCACACTCTACTGGTCAGAAACACCAGAGCTTGTGCCTGGTGTTCTTATCCGCTCGGCCTCATGTCATGGGAAGGGAAGAGTGAAATCTGCTGTCGACCAAAATCCAACTGTCACCAGGGGTACGTTGCCACCTACTCCTTGGGTGGGCATTGCTCTAATGGAGCAGTACAGAAGAACTTGGTAGAGATGAAGAGGAAACAGAATAATCCAGCCATTTGTTTTGGCTAAACTTGTAGCTTACTGTCATTTTAGCCTTCTGAATAGTATTTCTGATCAACAAATTGTTTTATTCATAATTAACACCCCTTGAACCATGTTGATATCAGCCTCCAAACAATGTGGTACAAACCAACATCGTGTCTTCGCAGCTTGGAGGTGATGGCATTTAGGATGTTATTGATAAATGTAAGGAAGTGGAGGGGGCCAAATATAGTACATCATCTTGGGGTACACCAGATGTTATGGGAACCCAATCTATAGACTGTCCACTTTTACTAAATTGAATCAGGAAATGTTTCATCCACTATAGAATGGATCCTCTATAGCTGGTATGTTTTTTGTAAGAGCCATTAATGGGGCATGTGGTCAAAGTTCTTTTAGAAATCCAGTACTATTGGATCCACCTGCTCATGGTCATCAATGGCTACTAGTGAGATCTTGAGCTGTATTAATCAGTTGCGATTGGGTCTCAGTTAGTATGTTGTGATGGCACTGGGTGTCATCCATGATGTTGCTATAGATGATGTGCTCTAAGACCTTGCTGCAAACTGATGTGATGGACACTGGGCAGTGCACTTCTGTCTCCTTTTTTGAAGATTGGTGAAACCAATCGGATGGAACAAGGCCAGTGTCTTACAATGACTTTTGAAAAATGCCGGGTGAGGGTTGGTGCAGTCTCCATTGCAAAGTACCTTCAAAACACGAGCTGGAAAAGTCACTTTCGTAACTCAAATGATGCTCAGTAAAGCTGCACCATTCATTGTACTGCATCATAGAAACTTTGGACTTCATTTTGGAAAACGAAGGTATGAGTCCCATTTTCATTGCAGTTTGAGACGAAGCGCATTACTAAATGAATGAACAGTTGTTAATAATGAACAATTGTTAATGCACAATACAGTTATTAAAAATCTCCTTATTAAAACTTGATTATTAAAGTTGCTGTGACAAGATTTTTTTGGCAATGTTTAAAGAAGTGTACACATATTTTGTACATAGTTTTCTCTTACATCCAACTAATTGTTCTATTTACTACAGATCTAATTGTTTCAATTTTGGTGGCATCCTTGATACCAGAGAAAACAGAAATACAGAATTTAAGGCGGGTCAAGGGAGATATATTTTTGACATCTTACCGAATGCAGTTGAGAAGTATTGCTGTGCATTTGCCAATGGAGAAGGAGGAACATTATACTTTGGGATACGAGATGATGGTAATTCTAAAGGAATATTTACATTAAAGAAGAATACAAAGGGGAAATTGCTGTTACAAATTTGTAGCAAACAATTTACAGTGCCCAGCTTGTAGCATGATGCTTATTGAATTGAATTGAATTTGTTGGATTTTTACCCACTTCATGCATAATTACATGCATGAAGCAGACATCTACTATGCATCACCTGTCAAGAACAGCTTAGATTCTTCCTAAACCTCAGCATCAACTACAGTCCAGCATTCTCCTGAAGATGAGCAGAGTATACTGTTTCAAATATTGAGCCAACACTCCTCCAAAAAGAGCTTTACACATGGTTGTGGCCATAAGCTTACTAGTAATTGTTGCTTCCTATTATCACATGCTTGGAATTACACAGAGGCCATGGCCTCTGTTGCCTCATGTTTTGGTCTTGGTGCCCCTTCAAAAATTTCCCATAGACTTTAAGATTTTACAATGCAAGTGCCCTTTTCAAAATGAAAATGGCCTTGCCCTCTCAAAGATGAAATTTCAGGCCTGTTATCCACACCATGCAAAGCTTTAAACACCACTTTTTATAACCCAAAGTTTTACTATGCACAACTGAAACCTTTTTGTTCTTTTCATTTTTCAAGTAGACATGTACATTATTTTGAACAAATCATCATTGAGTTTAAATAAAGAGTAAAATCAATTTATGTATTTATCACTTCTCTTATGTATACTTCAAAGTTTTGTACAAAGTAATATCTCTCACAAGCGCATACAATGAAGCTAACTTGTACATAATTTTGGTGGTCTATGGTCCATAGAAGTAATTCAAACCGCAAGCAGTGATACAATTTTCACAGACAAGTATTTGAGCCCTGGTACTGCAGGAAGAAATATGTCATTTGAAAAAGATTTAGTTGTTATTAAACTTTATGGTGTGAATACACATAAAAACCACAAACATGAATGTGTTCATTGTTACAGGTTTCATAATGGGAATACAAATGACATCAAATGAAGAGGAATGGGTGTTACGCACCATTCAAAAAGCTTTGAATGGCTTCTTGCCAAGAACACCATCACATAGGTAAGTTAATTAGGGAAGAACAGTGTGTGGAGCCCATCTTCACTGTGTGGTTATGAGCGGGTTGGTGGCTGGCTGCTGTTAGTGGACTGAGCCAAAAACTTTGGGTTAGAATAAGTGGCGGCTCGGTCCATTAACAGCGGCCAGCCACCAACCAAGGTCATTACCACGCAGTGAAAACCGGCTCCACACACTGTTATTCCCATTAATAAGTACCTTTAACCCCAAAAAGGGTACAAACTATCAGAATTTGTGATTTTTCTGTTGCCGTTATTTTTGAGAAATGTTCTTACTCATGTTCAAGAGCCACTTGTTAGGTTGTTCAACTTTTGCATGACCCCCTATCTCTTACACATACTAAACTATTTAGGCATGAATTTTCAAAATCCAGACCACAAAAGACAAAACCCGACTACAAAGTGCAAATCCTATTGCAGCCTAATGAGGCAATAATCCATTGTTTGGCAATTTTTGTATGCACAATGCTTTGTATCCTTCAACAAAGGCTATCCATAGAAATGTAGTTTCTTGTTGAGCTGTGAGTTAACAGTACATACATAGCAAGCAAAGTCATGTATAATGTTTGTTTCTTTCTCTGGAAGTGTACGTCTGATACCCTTGACTTCAGCAAATGGAATCCGTAAATTCCATGGTCATAAGGTCATTGAGATAACTGTGCAAGCAGGAGAGTTATCTGACATCTTCGAGACCCAGGCTCACCAGGTAAATTCCCATTGCCTTGTCTTGTGAACGGTAACACTGTACCTTATGCACCGTCGTTCAGCTTTTTACTGTCAATTGCATTATTACAAATCTGACAGTGCTACAAAAGTAACATGTAGCATTGACTTACTATAGTTAGATGTTTGCATGAAATGAGTACTGCTGATATAATGATTGGCCCATGTGTTTGATGACATGCTCAGTACAGATTTAACTCTCAGAAATGTATTACTATCAATTAATCTCAATATTCATATTGATTCCTGCATGTAGGTATTCATTAAACGTGATGGCAGTATTGAACTACAGAATGCTTTGCAAGTAAAAGATCTTGCCATAACAAAATATAAACAGGTAAGTCCAAACACATCCTTCATGGTCTGTCATGATTTATTTGGTTTTATATTGTAATTTTCTGTCGGGAACCTAAGTGCGCCCTCATTGTTCAGGTCCTGGGAGTCCCAAGCATCTCAGCTCAATGGTCTGCATTTGTACACCTGCCACTTTCACAGGTTGTATGACATAGATACGCTCCATTGATAATGCTTCTAGGGGAATTTTTGACCAGTTGAAGCACTGGGAGTAAACCTTGTTTACTGGTACTTGTGCTCACATTGTTAGCGTTCTAATGTTGAGGTTAATAATCCTTCTTATATTTCACAGATGCTGCAGCAACGCACCTAAGGTCATGGACCTACCCCCCTTCAAAGGCAATGTGCACCTCATCAGTTCATCTTTTCTTATCCCATACATGTGATGAGTCAATGAAATAAACAATCCCTGAGACCATTGTACATGTATGTACACTTGAACACTTTGATGTACATGAAGGTACTTGACACGAGAGTGACTACTTTAAGGAGAAATTTGTGACTAATTCCAAATTCTTAAGGCCTGATTATCAGTCAGTAAAGTGTTTAGACATTCAAGGGAAGTAATAATTTTCCAACATTTGTGTGCATGAAGATCTATCATACCTTCATTTTGATAAAGCTGTTGTGATCGATCAGAATTTCATGGTGCTACTCAGTGGAACATTAGCTAGTAAGTACTGTTAATACATGACAGCTGTTATGAACCAAGATTTCAATACCTAGATACATGTGCAGCACAACCTACCCACTTAATGTGCAGTCATGTAAACTGACTTGACAATAAATAACATTATGTCTATGAAAAGGAATACAACACAATACTGCCTTTGTTCTGACAACTCTTAACGGTCAATGCATGTTTATAAAAGCTTATAATTCAAGACATTATTTGATCAAAAGTTGACAAAATAGTATTGAGTAAATAGAAATTACTGCAAGTTTAAGTTTGTTTTTTATCTTTTGTCACTGTAAACCATTTATTTATGTATTGTAACAGGCCAATGATGTATCACTTTATGTTAATAAAGAGTAATTTAAGGAAAATAAAAGAGAAGTGCAAGTCTTGCACATATCAAAACCAGAAAAAGAACTTGAACCAAGACTATATTTTTCTATAAAATCAAATAATCTTTTAACATTTTATTTAAATACCAAATTCTTGGAAATAAAAATACTCACAGCAATTTGTTATAAATGCAATATCAATTTTCACATAATACAAGTAATTTGTTTTTAAAAAATGGGGAAAAATTGCCAATCACTCCCAAATGTTTGTGGACCATTACACAGGTTTAATGATAACATGAGTGTCAGTTGGGCAAAATTCCAAATTGTTTACAAGTAACCACAAAAGGAGGTCAAGTCTTATTCTAGGGTTTTCTTTGTTGATTTGATACATTTATTTGACCTCCATATTATTTCACGGCTAAATTTCATTTCACCAACAAAATGAAATAAGTTTTATAGCTATAAACTTGGTTAAACTGAAGTATTTGAAGAAACTAAACCACGCACACCCAAAACTCAACTCGATGGGACCAACTTGGTCCCTGAATGTTGAATACCAGAAAGACTTGCAGTCTATATAAGACTGAAGATATTATATGCAGGGTTCAGTTACCAGTTATCTGCTTGTTTTAGAAGCCAGTATTCATATCACATTTTAAGGATCAGATTTCAACCAATCAGAATGTAAAAAATCTCAAAGATATTTATGAATTAGTGTTTCAATAATACCCCAGCTTGAAATGCAGCTTCCTCATCTTTGAGTTGTCCAGGCACTCATTGCATCAGCCTGAAGACTGACGTTCAATGTATCAAACAAAACTTTATGTGAACAATACATTGTATTACACCAAGTCCAGGAGTACATTTCTTGAATTGAAAGATCATGACAGAAAGCCATCACTGGATGAGTTTTGTCCAATCTCTTTAAGTAACGAGGACAGCTTGTGGTTCAAATTTACTCCAACTTTCTTGCCAGTCTGAAATTAAAAATACTACACTTGTTTAGTAAAGTTACAATGCCAAAATCAATTGACATCAAATAGTAAGGTAATTATGACGTTATGAAGTTATAAACTTATTTAGTAAAATTGCCAAACTGAATACCAGCCCAATTTCTTGCTATTTGCCCATTGTAGTTTTACATGTAACAAGTATCTTCATTAACATTACAAAATGACCACACAATTACTTGTTATAACAGTGGCCTGGCATGTTGTCATTAAAATACCAAACCCCACTTCTAGAGTTAATTTGTGCAGGCAAAGACTTCAACCATGTCCTTGTCAAATCTAGCTCGAGTACTGTCATCCACAAGATTGTAGGAAGAAGTCAGTAAGTAAGAACTATCTATTTAATTTGGGGGTAATATTTTTTGGGGTGCTAATTTGTTTGCTCGATATTTGAAATAAAAAGTTGCATCCCCTTAATGTGATCCCTGAACTGCTGCTTCCAGGGTTGTATCGTAAACTTGGGTGTGATCTACTGCGGTAATACGGCTTCTGACTGTCACCCCTTGAGCACAAATCTTGACAAAATAGGGAAACCGCCAACAAAAATTAAGGCTAGAAAATAGCTCAGTTAGTAGAGCGCTGGCACATTAGTCCAGAGACTGCAAGTTCAAATCCTGTTCTAGTAAATTTTTCTTTGTTCAAACCTAACATTTACCCAGCCAGTTTCCCTTATGGTTTATTGCATAACTATCTATTTATACAACAAACTAAATAGTTCATATTCCTGAAAGTAGAAATCCTTGACTAAGAATCCGAAACATTTATATGTTTTTCCTTCTCTTGACTTGATTTAGTTTGGTGTAGCAACTACTAGGATTGGAATTTAAACATGTAGGTTGCTGGGAAACAAGCTTGTATATCTAATTTGTCTCTACTTGTATGCACTAACACTTTATTCTGTACATGTTCATGGACATTAAACTGAGACATTAAGATTTAGACACTCAAGACTCTAAACACCTGCAAGAGTGACAGTGTGAGCTACATGATTTGCTTACTTACAGCTATCATTCCCTGTATGCTGTCCATTGTCAGGCTACTAACTCCTTTCTTCTCCATGCCAACGAGGGCTCCATTTGGTGTAATGGCCATTACAATGCAAGCTAAGCAGCAAGCTTCCTCTTCCAACGTGGCATCTACAATATGCCGCTGACCAACCTACACAAGTAACAAAATAATTGATCTTAGAAAAGAAAACTGGCCAGTAGCTTTTGTTATAATGATTGAGATGATGTACACAGTAAAACATCACATACCAGAACCTCACAGCAATAACAGTTGTTTATAGACACTTGACGCATGACTTTTTTCAACTAATTAAAATTAAATGCAGTGTGACAAGAAACACATCAAAGACACTGACCTTACTTACTGTTACCAATAGAGGCATATAAGAAGTGTCTAATAAGACTACATCATGAGGATCATCAGACACTTCGATCTCCTCTTGACCTTCTCCATCATCTTCAACTCGAACCTTTGGAATCCTGTCATGAAAGACAAAGACATTGTGGTGACACAAATATACAAATATTAAATGTGATGTGCGAGTGCATTGTCACAAAATAGATCACCACATGAAATCTGGACTATCCATTTCACGAGTCGAACCAAAGACTAGTTGTAATTAAGCTAATTGTAATAACATGCACTATTACAAGAGTTAGCAGTTAAAGTTATTAAAACTAAGCCCATAACTTTGACCGAGTTAATTCACTGTTACTTTCCAATCTAGAATAGAGATGCTCTTTGTTTCATCTAATAACACATTCACTCTTCCTACATCTGTTTAACTAATCTGCCATTAAAACTTGTTTGTTCTCACCTGGTGTTGTACAGTGCTGCCTTGACAGCCATTCCAATTGCATCAAACAAATCTCCTCCACACTCTAAAACAACTACATCTACATACAGCACCCAGCAGCACTGTCCGGGCAATACACAGAGTGTCCTATAGTCCATTACATTCTTCAAGTCATAGGCTGTTGACAGTGTATAAGCAATCTCAGTTGCCAGTTCTTCACCTCCTCGACCCTCAAACTCAGGAGATGCATTTGCAGACAAGTCAATGAAGAATTCTAAGAAGCCTTCATCAGGTCTTGTTGGTCTAGGCTTTCCCATTTCAGCTTTAACACCCACAAGAATTTCTGTATTTGACAAACGGAGACGAGAAGAACCACTTGTGTTGGAGACAATGCCACACTCCAATTCCATAGGACGAAAGGATTCATTACAACGTCCATCAGTCCGTAAGCCATCCTAAAAAGACAGATTTCAAATCAAATTATGTGGTATCAACTGTGCCATATTATGAAATCTGCAAACTAAGTGTAGGAAAACATAACCTCTGGAAATAATGATTCAAAAATATTAAAAATGAAAATCTGGGGCAAATTTCATAAAGCTTTTGAGCTTATGGAGTGGCCCCAATCCAAATGTGTTTTTTATTTACTGTTACCCAGTAACTTAAGCAAATGATTCTTGTTAAGCAGTGTGAATCTATTGTGAAGATGTCAATTTCTTCTCCTATTTTTAAGTTGTCTTTATGCACATTCTCAGCCACATGTATAATGGTAACACAATTTGCTATTTCTATAAATGAGGTTGTTATGCCAACTCGGTCCGAGTCAGCTTGGTCCAAAGTCAACTTGGTCAAAAGTCATCTCAGTCCCAATTGTCATCTCGGTCCCAATTGTCATCTTGGTCCCAAGTCAACTCGGTCCCAAGTCAACTTGTTCCGAAGTCAACTCGGTCCAAAGTCATCTCGGTCCCAATTGTCATCACGGTCTGAAGTCAACTTGGTCCCAAGTCAACTTCGGTCCGAAGTCATCTCAGTCCCAATTGTCATCTCGGACCCAATTGTCATCTCGGACCCAATTGTCAACTCGGTCTGAAGTCAACTTGGTCCCAAGTCAACTCGGTCCGAAGTCAACTTGGTCCCAAGTCATCTCGGTTCGAGATCAACTCGGTCCCAAGTCATCTCGGTCCCAAGTCATCTCGGTCCCAAGTCAACTTGGTCTGAAGTCAATTCGGTCCGAAACTTGTTCCAAAAAATTAAAATAAAGTTTGGTTGGCGGGAAGTAATTGGCTGTATCGTGCCAATGTATTATTATGCGCTTTTAATAAATACCTCAGAGAGTTTACGGCCTTCTGATTGGTCGAAGACTGATCACATGGGGGTGTATTAACATGTGATATAAAGACCGGCTCTGTCAACTAGTGAATAAATGGCCCCTAAACAAGCACTTTTTTTATGCACATTGTGCTTGTTGTGCGGAGAACTATCAAATCAACTGTTTTCTTTTTCTTATTGTTTTTGTGTATTTTTGCAAGGACAGATAGTGCCATGTGCAGGCTCATACCTCGCGTAGGTGTAGGCACAGAAAATGTATCAATTTAAGGTAGTTGGTTCGAACACGAAAGGAACATAATGCAAAGCATAAAGCTGAACACCAATCAAAGTATTTCTTTTTATGGTGCTTTTAATATTCGAAGCTTGGGTCTGGTTCTTGAAAATTTGCCTAAATAGTTTAGTATGTGTAAGAAATTAGGTGCCATACAAAAGTTGAACATCCTAACGAGTGGCCCTTGAGCATAGTAGAACATTTCTCAAATTAACGGTGACAGAAAAATCACAAATTCTGATAGCTTGTACCCTTTTTTTGTTAAAAGTATTTGTTCCGTCCCAACTTGACAATTGTCCCAACTATAGTTGGGACTGGTCCCAACTTGAGTGTTAAAGTTGGACGTCCCAACTATAAGTTGGGATCACCCATAGAGTTTAACAGGACAACGTTATCAATAGATTACTGTGTGACATGGATTACTGAGTGACACTACAGACGCACAAGCTAATGCGATCGGCGTAAATTTCTTTATTTCAAACCCGGGTCTCGGCTCTGTACAAACTCATGTCAAAACTGATGATGGAGCTAGAGCCGGTCGCGGGCCGTTGCCCAGGATGAAGTTTTGAATGATAGTATATCCATATCGCTCATATGGGTTCTGACAGCAGCCTCGTGCTCATGCCGGTTGACGCTTTCAGTCTCAAGTAGGCCTACGCATTTAGTTTCCCTTCTCTCGGAAAACCAAAATTCTAATTAATCTAAAATATTCTCAAGGGAAAGTGGTCTTAAAATTGCATACTATACTATGATACTTACATGTTTTTAGTTTATTCATGGGGGTGCTTTGTGTTTACTGCAATCCCCGCAATCCCAACTGTAGTTGGGACGTTCCAACTTTAACACTCAAGTTGGGACGATTGTCAAGTTGGGACGGAACATATTTATTAATGGGAATAACAGTCAGTCATTACCACGCAGTGAAAACCGGCTCCACACAGTTATTCCTTAATTAATCTCAGAAATTAATAATAATCACCATTTAAAAAAGACATCTTTTTAAAGCATGATTTCTAAACATGATTTAGGTAAATAAAATGGTAGAAAATGAACTTTGCATTGCAGTTTGTGTAAGACATTTTTTTTCACCGAAAATAAAACATACAATTTTGTGCTATTTAATTGAGTGACAACTGTCAGCATACTTAATTGTAAGCTCTGGGGCCTCTATGTTCTAACTACTTAATTGTTGATAGCAATCCATATATTATTATATTAGTAATAAGAATCATAGTTTGATTTGGGCAGTGACATGTTGAATACAAAAATGAATGGCCACCCACTAATTTTGTTCCTTTAATATCAAAATAGTACTGATTAAATAATTAAAAATTAATGTTGGAAAATTATAATATAAACAAAACTTTCAAGTAAACTTATAGTTATATTTAATAATAAATTATATAAAAAATAAAGAATACAAAATCTATTTAGGGAAAGCAATACTTAATTCAGAAAACTCTACATAGGTTTTGGAAATTTGGCAATTTGTTGTAGTGCTTGTTTTATCATTGAGGTAGAATTGATGTTTTTACATCTGGGTGGTGGCCTATTCCATTCAGACAGAGTTGATTTCGGACCGAGTTGACCTCGGACCGAGTTGACCGGTACCCGCAACATCACCATTACAAAACGGGGGGGGGGGCTACTTTATCAGACCATGATGGTCTAATGAAGTAGCCCCTTCCCCCTATTTTGGAAGGATTTCCTCCATGTTCAGACCAAGTTGACTTGGGACCGAGTTAACTTGGGACCGATATGACTTGGGACCGAGTTGACTTTGGACCGAGTTGACCGGTGGAACCCTTCCATACTATACTAAATAATTATAGTACTACTGAGTACTGTGGAGGCTAAACTTATGAAGATAAAGAAGATCGTGAGAAGAGGACTATATTAAATATAGTTTACCTGTACACTGTGAACGATGAATGTTTTTTCTCCCGTACTCAGTCGCACTTTAGCCATTATTTTTTCGGCAGAGATACACGATCAGAAGTAATGACTTACGATCTATTGCGCGCCTATAAACCTTAGACACCACCAACACCCCACGTACACACACACCAGAATCATGCCCCCACCACGTGCAGAATACGGAATCGGGACCGACCGGAGTCATTTATTTACGACCTTTGCAATACATGAAGGGTAAATATCTTTATGTGACTGGGGACTTTATTACTTTATTACTTTATTAGTTAATGTCAAAGGTTTAGTCTTTTGTACACAAAAATACACCATGGTTTAATTTAAACCTACCTAGATGAATGATGAATAGCTATGGGTTTTTTTTTGGCAAATAAATAACCATTAAATTTTCGTATATTAATCAGATCATAGATCAGATATCCCTCTTTCAAAGTGATAAGCTTTCTTGGTTAAGTCAAAAGAGGGCGCTTAACAGAAAAAAGGTCAAAGAACGCTGTGTACATGCACATCAATATCATCATACGATGCAAACAGTGCACAAGTCAGCGGAATCCCAAGAAGGCAGTCACTACTTCCGTGTGGCAGAAATTAAAGGTTTGTTTGCATTTTTATTCGGACACTTTTCACTTTCACTTTTTATAATCTTACTCTTATCTGGGTGAACAAGACGGTGCTGTTGAGGTACTAAGTAATAGTGAGTGAAAAATAAACCAGCTATCTACTCATGGCATGGAGGAAGCCTCCTCAGTCTCGGTTCTACTTTGTCGAATTGAGTGACTCACACTAATCAGTGATCACAGTATATCAGTGATCACAGTCACCAGTAAGTGAGATGGGTCGAGTATTTTATTTAGGGTAAACTCAATGATTTCACGACAACTGAAGATAGCGAGCGACTCAGGACGACAAGTCAAAATACCTTCAAATGTGATGTTTATTGCCAGAGTGAGAGTATTAATTACATGTATTACTACTGGAAATGTTGGGCGCAATCTAAATCTTTGAAAATGGCCTTTATTATTAATTATAAAAATATTACCAGAGTGTATCTTGAAATGCATCTTCAATCTTACTCTCCATTTTTGGTAAATATTGGTCATTTTAACGGGTGTCGGTCACTTCGTACCCAAGTCACTTCGTACCCAAGTCACTTCGTACCCAAAACATACCCTATAGTCACTTCGTACCCAAGTCACTTCGTACCCAAGTCACTACGTACCCAAGTCGTTACGTACCCAAGTCGTTTCGTACCCAGGTCGTTTCGTACCCAAGTCGTTTCGTACCCAGGTCTTTTCGTACCTCGATTGTCTGCCGGTGTCAGATGCAATTGTGTCCGCCATGCAATACTGTCCGCTCCGGACTTTTTTGCATATGCAATCGCGTCCGGGGCTATGCAAAACCGTCCGGCAGGCATGTACATGTACATGAATGTGCGTAAGCGAGCGTGCATGCACTGAATGTACGT
>CM021529.1:10296805-10315928 GCA_010994315.2 Pisaster ochraceus
GGTCTTCTATCTGGCGATCGGCAGCTCGCCATGGCAGCTTCGCTGTTCTAGTTCTACTGAAGAGTGCGCGCAGCAGAAAAATTGGTACTGTGCTGTGCACGTGCACAATTTCAGTGTCAATATCTAATGATACACTCGCCTCAAGCATGCTAAACCAACTGGTTCCTGCACTCATTCAGCAGATAACCAGATTGCTGTGATGAGAACCAGGCAAAGTATGTTTAACAATGTGCTTCCCTGCTGCACATGACTATGCATAAAAGTTTACTTCATTGAACAGAAACGTGTGGCGCTTTTTTGAAGGAGTATAAATGTAAGAATAAAAAATTACAGATTTTAAGCCTCTGAAATCTAATCTAGGCTACTAAAGAATATGTGTCACTTGCCCTGCTGGCTACCATGAAAATCTAGTTATTTTCAACCCTTGTGTACATGCCAAATTTCATTCCAGGATTTGCCTGTAGGTTATCTTTATACAATTGTTTTACAGTACAATGTGCCCTCTTGTATCATGTTGGTACAGCGTTAGCTAAATTGACTTTTGTTTGATTGTAGGGAGCTGTGCCTTTAGGAAATGCAACTCGAGACCACATCAACAGCCTTGGTCTGAGTGTTGGGCAAGTGGTGTATCGATGTCCTAAGTGTATTAGCATCAAACCAGAGAGGGCACATCATTGTAGCATTTGCAGACGATGCATCAAGTATGTAGCTTACTGTCTAGTCAAATATTCTTTCAATGGATTGAAATAATCGAAGCAGCCCATAGTTGATTTAATGTAACACAATAAACCAATGAATAAAGACTATGCAAGTCTCACGCGTATTTGAAGTTCCGGGACCATTGTGGGCCCAACCATTGGGAGTTTAATGTGGTCAAGATTTTATTACGTCAGTTATTCTAGTTTAACGTAGTTTATAACCATGAAAATTACATATGTTGTTGAGAATGTGATTATTAAGTGATAAAAATATGAAAGTAAAATCAATTCAACAATATAACAAAGAAAACCCAAGAATTGAACTTGACCTCAACTTCCGGTTTACTTGCAAAAAGTTAAGAATTTGTGCCCACCTCGGATCTCCTCAGTAAACGCTTGTTTGGTCACGCGATGATAATTGCCAGATGCTGTAATTGCCAAATGCTAAGCCTTTTCATTGCAGTCTATGGTCTTTAAGGCATCAGCGTCCTCTGTAAACTGCTTCATGGGTAATTTTATGCTCGTGCAACCATCATGCCCGCTTACAAACCAGCTTTTATTTGATTTCAGAAAAACATGTTTTCTCGTTCCGATATGTGCAAGACTTGCACAGTCTATTGTCAGCTTTTCTCATTGTTGGAAAACATCCCAATAATCCATTGCTTTATAGGCCTTAAAACACTTTATTTTCAAGGATTTGAAACTAGTGTGTCCAGATTTGAGCAACTACATGTACAAATTACTCAATTACTTTACTTTTATAAATTATTATTTTGAAGTGTGAGTGTTCTAAAGCACAAGTTCAAACTTACGCATGTAAAGGCATCAAATTTGTGCAAAACTGTATTGCCGATAGGACCACTGATCGTGTTTAGAGTACATGCAATCAGGCATAGATGAAGAGCTGCTTTATTATTGTGTTTATTAGATTTAAACCAAAGAAAAAATTAATGCTGCTAAATTTAGGTTGGAATTTAAAGAACATTATGAATTACGATGCACATAAAATGTACCTGTGTATTTTATTTTCTTCAATGTCCTGTACTTTCCCAACATTACTTTGTAAACATTTATTTCCCACAGAAAAATGGATCATCATTGTCCCTGGGTTAATAACTGTGTTGGAGAGAGTAACCAGAAGTTTTTTGTCTTATTTACAGTAAGTACTATTGTTGTCAACAGTTAGGCCTATTTGGTGTTTTCAGCAGTTATTTTTTACATTGTAAAGACACACCATATGTAATAAGCAAGGCAAATGACTGACTGTTGGGATATGCATAAGGGCAGGTTTTTTCACCTGCTTGACCCAATCTATGTAACTCTCTTTTCCATTCATGTTCGCTGTTGTTCATTTGATGTGCAGTTTCAAGAATTTCCTACTTACATTGCTTACATTGCACATATTTCAGTCCTTAATGTTATTTTGTTTTCTTTAATGTTATTGATTGTTTTATTTCGTTTTCTGTGCCTCGGAATAGGTTCCCTAGATAGACGGTGCATTATAAATAATGGCTGTTGTTATTATTACAAAGAATATATTGTACTAGAGAATATATGTACTGACACTACTGAACGTTGTTTATTCAACAGCTTTATATAATGCTGATGTCTTCGCATGCCTTAATGCTAGTGCTTTTCCATTGCCTTGGGTGTATTAAATCACAATGGGGACGTAAGTATCACACTCACATACCTTTCACTTGTGGATACAACATATTATATTCTTTAAATTATTAAAAAGTTATTTCTTTCCAAATTTTTGAAATATTATAATGAATGAAACAATCAAATGTCTAAAATAATTGTACTTTTTTAAATGATTCATTTAAGAAAATGACTGAGTAGCCAAATGCATTGAAATATAGAGAGCATATTTCTCATCACCATTGCCGTAGTTGGTTATCAACTAATAGTATTATAACAACTCTTATAAAGATTCTGCCTTTTGATTGGTTTAGAACGTGTCAAGTGATATGTCTTATTCTGCTATGGGGAAATAGACCCTGTCGAGGATCACCTCGGAAGTCAGACTTTTAACCATAGCGCTCGAAGCAGTCAACATTTCTATACAATGCTGTATGTTGAATCATGTAAAACCAAATATTGCCAAACTTCTATTACAATACATTTCTTTTGCAAAGATAGATTACAAAGTTTACATTGCTTTATCATGGGCACAAGTATACATGTATTGGGCTCAATGGATGGTGGGGTCACACATTTTGTTGTAATTAAAAATAAAATATTATGTTATATGGTTTTATGAATAGTGTATTTAAATTGATTGTTTTTGTGTTTTGTTGGTTTGTTTATTGCAGCTGAATGTACTTACTTCTCTCCTCCTGCTACAATAATATTGATCCTCATTTTGACATTTGAGGCCTTACTCTTTGCCTTGTTTACGGCCATTATGTTTGGAACTCAAGTGCATTCAATTTGTACTGATGAAACAGTAAGTACTTAATTGAGATTTTGTAATAATGGTGTGATGTGGAGCGTGAGTTGATTATATTGACCAGGATACCACAAAGTTTTGGTTTCCATTGTGGTTTTACATGATAAATAAATAGTCACATCACCTTAAGGTCATCCCTTGGCTGCCGCTTCCTAGGTTGTATCGTTAACTTGGTTTTCATCCATGGCTATTCAGTGGTTACAGGTTGAGTGGCTTCTGACTGGCGCCCCAAACAAAGATATTGACAAAATAGCACAGTTGGTAGAGTGCCGGCATGTTAATCCAGTCAATTTTTCTTTGTTTAACCCAAAATCATTTTATAAAGATGTGTTCAAATTGTCTGAAACATCAAATGAGAGCCTTAGGACTCAACAAAACATGTTCCAATCTGTTAAGCTATCTTGAAGCCATTATGTCGAAAACACGATTGATTACATTAGGAGTGCAGAAAAAAACCTCTCACACTGATGCCATGGTACCAATTTTATTCGACATTAAATTATTGCTGGTTAGTTTGAATATGTATAACTTGAAATCTAGGGAGTTTAAAAAAACAAACTTTTGCAGTTTTCCCTTCAAATCTCCTGATTTGATCACATTGGCAACATGGTAACCAACAAGATTTCAATTTGTTTGTTTGTTTAGAGCATTGAGCAACTGAAGCAAGAGAAACCTACTTGGGTGAAGAAGTCTCGCTGTATATCAATGCAGACGGTATTTGGTCAAAGACTTTCTCTTGGGTGGCTCAATCCTTTCGTCGCCCCTCAGAGGCAGTGGGGTAAGGAAGATCCATATATGTATAGTGTATGACAAGACCTAAAGATGTTCAAAGGTATGGCATACTGTAGAAACATTATCTCTATCACACCAAATCCAGCAGAACCTAATTGTAGTTAAGTTTCTGATTGGAACCTTTGTGAGTCCATGCTTAAATACTGTAATACTTGTGCATCAAGTAAAGTGTAAAATAGATCCCGTTGTTGTCAAGCTCAGGGGCTGTCCAAAGTTTTCAACATTTTCATGGATGTACAAAGCATACAGCAGGAAGAGAGGAATGTAGCACAATCAGCGGAGGAGAACATTAAACTCGCCTACTTTTCCATAAAAGACATTTACAACCCTAAATAAATTGATAAAAGTCTGTCTCACCTTGATTTCAAATGGATATCTCTCAGATGGTACCTTTTTCTGCAGCTAGCATTCAATAATTGGGCTTTTTGATATGATGGCATGTTCCACACGCAATGTTACAAGTAGGTGTGCAGTGACCTGAGAAGAGTGTGCGACCTGAGAAGAGTTGTGAGCTTTGACATTACTGCATCAGTCCCACAGCTTATTCATGAATGTAGCGCCTGCTATACCCTACAGTGAACACTACTTGTATTTGCACACAAGGGACTTTGGCACAAAAGGTTGTTCTTGCCAAAAATGATTGGTTAGTCCTGCACAGATTTCAGTAGAATTTAGATAACATCACTTCCTTGACTCGGCAATCAATAAATCACCCCCGATAATATATCTCATCATTGCACATGTGTTTGTTGATATAATTAAGGTTGGTATCAGAAAAAACTTTGCACAGAAAGATGCAATGTTGATGACTATATCATGATGTGAGCCGGCACAGTCTTGCATGCAATGCACTGTGGGTTTTGGACAGCAGCATGAGTAGCTTTTAAAAATGTGACAATTATCACTTATTTTCATAGCCATTAAGATAATTAAAACAAAGTATGATTTAACCACTTCACGTTGGTTGATGTGTATACAAGCAAAATTTTTCTTGGTAGAAATACGGTTGACAATTAAAATAAAAGGCTGGGAAAACTTTGTAGCATCAGGCTCGATTGGTTGCAGTCAGTTGACTGGCTGAATTTATGCCCCAGACAGTCCATTGTGTAGTGTGCACAGGCGTGCACCTACTGTGTTATGCTTTGTTTCCCTCATAAAAGGAGGAACAAGGGTACAGTATGCTCAAAGTCTCTGGGGGTTATTGTGTAATCCTTGATATGAGATCTTCGTCCTTTTGGCACTCTAAAGAGGTCGTACAATCGCTTACATGTGTGCATCAGTAAGGACAAAATCAATGTTGATAAGTTTGACGTGGGGGGGGGGGTCTGTAAAAGTAGCACTCTCTGTGTGGCCTTGAAAATGTTGAAACTTTTGACAGCCCTCAAGTTAAATCCCTGATCCTGATTGGTCAACAACATTCCGACATTACATTATTCAAAATTGTGTTGCTCTTTTAAAAGCAATTCTGCATTGCATAAAAAACACCACATACAATTCTAGATCTTTTGACCAGCAACACTAAGACATTGTAGGCATCATAATAACTGTCAATGTCCTGTACATGTTAAATCATTGCCATCTTTAAGACATGAATAGAGATTAGAAACAAATTCATTTTGTCAAAGTTGCATACAGGGTTTTAATTTTTTCTTTTACTTGAACTTTTTCACCGGGAACAAGATGTTTTGTTATCCCATACTAATGAAATACAGAAAATATAAAAAACATGTAAAATATGACAGCAACCCATATGTAGAGGCAGACATGTTCATTATATTTCAATCAATATCATGATAATTCATTGCCTGGCATTAAGTGCCATTACACATTTCTTCCAAAGCCATGTGTGCGTGTAGATATCCATGTCCCATATTTTGTATAGATGCATATTTTGTACAATACTTATTCCCTACATGACGATGATTAAGTCAGGTGCTTAATATGGATGCTCTAGTGATAAGTCTGTTTATATCAAGTGATTGTCTAAAGCTGTCTCATTTTGTGTGTTCAAAGTATGTATTAATTTAATTCAGGATTATATTTTAATTGGGAGAAACCATTCTCTGAAGACAAGAAGAAACCGGATCAACCTTAAATTTAGAGCCCCTACCTGAAAAATAAAACTTTCTGTATAAACCCCATTAAAAGGGTTTGGAAGCTTTTTTCACTTGTGTATGGTTATTTGTGACCTGTTCCTATCATAACCTAAATCAATGGAAAGCTTATTCATTCTTCTTCACAGCGAGACCACATTTGTAACAATCACTTGTTCGAGGGCTCAGCTCAGAAACAGAATGTCAAGCACTAAACATTGCTATTCTTGTCTCACAAACAGTCAGTCTTTTGGAACTGCTCACTTTATCAGAGGGGTAATTTTGTGGCTTCTACAAACATTATCATGCCACGTTTATCCAAACTGGAGAAGGCCAGTGCTACATGTATAGGGCAGGTTGAAGCTGCTGATACAAAGTTGGTTGTTACTGCTGCATTCAAAACAGAGTTGCTCAGTCCTCAAGGGAATGATCGTTACAAGTGTGGCCTCGTTTAGAAGAGGAAAGAATCCATTCAAATAAAACCCAAGCATTGGTGATTTTAAAAAATGCAAATTTTGATTAGAATTGATAATAATAATTTGTTTCTGAGAATAACTTACAAAGATTAATTGAGTGCATAAAACCAATACTTTAAGTGTTTTATTTTTAATAGGATCAGTCCAATGAAATCAAATGAACTCATCACAATAAACTGAAGTGAATTAAAGATATTTTAAATAGAAGGTTAAAGGGGAAGGGAAATATCAAATTCAAAATTGTGATGTACTCATTTTCCAATAGATAGAGTCCTCATGCGAGTGGGGGAAAAACCTCACATTGCATTCCAGTGCACTCCCAGATACCCTCCCAGTACAAAATTTGTCAACATCCAAAACATCCGATGACATCATTCTAAGAAAAATGGGTCTGTGGACATTTTTGTACGGGGATGTTTTGGTTTGCTACTGAATAAAAAAACATTAAAAAAACATGACACCATCATTGCAGTTTGGTTGTAAGATAACTTTGTTAACTACAAGAGGATTGAATGAATTTGCTTAAAAGAGCCATATAAAACTAATTAAAACAATCCTTGGATAGATTACATCGACTTGGAAATGAAATATTGTGAAAATTAGTATTGTTTACTACACTCTGCCATAATTAGGCTTGTTGGTTTGTTGTTGTTTATATTCATTAATAATCACGAGCTTTCAATTGTTTATTGTATGATTATTTGATAATAGGTAAAAAAAAGTATTTATTGCAACTAATACCTAGAATTGTATTAAATGTAATTCTTGGCTTCTTAAATTGTTTGAGGGACACTGCTAGACGTAATTGATGTTAAATTATTAGGCACTTCGTCACTGTTTTCACACATTTTGGCAAATCGGTGTTTTTACACATTTTGGATGTTATCAGTGACATCAACATTTTCCCCAAGTGCTAAATCGTATTTTCTAATTACACGAGTTAGGACAAGGACCATTTTATCGAATTCCAACTTTTGCATTTTCACAAACACCCACATTTAGATTTGCCTTTTTTTTTTACATTGAAGTACATACGCTGGCACAGTGCCAAAAATGACTACTCTGCATTTTGAGTTTTCACGAAGAGGCAGTTTGTGTGACCTAGATAAATTTTAGTTTTCATCAACAGACTTTCCACTTTCATGCTTGGGAAAAATGTCAACGTTTAAATGGCAAACAGTGTCTGAAACAATTATTTCAAATATAGTTTAACTTCAAACACGATTTTCTCCAAACATTAAAGTTTGGCTGCAGGGGCAAAATTGCCTCTTCATGAAAACAGTGACGACTTGATACTGGAAAAAATGGTCCGTTAAAAACTCTGAGTCAAAACCTACATTTTATCCGTACATTTTACAATTTTGAGCCGATGCAAAGGTTTGTCAACATCAAAAAGAGATTATGAGAAATATAACAAATTGATATGGTGTTGCAAAAACTTCAAATAAAACTAAAGTTTTAATTTGTTTCCTTCTAGTTTTACTTTACAAAACAATTGTTCAGAACATGGCCTTCTTGACAATGTTTTTACAGTTTTATATGTAAAGTGTCTTAGTAAATGGTGACCATGTTTTTTGAGATGGATATTTTTGGAGGTTGGTGTTATCATATTGGGTGATTTGCTTAGTTTGTATACAAACATTGGAAACATTAATAGTTTCAAATCAAATAACATTCTGCACAATATACACTTGCATACATGTATTTAAAATTCATAGGAAAAAACCCAATGTAATATGAATGGAACCTTTGAAGATGAGAACAAATCCTCAGTTTTAGATCGTGGAAGGAAAACCACATCTGCGTACAAAACTTCTATTTCAATTAAATTACTTGAATGCCTGTGTTTATGGTGGATAAAACTATGGCAGGTTCTATGTAGAGATATGCAACAGTGGCTGCTTTAAAATAAACACTGTTTGCCTGGACATATTTTGACACAGAACCTGCCATAGTTTTCTCCAGCATATACACAGGCATTCAGGTTCGCTCAGTGAATTTTTTCCCTGCCTTTCACCTCTGATTCAGGTTCATATCCAGTACCCCGTTTGAATCTCGGATACAGGTTCAAATCCCGGATACAATTTCAAAACCCCGGATACAATTTCAAAACCCCGATCCAGGTTCAAATCCCGGATCCCGGTTCAAATCCTGGATCCTGGTTCAAATCCCATACCCTGCTTTGAATCCCAGATCTAGGTTCAAATCCCAGATCTAGGTTCAAATCCCGGATCTAGGTTTAAATCCCAGATCTAGGTTCAAATCCCAGATCTAGGTTCAAATCCCAGATCTAGGTTCAAATCCCAGATTTAGGTTCAAATCCCAGATCTAGGTTTAAATCCTGGATCTTGGTTCAAATCCCAGCTCCTGGTTGGAATCCCAGATCCTGATTCAAATCTCGGACCAGAGCCTTGCATGTCGATTGGGCTTTCAGGCCATACC
The DNA here is from genome assembly GCA_010994315.2 of Pisaster ochraceus. Taxonomy (NCBI): domain Eukaryota; kingdom Metazoa; phylum Echinodermata; class Asteroidea; order Forcipulatida; family Asteriidae; genus Pisaster; species Pisaster ochraceus. The sequence continues at coordinate 10,305,762 of CM021529.1, forward strand.
AGATCTTAAAGGTTTCCCTCCCACATCTAAAACTGATGATTTTTTATCATCTTCTCTACACAGGTATCTTTAGGCATTTTGAGGGACCATTGGTTTCATTACCAGAAAGATGTAATAATGATAACTGTAGTAATTTTGTATAATTATACGGCCAACAGTTCATCCTTATGTTTTGAAGAACTTCCAGCATACTTTGTTGACATAGCCATTCATGTACTCTCAGCATCTACATCAATTTTGAGGCATGAATGATTTGTGGTCATTTTTTATTAAACTTTACATGGACATTAATTTTCCTTTAATGACAGAAAACAATACATAAGTTTACATGCATGTAGCCGATTATCTATGAGAATAACAGTTTTATTGCTATTCCTGTAATGTCTTTAGCAAGGTTATCAAATATACAAATTTCCATTCCAAGAAGGTCCAAAATTCAAGATCCGTGTATACATTCTAGAATAACTTGTACTGCAAGTCTACATCTTTAAAGTAAAGAATTGAATATTGATGTAACCCTTGCTCTATGATATTACAAAGGTCTACAAATGTACAAAACAACTTTAAATCATTCATTAACAGGAAAAATACTAAGTCTTCTGTTTTTATGCTCATTTATCTTAAATATAATGTTGATACGTTTTATTAGTATATAAGTTTTATGTTCATTCTAATTGTCAGTTATTTTTTAAATACTTCCACCAAATCTTCAGAAATTATTTTGTATAAAGTTGATTTGTAGTAGTGTAATTAGCATTATTGGTTGTAAAGTCTGATCTGATGTCACTTATGATTGCACACTAATGTATTGATAGTACTACCATTTAGTTATGTGCATTCAACTGTACAGTGCTTGGGAAATTAAATGCAGTATGTTGCAGGATGATGAAAGTCACTTTGGCCTAAAGAGATTCCACTCAGGGTGCATTGTGCACATTGAAAATAATATAATTCTTCTATTTCATTCAAAACTTGGATCAAAGCACATTACTTAGTGTAATAGATGAGGGTCTTGGTATTTCTGTTGTGAAGTAAATAAGATAAGAACTACATACAGTGTGGAGGTACTGCAGTAGAGACATTCATTTCATACAGAATTTGTCAACAATCAGAAACAAACCAGAAAGAGTTGCCATTGAATGCCTTGTATAGTGATCTAAAAGAGTTGCCATTGAATGCCTTGTATAGTGATCTAAAAGAGTTGCCATTGAATGCCTTGTATAGTGATCTAAATCCCAGCTGGAAAGGCCTAGCCTGATTGAGGACTAAACCCATATGTAACAGCCCAAGCTTCCCATGCTCCAACACTGATTCTACCACATAAGTTGAAGCTTTGTCTTTTAAGGCAAGTTGTAATCTCAAGACAAAGTAGCCAGACTTGTCTATCTCTTCCAGCGGATTCTTCCACTCCTGCACAGCTCCATTTACCAATGTAAATGCTACCTCAGAACATTTGGTGTAAATATCGGCAAAGTTAGTCATATCCTTTGCATCATGAAGCCAATATGAGGGGAATGTTACCTTCCTCTTAAAGCTCCTGATGGGCGGTATGGTAAATAAGAATGGTTTACTGTGTTCCTCACAAGTACCATTCTCATTTGAGCAGTTCAAGAGGTGTTGGTAGAGAGTGAAGGCAAACAGGTTTACTGGCAGGTTACTTTGAACAACTTTTGCCTGACCATCAAAAATAATTTGAATGTCATTCTGATAATCTCCCAGCCTGTGTGTGGTACCATCATAATTGACAAGAGTGAATTCTTGTGCTGCCATTAAACGAACTAAGAAACCACCACCTTGATATCCCTGAAGAAGAGCAAGGAGGAACACGTGCCCCCACCTTGTAACCGGGGTAAGAAATTCTACTTGATGGTCACATGAGGACCTGATGTACAATGTAGGACCCGTCAGTGTGTTGTGTTCTGTAAGAATGACCACAGTCACAACCAGAGATGATAGCAACGGGTGCACTGCTACTCACATGAGTTCCAAAGTGATCCTCATATGCCTTAAAGTATGCTGACTGCATTTTATGAAGTGCAATGCTAATTGATGATCCACCATAGTGAATGCTATTATCAAACCATACCGTTCCTTCAAGCTTGATATCTACTCTAACTGCTTCATCATTGAGGCTGATGATTATAAACTGCATATACTGTACAGAGTTGTGTATTGACTATCAGGCAATGGAGTTGCAATAAAATACTCTGTACCAAATGCTGATACAGGAAGGGCAAGGAAGCCATCAGAGACTATGGGATAGCCATCATCAGATCCATGCGTATATGCATCATTCATTCCAAATACAGTAATGTTATGATCAGACACCACATGTATAGCAACATCAGAATATGCAGTATGACCATCAACGGCCATCAAAAATGGTGCAATATCAAGCCCTCGTGTTTCCTTTGGTTCTAGTGTGACCTCAATCAAGAGCTCATTACCTGATACAACAATATGGTCTTGGGCGCATCTGTAGTTGTTGTAATGAGTAATCGTGGTCCTATTTGTGGCCAGTAGTTACCAGCAGATGTAAATGCCAGTACAAAATCTCTTCCCTCTGTTGGCAATGTTGAATCATCAAACTCTGTGGAAAATTCAAAAGTATTTTCATTTTGAATCATTAGATTATTACTAAAATGTGTTTGTATCATTTTAAACATTAAGTTTGCAGGTCTGACAAAATAAGTAAAATGTTTTTAATTGAGACAATGAATATCAAAGTTGACCATTATACCTTTTTGGGAGTTGTCTTGACTACCTAGAGTCACAGGAAATCCATAAGCTGTCCCCTGATTGTTGAAGCCATACAGTTGAGCAGAAAAGATGCTGTGACCAGAGATAGAGTTAACCCGATACAGACCTTGTGGAATCTCCTTGTGAAGTACACATAGACCACCTGTCTGTAATACAGTCATACTTGTATCCCATAAGACTGGCTGATTGTGCTGTGGTATACGAGTCTGATATCTGAACAGTTTGATGCAATAACACTGATGTAGTTCATGGTAATGGTTGAAGTAGCTGCAGGAGGAGTAGTAAAGGTGGCTATAGTGGTCACCTGATCCAGATGAGGTACAACTGACATAGTTGGCATTGACATTCCTTCACACTCGTTTGTTATGCTTGAACAGCTCATTTTACCTTGAACTGAAAATGCAACTATAAGTACTGGGTTTGTTGCTGATATGTACTTAGGTTGGTTCAGTGATGTAGACTTCCTCCATGCTCCCATCATATAAGTATGTAGAACTTTCTGTGCCAAGATGAACATAAGTTTGCCCTTGACCTCCTGCAATTCTCAAAGTAGTTTGTCAATTTTCATTACCCAGATAAGGCGTTACAAGAAATTGCTTTCCCCAAGAATTGATAGGTGGCAGCTGCTCTACCATAAAACGACAGCTTTTCTGATCTGAACCATCATACATGGTGTATCCACATGAGCTTCCAGATAGAACTGCTACTGGATGTTCACTTGAGATCTCCACTTCAGACAAATCAAATTTACTCTGGAGTTGCACAACCTCTGCTTCCTGTAGATGTGCAACAATCCTGCTGTAACTTGCATAGTCATGTCCCTCAAAGGTGTTCTGATAAAGACAGTTGTATTATTGTAGGCAGCTACGTTAGCAATTTGTGATTTTTCATGCGGTCGTTTTTTCCTCTGACGGGGAGCGATAACTACATATTTTGTTCCTAGAGCCTGCACAGGTAATGCAAAGAAACCATCATCTCTTGCTAGGATGCTGTTATGAAACCCATAAACCGTTACATCTTGGCTGGCACTGACTGAAATGCCACTATGCTGCTGCCTGGAACCCTGCGATATTGACTCTACAGGGAGCTCTATCACTTCAGCCTTATTTGGTGGAATTTCAAGTGTCTTTGTGAAGCCAGTTGATGGAAGGCTGACCATTACAATGGTAGTTTTAATGCTTGTGGGACTGGTCAGAATTATGATGGATGGGTTACGTATGGGGGCTGAGGTCTCCAGGAATGTTATTCTAAACTCCATGCCTTTGTTGCTTAAACTTCTCACTGAATTTATATCTGGATAGTTAAAAAATCAATTAGAAAATAAAGAATACATTCAATGTAAGTGTTTTGTACAGTTCATGCTTTTAGTCATCTGTCTTCTAATGCAAGTATAAGGACACTCATACACAGATTGGGAAATTGGGAAACTTGTCCAGAAACCTGATCCTAGTTTGTACATCCCCAATACTCTAGCCCTCCATGTGATAAAGACAACATATCTCTTGAACTGTAATGTTCTTACCGTATTCACAGTGGTCTCCAGCCCAACCAATTGGACATGCACACATTGGCCAGAAAGAAGATGTGGTGCAATTCCCTCCATTAAGGCAGTATACTAAAGTTGAACATAATTCCACAACTACAATTATTAAACAAATAATAATCCAAGTTGTCAGTTGTTTTTTTTTTTCCATTCAAACCTTGCATACTATGTTTTTAGTTTTTCTTTATTTTTACTCAATTGGATTTTTTGTGCACTTCTAATTCTTCTGCATTTGATGTATTTTGCTCTCATTCATTCTCTTTTCACTTAACTCATTTGTGCTCCTTTTATATTTGTTCATGTTTAATACTAGCTTTTACTGATTATTCCCAGTAATTCACATCATTGTGGCTTTTAATTGTGATGCAATAATTGCTTACCATTTTCACAATGTTGTCCTTGAAACATTGGACTGATACAACTGCATCTATAAGATCCATCATCCCCCATGATGCACTCTCCGGAATTCTGGCAAGCAGTCTCTTCACACGATAAAGGTTCTAATGTGACCACAAAAAAAAGTACAACATTATTTAAATTTTAAATCATGATTCTTAAAAACTAAGAAAAATCTAGACTAGTGAATGAACTAGTGAATGAACTCTGAAATGAACTGTTTTCCCACTGACTGATATTTGTAAATACTCTCTCCAGGAGGGAATAGTACCGGCTATCTGTGATATCTGCTTTTGTTGCCCCTGTATCAAAGACCAATCCCCAAGGGTGGATACTCTATGCTCGATATCACTCAGATGTATTTTGCTAAAAAGTTTTGAAGATGTTGTGGACTTGATAATGAAAGACATTGGAACTTTTCTAAACAATTTGGCTTACATAACGGTTTCATCAACATCAATTCAATACTGATTGCTCATTAATAATCAAACTGATTGTCTGAATCTCCTTGGTGTATAATGTTAAAAGTAACCTTAAATGGGACAACCAAATTGATCAGATGTGCAAATCTGTTAATCTTAAGCTTCAATTTTCCCCCATCAACGTGAGTGCTGTTATACATGTACTCCCATTAAAGACTTGTTAATGATACACATCATAATGTTAGGCCTAAAATTGAATATCACTAGTACAGTTTGGTTCTCATTCAGTTTGGTTCTCTTCTTGGCAAATCTTAATTGGAATGTCTGGAGAAAGTACAGCGCAAGGCCCTCTGCATTATTTTACAAATGTCTTTTGTAATGTTTAGTCTTTCAATGCAACTTATTCTCAGTTTGTTTTGTCATCTGTATTTTGTTAAAGGTCATTGATCAGTTCAAACAACTACTGACCAGACTGTTGCAATTTCACCCAACAAAAATAATCTCAGGACAAGAGTAAAGTATAGAACCAACGAGGGGAAAACGGCCTAGTCCCATCTTTGACTACACTTCTCAATTGTTGAATTATCCTGTGCAATCTCTGCTTGTTTTCTATGAAGCTGGCCATAGACTTTCCTATTTTCTGGAAACATCTTCCTTTTTTAAAATGAATTTCTTTATTTATTTGCTGTTGAATATCAACGTTTCTTAAAAACACAATTCAGCTCTACGGCTGTTATATTTAAATTTTAATATACCCCCAAAACATCACAGATATTTTCTATGTGGAAGCTGATTTGAGGCGACATTGATAAAGAACAAGATGGGTGCATTTTTCTAGGCTATGTGAGCAAGGGTAGAAAACACAACATCTGCATGTAATAAACCAATGATCATACTAGTTGTCTGAATAAGGGATATATTTTTTGCAGACAGCAGATTCCACCTTGTTTGGTTATTCCAGCTTTTTAATAGGAGATCCTTCAGTCCTTGAAAGCATTGCATTCAATTGATAAATTCAGGTGTAACTTTTTAATGCACTGTAGTTGCAAGTGAGTATAATAATTTAGTAATCTTTTGTACAGTGCTTTGTAATCCACTTTGTGTTTGTCTTAGTTCCAATTTATCTTACCTTTTGCAGGTATACACTGCCCCTCATGAGATTTCTTACTGATGTATCCAAGATGTTCCCCACCAGTAGTCACTGGCATGGAATATGTGAATTGTCCATTTATACCATGCAGTAAGACTGCAAATGTCGCATCTACATGTTGTGTTTTGAGGTCCATATAAAATGATCCTGGCGACACTAGGTGTACTTGAGACTACCTCCTTTGTCCAACTGATCGCATCTGATTGGTCAGAAGTAATTACAAGCTGAGGGGCTATGTCATTGCAAGCAGCAGTCACCATTACTGTTATGTAGTACCGGTACCTGGCATGGTGGTAACTTTCTTGTATTAGTGATGATGAGTTGCAAACTGCAAAGTTAGCACTGTCAGTAAACTGTTCTAGTGGTGGAATAGTTGTCATAGTAGTCTTAGAGGAAAGTAAGATGCAGTCAGGTTGTTGGGTACAATCTGGTGAGGGAATTAACCCTGAAGAATAGAGGGTCACCTGCACAGGTTTGTCTGCTACTAGGAATGTTGATTGATCAGTAGTCTGATTACTGGGAAGTTGCCATTGCTCACCACGACTAAGTCTGCGGCTAAGACCAATACCAACCAGTCGGACTGTCGTACTAGAACGAGTTGCTAATACATGAATTGTTCCACTATAGGCAGAGTCCATGTTAGATCCTGGCAAGAGAAACTGTTTGCCTAGTGCACACACTGGAGAAAGTTGTTCCAATGTCATTAGGACATGTGTTTGCTAATAGCACGTTAACTGGTTTGTGGCTGGTTACTCTGGTTCCTGTCATTGTACCATTGCTTTGGATCTGAACACTCTTTCCAATTTCCAACATTATCCTTAGTGTACGACCTGTTTTATAAATGATTCCCTCATACATTAAAGTGCTTGAAGTGCTTAAAGCACTTGATGTGCCTTTACAAACACCAGTAATTGTCAGCATGGATTGAGCTGTTGCCTCATTGCTGAGTTGCCCTATAGTGATGGGGCTGTAGATGAGGCAATGTACTCTATGCCAAGTGACTAGAATGGTAAGGCCAGAAAACCATCATAAGATGATGTACCAGTATTAACCATAACCTGTACTGTCACCGGCGAAGATGCTTCTACCCTCACTGTACCACGCTGTGGTCCACTGGCTCGACCCATAGCTGTGGTTGGTAGGTTCACAGCTTTCATCTCACTACCCTTCATGTACAAAGACTTGGAAAATTCTGCCTCCGAGACATCTACGTGAACCTTGATGCTTTCCTTCAAGGGCTCAGCAGTTAATCAGGGGCCCATTGCCTTGGGGGATGCCATTGCCATTTTGTTTTAGTGGCTGCTACATGACATGTAAATCAAACATGTAATTTGTTAAAAACTACTGTTACTGATGGGGGCGCCGACCCACTTGTTACTATGGCTGCTACATAACATGTGAATTAAACATTAAACGATTTCCTAAAAACTACTGTTACTGGGGGCGCCGACCCACTTGTTTCTAATTGGGAGTATATGGGGGTGTTGGTGTCCGTGCGCTGTCAAAAGGACCAACTCGAGTGTCAATGTCATAGTACCTCTGAACTATTCCAACCTTCCCCGCACAAATGTGCAGACCCATACATTTTAAATGTGACGTCACTGGGTGTTATTGTTAACAAATTGCACACTCTGGAATGACATGAAATACAAGGGAAATTTTAACGAGTTTTAGCTAGAAGAGACTTGAAAGTTGCCAACTTTCATATGAACTGAATGCCTGTTTGAAAATGAGTGCATCACAAAGCTGAATTTAATTTTAGAACCCATCTTTAACTTTATTTTGATTTGATGTTAGGCTTTGCTACATAGAGTTTAATATGAAAGCTCTCGACTGCGTCAGATTGAAAGCCCTTATTTATTGTCTGGTGAACTTGCCAGGGGTTCACCAGTTACAAGGACTTAGTTTCAGAAGTTCTACAACCCTTGCACAATGATAGGTAGTGTCACCCTCGCACACCGATGACTGTGACATGAGTGATGAGGTAGCAACACTGTTACACACCGATGACTGTGACATGAGTGATGAGGTAGCAACACTGTTACACACCGATGACTGTAACACAAAAGATGATGAGGCCACACCCTCACACACCGATTACTGTGACAAGAGTGATAAGGTAGCCACGTGAGTTAATGCTCCCCTTCAAAGCATTAGGCCCTACTCCTCTTTGTACCCCAAGGTCTCGTCGGCATTCCAACCCAAGTCACATTGTATTTGTCAAAAATCAAACGACGGTAGACCTTATGTTTGTTGTGAACCATGTAACTTATTGTTTCATTTTGATTGTGTTAATTACGAGGAATCTGAAGAAAATTCCTTGCTTAATTCATCTGTCAGTTTTGCAGTGGGTCTAGTCAGTCCAAAACAATGCCCAATTCACAAAAGACTGATGTTGATTCGTCAAGTCAAGACAGCAGTGAAGGATCTTAGAATTATGACATTGGTCTTTTTCCATGTGATGACAGTTCTCACTCAGGAAACACATCACCCATCTAGTATGACCATACAGATGACAACTTGCCAAACTCTACGGCAAAAAGGTAAAGGATTGTGCTGATGATGAAGTCGAGAAAACCGGTTCCTTGCCCAAAGAAATTTTCTATATTTCTTTTGAGGGACGAGTGGTCTAAAATAAAGCCAAAAGGAAAGAAAAATTGCCTGCAGAACATAATGGACTGACATTGTCCAGGAAAAATTCAGGGAATCAAATCGCAGTTGCGTACTTATTAAAAAATTCAAATATAACCGATGTAAAATTCCCAACAGAAGAAAGCGCAAGCTTGCATATGGAAAGTTAATTGCAGTTTGCAAATTCCAAGACTGCTGCAAATATGTATTCACTATCAAGAAACTTTCAGTCAACGAGAACAAGGTAAAAGTACGAGTTATAAGAAAGGGCGAAATTAGCCACAAGGGCGAGTTTGGCGAAAAAAAGACTCGTGAAAGGTGACAGAAGGCATGCAATTGCTACAGAGTTAGAGAAAGAGGGAGTTGGTAATTTTTTATAGGTATTACCATACAGTCAGTCATATGACCGAGGAAGAAACGTGCTCCTCCACTGACGTCCTACGAAAAGTTCTCTCAGAAAAAAAGGGGACGTCAAGGCTACATGATGACGTTCTTCAAGAATTAAAAGCTTCTGCAAGAAGTGTACAAAGAAGTTCACCCTGCATCAAAATACACTGTTGGGGCTTTTTTCAGTATTTTATTTGATACCCTTCAAGGCCCACCTTATGCTTGATGAACAAGCAGAAATGTTACATAAAGGAGGCCAAGAAAGGTAAGGTTGCACTGCGTTTAGATGCAACAGGTTCTCTTGTAAAAAAATCCCAGACCAACCAAGAAGCATATTCTACTATATGCTTTGATAATTGAAAATCGTATAAGAAAGGCAAAGCTGGACTTCCAGTAGCAGAAATTATCACTAATGATTAGCATGCTACTGAAATCAAGCACTTTGTCTCGATTGATTTAAGTAAGGGAAGAAGCGTTGTTTCCGTGGTACAGCATAGGGAAGAAACCGATTTCTCATGGGCCTTGTTGCAATCGGTGTTGCAAGCTTTCAACACGGAGGATTGCAAGTTCTACCTGAGGAGAACATACTCCCGTACTCCTAAAGTCAAACTACCACCTCCAAAGCCTGAGAAAAAAAGGGGAAAAGTACAAGGGAAGATGTCGAAGAAAACAGTTATGGCAGAGAACAACCCGAACCCCCAAGAAATATGGAAGAAATTGAAAGAGACAGAAAAAACACACTCTGATGTTAGTGCAGCAAAACTTTCACAATAGAACAAGACAGCCTTCCATGCATCAAGTATGCCTAACGCGCCAAAAGGTCAAAAGCAATGTAGTAGGGCAGACTGTCCTCGTCGGGGGGAGGGGGGGGGGGGGGG
>CM021529.1:10327879-10339550 GCA_010994315.2 Pisaster ochraceus
TTGCGCTCAGAGTTCAGGTTTTTTTCTCAACAGCCTATCACATCCCTGAAAGATGAAACAAAATAGATTTTGCACTACAGTCCCATTTTGACATTTCAGTCATTTCATAGTGCATCATGTACAGGAATGTCATGTACTTGGCTGTTGTTTATACCCTGTGGCTGTGACTTCTAACCTGGCTATCCCAATTGTCAATACAAACATGTCCTATTAACCAAAGCTGCCAATTAGCTTTGAAATTGACTTTTTTTCTCACTATGATTGTTTATTTGGAACTTTAACCATTGTCATTACATCTAGGAGGTACAAACACAATGTAGTTGATTTTAATTCTAAAAAGCAAAGCAAAATGGCTTTTTTGGGTGTAGCCCCTGCTCCTTCAATGAGCGCAGTAATATCTCTGCATACTCGAGATCTAGTCTGGACTGAGGCATGTTACATCATGCATGATATGTATATCATAAATAGTTAACCGTTTACATGTACAGTTTTTTTGCACATAAGCAAACAGATTTCAATATTAGTAAATGATTGTTCTGTAGAGATGTTATTTTCAGTTTTTAAAATGTTTACAGTCTTTGTTTTCACCCAGACAGGCAGAGGACTGATTTGAACATTGCAAACAGCAGGTCTACTTTGGATCATGTGTGCAAACTCTGGACCATTCACGGTCATCTTAAATTTGCTTCTAGATGCTTCTAGAACTGTTCACCTAAACTGATTTGTGTTGCGATGATAGGATGCATGAATGCCACAACTAATCATAGAACCTTTCATTCTTCATAGTACATGTAATTTGGCTGCCTGTGTTATTGTGGGTAGCTTTCCTTTGAAAAATAAACAAGACATTACCTTATACATCTTACCTTTGGAAACACTTGTCTTTACTGTGTCTTTTGTTTAAATATTTATAATATCAAGTAATAAACCACTTGGTAAACCAGGTAAATTTGATATAATTTTGGGTTGAACAAAGAAAAAACTTAGTACAGCAGGACTTGCACCTGTAACTTTTGGTTTACTGTGCTGGCACTCTACCAACTGCGCTGTCAATATATTTGTTCAGGGTGCCAGTCGGGAGACATTAAACCTGTAACAGGTCGAATGACTTCTGACTGGCACCCCAAACAAAGATATTGACAAAATAGGGAGACTGCCAACATTAGGGCTCGATAGCTCAGTTGGTAGAGCACTGGCTAGTTAATCCAGAGGTGGGGGGACTTGCGGGTTCAAGTTGCGCTCTAGTAAATTTGTCTTTGTCCAACCCAATACTAGATATTTATGTTCTTAGTACATGTATATTTTTACCATGTCCAACACTCTCAATCAGGTAAATATGTTGTGTTTACAGCTTCAGTGAACATTATCAAGAATGAAAAGATCGAGGTGCAAAGAGTTTTTTTTTGACATTTCAAAAGCATCTAAAAAGTGTGACCTAAAATTGAGTTCTTCAAACTATGTTTACATTCGTTTTCTATATTGGTTTTCACACATTCCAAAAAGGAATATCCAGCTCAAAGGGAAAAATTCAATAAGTTGACAGGAAAATCAGGAAATCTTAAAATTGTTTAACTTCAAAAGTTTTAACCTGTTTGCATTTGATAACTAATTTAGGAAAATAAAGGAATCAGTTGTGGGCTTGTCAGAGTAGGTACTTGTCAGAGTGTAATCATAGTTTGTTCTCTGTTCGTCAATACAGAATATGTCACACAACAAAACATGACAATAGGGTAACAAACATACTTATTTCCTCATATTTTTATTTGTGTAACATTTATTTAAAAATTGCCAGTTACCAATTAAAAACACACTTGTTTGACAGCTACATCAATGCAGTGTCATGAGAAAGAAACCCCAGCCGAGGATGAACATCACATGGACTTCCTTCACGGGTCATGACCTTGTTTGATAGTAACCATCAGCCAATCACATCATTAGTTACTAACAATCTATTCATCTAACTACTTTTAAAACTGCTAAAATGCAAGCAGTAAATAACTACCAAATCATTTGTTTACAAAGTGTTTAATACCAAATCAATTGTTCCATAAAAGTTCCAATGGTTAGACCTAATTAAGTATGGGATCCAACACTTGTATTGAACATCAGTACTAATGGCTGTACCTACAATACTCTACAACTGTACAGGACTTACAGAAGGCACTTTGCAGCCTGTACTCACTATGGTTGAACACACAGGCTGCAAAGATGGAAGTGCATTTAATTTGACCTAAAATACTGTATATCACAATTGATTGCAGTCATGCTTAATAGCTTGTTGACTAGCAAAAACATGACCGGATCTAGATGAAGCAATTTACACGCACAGCAACTTACATAAATCAAAACCAATAATACTTTTCAGAAAAAAGAGTCGTCTTAGTGTTAACTCAATGGTTCAAGAAGCTTGGGTTTTCTCTAAACCAGACAGTGAGTAGTCACCACCCTGAGTTAACCATGACAGACACTGAATATGCCGATGATATAGCACTTCTTTCTTACACATTTGAGGATACTCAATCCCTGTTACACAAGGTTGAAGCTGCTGCCAGGGAAATCAGGCTCCCTGTTGATGAGAAAAAAAACAAGTACATCCTCTACCACCACGCTGGTGAGATGTTTACACTGGGTGGAGACAAGCTGAAATGTGTCCATGATTTTCAATACCTACGATCATGGTTTGGGAACACATCCAAGGATATGGAAATTCACATTGCACTAGCATGGTCAGCCTCTTCCAAACTCAACAAAATCTGGAAGAGCTCCCCGAGTAGGGAACTTAAAATCCAGTTCTTTAGAGTAGGTGTTGAAAGTGTTTTGCTGTATGGTGCCAAGTCACTGCCATGTCAAACCTGAAGTAATGGAGCGAAGATTGCAATTTTTCACTAGTTTTATTGCAACAAATGAAAGAGGCTCTGGTGATCTTCAAATGCTCCTTCCTGGACTTCGACAGTAATCCAGATGGTATTCATGATTTCAGATTGCAACAGAAATTAGGCTCATACTTTAGTAAAAAAAGTGTAATTTTTATCCGAAAGCTTACTTAGATGTAAAATAATGGTAGCAAGCATCTTGCACAATTATTTTGTGTAAAGTGACCCTGTTGATTAGAAATCAATTAAAGTACGTCAAAAACGTTTGGCTAAAGCCAAATTTATGCATTTACAAGCAATATGTAATTAGGTGAAGGTCTATCTGAGAGCCCATCAGCTAAGAGCTGGGCTAAAAGTTTTCTTGGTTCAGGAAAACATCTGCCTAGCAAAAAACAGTTGCCAGCCAAAGGTTAATATTTCTGGGATTGGTTCACAACTTTGCAAAATTGGCTCCAAAATAACTTACACATTCCAGAGGGGGTACACATTAATGGAGACATATTGCATCGACTATAGTAAGGAACATTTTCCAACTTTGTGTTTTTATAAGAATCATGATTGCAAAAGCATGTTTTATTGAAGTGTAATAATTTGGAAATTTGACGGTTTTGTTGTTCTACAAATAAAGTATGATATTTGGAAAATACTGGGATGAGGTCAAAATCCAATGACACCCGAGGCAAAGAACTTTTCATAAACAGGTCAACACTAGATGAACTGTTATCAAACAGATATAAATACAGATTGTGCAACCACATCAACAGTTTGTATCCTGTTGTGTGATGCCTTCTTCTGCATTGATTTATCACACCTGGTGCACAAGTCCTGGTCAATCAGCAGAAAAGATTGACAGACGTTTGACCAGGTACCACAGAGTGTTACAATACATGACAGGCATATCAAACCTGGTTGGTAGATGGTAGAGCGTTCATATAGTATTTGAGAGGTAGTGGGTTGGATTCCAGCATCAGCAGATTTATCTTTGCTCACTACCTGTTTATAATTACATAAATAATTACTATCAATAAACGTAAGTATTAATGCACAGGACAATACTAGGATCAATCCTTTACAGCCAGCTGTTCTTTAAGACTCCCGTTTAGGGTGGGTCTTTGGGGCATTTATATTTCTGAACCACATCATGTCAGATGACGTGTTTATCCACCAAATGTTTCTAGACTGGCATACAACTACAGATAGTTCAGTGACATCTCCAGGTCAGAGGTGAAGAACAGTTTTAATGAGGTACTTGTGAAGCGTTGCATTTTGTAGTATAGCTATGTGTTCCCCTCCAGGGATCTGGAATTCAGAGACTGGATAATGCTGCTCCTTCTGCCACCTGTCAAAAGCAACAAATCAACAACATTCACCACTATTTTAAGCTGTACTTCATCTTGCCAATGCAAAACACAAAATATTGAACATAAAAATGACCAACCCAAACTATCTAAACAGAAAAAATCCCATTGATTTTAAGTTGGGGAAAATTTGAAATGAACAAATGATGTCTTTCTTCTAAAACTTGTTTTATCTACACTACGATTGTAAATATGATGATCTATAGATACAGCAGAATGATACTAACTTTAAATAACCTTTCAGACTTCTCATATTGACCGTCCCATCTCCCTTGCCATATGTGATGTGTGGTTCATAGTCTGGGAACGGACGATCGGAATCATACACATATTGCTCCTCAGTTGGGACATCACAGCCATGGATACCATACACAGGAACACCTACACCAAAAACATGGTTAGAGTTTGTATGATGGTTCTAAGTAGAGCAAGACACTATCACAGCATCGTACAAAGGATAGATGCTTCTACTGAAACCTGTTAGAATTAATGATTTACAAAGTTGGCTGCCTGACAGGGATAAATTAGTAGTAACAATTATCAACAGCTTGTATGTTACACAAAATTAATTCAAGGAAGATGGAATTTTAAGCGGGTAACTCGGTTCAATGTAATTTTGAGGAAAAAATATATCCAGAAGTTCTCAATAGTATTCAACTTCTGCCACTCACTAATATCATGCCCATTATGGAGTTGAGGTTTGAGGTGATATCAAGGAACCATACCTGGTGCTTTCAGATCATAAACCTGATCCATTGCAGCTTGTCGCATCTCCCATCCTATTTCATAATTGATATCCTTAAGGAGTGTCTGGTAATCAGCAACTGTATAATTCTTCTTTGGTGTCTGAACAATGACCTCTTTAGGATTCCAGAACTTATCTGATGGCATGAGATAGTATATGCTAGGCCATGTACGCTGGGCTGTCCTGACAGTGGATGCATACACTACAAAATCACCCACATTGTCACCTGAAAACATACCAACAATGAATGGATATCTTGCCTGTACATGGTCAGTCTATTGCAAGACACAAAACTTATAGGTACTACGTGGGCTAAAACAGGTACAAGAACCCATGGCCTAACTACACTAAGAATTGAGACTCATCTCAAGAAGATTTGTAGCCAATGAACTACTCTGACTTAATTGCTGAGTTTAGTATTTGTCATAATACAAATCATTATTGAGATAATGAAATTCTTCAGAAGCAATTCATCTCAAGAAGAGTTGTGACATCAGTCATTCAACACAATTTACAATTTTGCTTGTGGTGAATCAAGTTTAATCTTCATTGTTTGCTGATTATCAATCAAGTTTAATCTTCATTATTTGCTTATTATCAATCCAGTTTAATCTTCATTATTATTGTTAAAGCTTTGTCTAGTTTATCAAATAGACTGACCTGATATGACAACTCGCATGCTTTTGGTTGCTCCACCCCAGGGTGCAGAGATAGGAGCAAATGCTTGAATGAACTTATCCTTCCAGTCCTGAGGCTGGCTGTTTAGGTAGTACAGTCCATACAAACCTCCCATACTATGGGTTAGTAGAACTACCTTACGGTTCTGGTTGAGTCTATAGGTTTCTTCTATTAGTTTGGTTACATTCTGGAAGTAAAGATTGGCTTCATCTGTAAAGAAAAAACAAAGTCATAAGATATTGCATCAACTCTTGATGTATCAGACATTACATACATGAGTGGCTTCGATCGTGAATTAGGGATGTCCTATTCTGAACAAAATGTTGGAAAACAATAATGTAATGATGACTTTACTTTTTACTTAGGGATCAGTTATTTTTGTCAACTTATTATAATACCACGCATAGAGTTCCTTGTCATTTGATTGGTAAAACACAAATCACGTGTCACCATAACATAATAAAACATAACAATTAACATTTATAAGTCACTATTCCATTAAAATCATAGCGCAAATGGAGAAGCCCTATTTCACTGTGTGATAAGGCCCTATATTTTGCTTAAATGTCCTCAAATGCAACAATACTTGTATTTTTTATGTGAACAAGCATTGAGTTTTAGACAAAGAGATCGTTTCCTTCTTCAGTGGTTAACTTCAATCAGTTACCATTTGGTGCCAATAGTTACCTTGGATACCATTAGTTACCTTGGGTACAACAGTAACCTTGGGTACCAATAGTTACCTTAAGTACCACTAGTTACCTTGGGTACCAATAGTTACCTTGGGTACCAATAGTTACCTAAGGTACCAATAGTTACCTTGGGTACCAATAGTTACCTTGGGTAGCAATAGTTACCTTGGGTACCAATAGTTACCTTGGGTACCAATAGTTACCTTGGGTATCAATAGTTACCTTGGACACAAATAGTTACCTTGGGTACCAATAGTTACCTTGGGTACCAACATACCAATTCAGCAAACCATAGTAACTGTCTATGCCCTTGTGTGTAGCATGTACAACACGTGTGTTGCTCTTCCATACACAATGTCCACACAAATGACACGACACAGAAGTATACACGGTGGATACTTGTTTTTATTTTGTAATGGGGTTTTAACATTTCAGACTTTTGGGTGTGGTTTTGAGGCTGTAATTAGTCAAAGCATTAAGGGGCAGAGCTTCATGGATTAGTCTATTTTTGAATGAAATACTGCCATTGTACCCAACTACTTGATTGTTATTTTGATTTCCCAAATGTTTGCCACATCTTACTTGGAGCTTTGCGGAAGTCATACGGAGCTCCCCTGACAGACACACCACGTTGGTAACCTACAGCAACTAGTGCAGAAACTACCCCATCCAAATATTTACCTGTATGAAAACACAACAATGAAAATACCACTGTAAACTAGCATGCCAATCTTTTCTGCTTACGTAAAATGTAAAGTACCCTGAATTCTGTTTAAGACTTGAAAAATAAACAAATAAAATACAATTATATTAACATGAGAGGGCAGGAATCAGTTGTAAACGAACATTTGTACATTTATATTTTGGTTCTACATTTCTAACATTGGGCTGCTAGCTTGGAATCATCATTGATAAACTTGTGATACCATGAACTAACACTCAAACTTAGTATCACACCCAACCCAAGGATTATCAAATTGAAAATAAATCTTAATTATGAAGAAGAACTTCATTAAGCTAAAGTGCTGTTACATATCATGTGTGTAACCTTTACAGGCCACTCAGATCCTTTATTTGTAGTTAAACCTCACAAGTATCAAGTATGCACAATTGATGAAACTGATCTTCTACTTACTGAGAGAGATATGACTGGGATCCAGATACTCCACTGAGCTTGTGTTTCCAAAGTCTACAGTTGTTACATTCACTCCAGGTGAATCACTTGTATGTTTTGTTACATTGTTGAACACAAGTCTGGCAAGAGTCATGAATAATAATAACAGTAGTTACTGATTAGTCATTCCAGCTTAACGCTGTTTATTATGCTACATGTACATCCCTAATTTTAGTTCTTCTTTTTCCAAAGCAGTTACGTCCCTGCAGACCTTTAGAGACAAATGTATGAACATGTGCCCCATGTCTGAGAAAAAGCCAAATCAATTTAGATTTTTCCTCCATGCAAGAAAATAAGCTGCAAACATTGTATATTCATTTGATTCCTTCATACATCTGATCACTCACCTAGAGTTATCCACAAAACAGTCAATCAGCAATGGAATCAACTCCTCCACATTAAGCCATAGGTTGAACAAAGACTCTTTCTGTCGACAATAATAGTGGACAGTGGACGGCTTATCAAGTGAAGCCCATAGTTGGGTCCCTCCATCACCAGGCACTAGTCAAAAACAAAGACATTATTTATAGAATTACAGCTGGGCGGGTGAGGGTGTTCATGGTGTTCAGGCAATCCTGGGAATTTCCGTACTAAAAGAAATTTGAATTAAAACTAGCAGATTTAACATAAATTGTTCTCATAGAAACTAATTAAGAATGAAGAAATCCATCATTTTTGTGAAATAAGCCCTCAATGTTAAAAGAGGAAGGGAAATGACCAACTAAATTTGTGATATAGTAGACAGAATCATCGCCACAGACGTTGGTGGCGCTATTTTCATGCCCAAAATGACCTCATTTTTTGTGACCACCTTTTTTGAAAAGGTTTGACATGAAATATCACATACAAGGGTACAAAAAAACAAGCTGGAAACATAGAAAAACAAGAATTGCGAGGTGTAGTTGTCCTTAGAAAGTTTGATTTGTTATAAAATTATGTTGCCGAAAACAGAGAATGATTCCTGAAATAAGCGATGTCATTATTCTTCGCATCAAGTGTGCATAAAATTCCCATACGTCTGTACATATTTAACTACATGTGGTCACATTTATTTGAGCCAAAACGAGCATCATTTTAAGCAAAAAGAACGACTTTAAAATTGCGATAATTTCAGAACCGCTTGCCCTGTGAGGCTAAGAGACACCTTATCTAATTGCATTTTGAAAGCTCTTTCAGAAAAAGTAAATTCTGCAACTCTGAAATCAACTTTGGAATTTGATGATTCTACCTAGATATAGAGTCCTCATGTGAATGGGGAAGAAATGGTGAAAATAAAATTGCCATTGTAATCGAATCCCTTCCAATGCAAAATTTGTCAACATCCAAAACATCATGACTGTGTTTTGAGACCTAAACATTTTACCATGATAAATGCTTAGTCTGGTTAGCTTGTGACAACACTGTTCTTCCGACTTGGGATGGGAATCGAACCATTTGTGAAACTCTGACTTTATTTCCCTTATAAAGAAAATCCGACCTTGGGAGCCATATAAAATTATATATATTTTTTCATATCCATTGAAATAGATAAATCAATTTGTATTATTAAAAGAAGAGTAAATTACATAAAAAAAAAAAATGATGGCACCACCAGCAAACACATGACTGTTCACTCGGTCGGTGTTGTAGTTGTGATAATGTTACGACGGTCCAGTTAACTTGGACTGGATGTGGACCTTTCCACTCCCAACTATCGTCCGTCGATACCTAACAATAACATGCCTATTAAATAATAATAACCCACCACAGGAGGATCGAGGGAAAAGTTTAACCCTCTCCCATGTATACATGAATGAGTCCTAGTCCTAGAACTGTGATACGATTACGAAATTTGTTGCGATAGTCGATTACGAATGGGACAACCAATGACAATGCAAATACACCAAGCCCACGTCCCCACCCACAGCAGCAGTATACAAAATTAATCCATGCATCAAGTTTTGTAAATTGTAGGCCTACAACTACGACTACGAGACAAACTTACAAATAACAACGGGATGTCCTTTCGTGATTTTTACTTCATCTCTTTGGGTAAAACACACACAAATACAGCAACAGAGGATCAGTAAAACTACACTTTTCCCCGATAAGTTTGTAAACCTTGTGTCTCCGTCCATTATTGTTGACATCGTTTGCCTGACCTCCTATGCTCTCTTCTCAGCTCCCATAGCCTGCCTGATGATGATCACACGACGACGAAACCAGGAAATTTCGACGCTGATGCATGTGACGATTTCACAGATCACATGATCCCATCGCGCGTCATTTAGTCTTGCTTCAATACGTCACTGTGTATTTTATCACTAAACTGATTTGTATATTGAGGCCGTGACTGAATCTGGACTTGCAACATCATCATGCGTTGAAGTATAGCAACATCCCCAGCAAACATCATAGCTGTAAAGTCAATCAGTTGAACTATTCACGTACGGACGTTTTGCATCGAGACTAGGCAGTACATGGGGGGGGGGGGGGGGGGGGGGGTGCTGTGCTAGTCTTTGTGGAAGACACTCCTGTGAACTGTTAATTTCCCTATCGATAGAGGGCGCTCCCAAGTCTACTTCCTGACACTGTTCTTCCCAAAGAACATTTATGGGACATTGATTACATCTTGTTTGTTTATTTATTTATTTATTTTCGTTTGGTTCAAACAGTTACAAAATTCATGTGGATACAGACGTTGATTTATTTTATACATATATATTTTTTAATGGTGGGGGGGGGGGTGGGCATGTTGGATCGTATGCTGGGATTACCTGTTTCTATTATCATTCTGTAGAGTTAAAGCTTGGTTTATCAAACAATTGGCACAATTCCTGAACCCCCACCCCTCTCCAACAAACACCCCACCAAACAAACAAAAACAAAGAAGAACTGCTGAAACAACAAGGTGAGTTGAAATGTTACCGTGAATGTCTGAATTAAGAATATAATTAGTCTTGATTATACTCCGTACCCTGTAACTACCGGGCAAGACTCTCGCGAATCCCATGCCCGGGGCCGTGTTAGCCCCTCTACCACTACTGCCGCTCGGTCGACACGCCGTCTTGTTCCACCCATGTCATTAGATATTATATATTTTTCTTGTCATTGATTGGATTCTGTGAGTTCTCTGCAAGTTGTTCACATACGAAACTGTTAGACACTACTGTTAGATGTTGAGTTTGTTTTAGATTTTGTTTGTCTTCTCAGTTTTGCTGCTTTTGTTGTTGTTGTTTTTAGTCGGGCATTTTGGCGCACAAACTGGGCTTATCTGTTTCCACAGTGCTTTTGACTAGTAACAAAAGTATGATCAACCCTCTCCGATGAGGATAAATTCGTATTTTTAACAGCTTTTTTTGGGTGTATCATTCTATTAGTGTGTTTTTTCCTTGTTTGTATGATCATCAAAAGTATGATTGCATAGTGGTGAAAAAAAAAACACTAAATCTTGTTAAAAAATAAAAACAAAAAGTTACGCTGTGCATTCAGGCGTTCAGGCGTCGCGATTTTGGTTTCTCCACCCGTTCCCGTCCGGTACCTTACCGACTGCCATATAGTTCCCTTCAGGTTTGTCGACCGACTCACACAGCATGTCCTCCCCTATCTCGATCCCTAGCGCCGCGGGCCCTGTCCCTTTAGGGAAGAAACAAGGCTGATCCCAATCACACTGGTGACAGTCCCAGCAAAATGCCAAGTTCCTATATTAGGGGCAGACGGTAATCGAACCCAGTACCGGTTGCTTTCTGAGTTGTGAGACAGTCCCGGCACTCGGCTCAACCCACTGCGCCAAAGTGTCGGTACTAAATCTCTCAAATTTGTATGTGCTTAGATGCTTTTTGTGCTTAAGCGGCTCTAATAGAAGGGCTGCTAAAGCACAAAAAGTAGCTCAGCACAAAGCAAATTATCATCCCAAAAATATGATTACCAACCAAAATACAATTCTACATGTGCCATTTGTGACTGATTTCCTGTTATTTTTAGCTCAGCAGAAAAAAAAGTTAAGCACAACTTTCTGCTTAATTAAGCAGCTCTATGAAATTAAGCCCATGTCACACAGGGTAATTTACAGGCCACCAGGGCATCTTACAAGCAACCCATTCCAGGCAACCCATTCCATCTTCAAGATAGTCCGGTTGGCGTAGTGGTATCTTTCCTCACCTTCCACCTCT
>CM021529.1:10345188-10366551 GCA_010994315.2 Pisaster ochraceus
TATGAGGGTCGGGGAGACGATAGCGGAACGAACCGAATAGTTCTAGGAGTACACCCACCCCACCCATGGTACTCCTAGATTAGAACTATTATGTGGTTCGTTCCGCTATCATCTCCACGAACCTCAAGTCCTCATATACTGTACAATTCTATTCGAATTGCCCTTCATGTTTATGCACAGTCTGGAGTTCTTTTTTTTTTTAGAAACATATTTCGCCAAAATTAGGCTCTTTTGCTCTTTGAAAATCCACTCTGCAAAAAAAAGATTAAAAAAAGATAAATTCGCTTCGTTATTCAGAATCGTCGCCTTCCGATAGCAAATATGGCCACCATCGCTTGTATCAATGGTACGCTGAATAACAATGGGAATTTATATTTGTTTCCACCTTTTGTAACTTTAATAACTTATATAACTTTTTTGCACCGGAGTGGATTTTGGGTATGATGACCTATGACGAGGTTCGTGGAGACGATAGCGGAACAAACTGCATAGTTCTAGGAGTACATCCATGGATGACATTATTTCAGAATAACATGTGCGAAATGCATAGCAACTCCACAAACTTCCGGGTCAACGCAGCCTCAATTCCAGGGGTGATCGATCTCGCCGCGCCATTTTTCCCCAGTATGCCTTGCTCAAACATAACCCCTTGGAATTGGTTCATTAAAGTGTGCTAGAATCTTGTCTAGCATATTTTATTTAGGCTAGAGGCTGATCCATTCTATGTGCGCGCTCAAGTATAATAACCTGCAAGAGATTCATCAAGTCAAAAAGCAACTGGTCCTTTGTCATTCTTCTTTGATTTTGTGATATATCTAACTAACTGTATGCAGTTTAGAGTGACCGTGCAAAAACATGATCCATTTAAAATAGAATCGCGTCAAAATACTTACATTTTGACGCATGTGTACTAAGCACCTTACAAGCGCCATACAACTACATACAAGTGCTCAAAAGTTTTAAAATGCGTGCACGCAAAGTAGTCACTTTTGATGTACTTTTTTATGTGTACAAAGTTTCAGCTTCCTCCATCAGGTATAAATATTAAAAATGCTTGTTATCAATTTTTTTTGCAATGGTATGGGACCTGTCACCTTTATACCCTGGTCTCTGTCACTCTCTATGCAACAGAGGAGTCCAGCCTGGGCTAGGACATCCTTCACTTTATATGCTGGGTGCAATCTTTTAAGTTATCCTTTTTTTCTATTCGCGTGGTGTGCCATTTTGTGATGGCACAAACTTTGTTTTCTTGCATGGTTTTAAAATTTGCGCTTGCGTGAATTAAAAAAAAGGCCATCTTCAAAGACTGCGCCCAACATCGCCAACATTGATTCAATGATTGAATAACGCAATGAAATACCCACACACAATTAAGTAGTCACAAGGCCAAATGCATACCCTGTTGAGCCTGTACTGTGTCTTGATGAGGGTCAACTCGGTTTGAAGCCAACTCAGTCCGAGTCAACTCGATCAGAAGTCCAGGTCAACTTGGTCCGAAGTCAACTTGGTCCGAAAATTTAAATAAAGTGTGGTTGACGGGGAAGTGGCGAGAAGTAATTTGCTGTATTGCGCTGATGTATCATGAAATATAATGAGCTGAATTATACACCCTCGGATGGAATGAGTTCAATGATGTAAACATCTCTTTCTTTTACAGGCAAACATGTCAGCGTTCTCTGGGGTGACTGCGGGGAAGAAAGCAGTAAGTTTTTCTATTTAATTATGTTTATAAACAAATCTTTGGTTGGGATCATTGCATGATACACTTATTTATGTATGTTATTGATAGTGATTCTGTCAGTAAGAGGCGAAGATTCCAATCACACCAATTGTTAAATGACACTATGTTCACTAAATTATCATGAAACTTGAACCCACCAGGATTTCGCTGTATATTTATATGTTTTTTATTGGGTTTTATTATATTTATAATGTTACCATTGCTTTTTCATAATTGTCACAAGAACCCAAATTATTGCAGTTGCTTAAGGTTTGAATTGCCACAATTAGAATAAGAAAAGATATGAACTTGTAGACAAAACATTTAGCAAAAAGTGGTGTTTGCACTCCACACCAAACTTGATGCAGTTTTCTAAATTTTCTCATAGACTGATATTCCCCATGGAAGTGCCCTTTGCATTATGAAAATGGCCTTGCCCTCTCAAAGATGAAACTCCAGGCTTGCTGTTTTTATACAAAATAGTGGTTGACTGAAATAAATGAGATGTATGTCATTAAGAATTCCTTATTGATGGTCTTTGTTTGCTTGTAGATGTTGGGGACGTTGGGTGTTCTAGCAGCAGGTGGTGCTGGTATTGCCACTGCTCTACATATGTCTGTAAATGCTGAGGAAATTGATCTTCATGTACCCAAGTTCCCCTGGAGTCATAATGGATTATTCAACTCATTTGACCATGCCAGGTAATTTAGTAGAAAGTAGACTCAGAAAACCAGCCTAAAACCAGTTTGTGTTGTGGCATAAAATACGTCACAACACATAGGGCCTATTGACTGTGATCATAGAAATTTAATATTTTGTATAAGATAAAAATCATAGCAAAGTCATGTCAAACTTGCCATTCATGTGACCATGATGTGACAGATTCGATACTGCGTAGCACCTATGCTGAATTTTTCGCTGGCAGCCGTCAGTGTGTAAGCGAAGTAGCATTTCAAGCATAGTTTACCAGCAAAATGTTTCTGGTTTTCGGATCGGACAGAACTGCGTAGCTGTGCAATTAGATAAATAGTTTGGCAACAAGAATGTAATTTCTGAACATTGACAGAACGGTAAGCTTTTTCCCAACAATTTTTTTCAGATCTCGCTACAAAAGTATGAAAAACAATACACCATGTACATTTTGTCATCATGGGGCCGCAAAAATACCTTGTATTATCTGTGTTCTCGTTATGACTGTGCTCGTATCTTCCTATTTTTAAGACTTAGAAACACGCATGGGTGTAACAGGACTGGTGAAATACCTCATATAAACCTGCGTCTCGTATCTTGCGAGCTTGTATTCAAGAGAGTCGACTGTACATAGTCATTACGCACTTGTTTAACTTTCTATAACAAAAGAACAATAATATAATGTTAATTTCGTTCAAGTTGATTTTTGAAAGCTTACAGGTAGACATATAGGCATTGTCTATTTAAACACCCCCTTTTTTTTCTTCCACACTTCATACAGTATTCGTCGGGGTTATCAAGTGTACAAGGAGGTGTGCTCAGCTTGTCATAGTATGAAATACTTGGCTTTTAGAAATCTAATTGGTGTCTCTCACACAGAGGGTGAAGCTAAAGTTCTGGCAGAAGAGGTAAGATGATACTGATAACAACAAAACCCATCTTATTACATGTACTTGCAGTGCACCATCACCAATGAGGCAGATGTGTCCTGTTTTATTAAACATTTGGCATTTTCCTTTTAAATCAACAGTCATCTCAAGTTTTAGCACACTTTCCTTTTCCTTTCAAATAAAACAAAAGCTACAAATATTTTGTAGAAACCTAACATTATTAATGCTAAGTATATATTTATGGTTTAGTACATGTTTCAAGATGGTCCTGATGAGACTGGTGAAATGTTTGATCGTCCTGGCAAGCTATCCGATTATTTCCCTAAACCATACACCAATGATGAAGCAGCAAGGGCAGCCAATGCAGGTAAGTACTGCACTTTCCATCTTTCATCAGATTGATTTTTCATTTTAACTTCAATCATAATGTGTTCAAATAAAAAGGCACTTCAAGTGTACATATTTATTATTGTACTGTAAGTGGGTTAACGATGATGCCAATACATTTTGGTGTTCAAAAGTTGCTAAGTTCTCAATGGTATTGAAGTATTTAACCACTTCATGGCAAATGACGTCATACAAGCCAAACTTTTACAAACTGGCTGATGGTGGCATTTATAAATGTCTGAAACACTTTAGAGGGTCCATTTTTTATCGGTCATATGACTGGCTGACTGGAACATTCCATTGTATAGTATGCACAGTCATGCACCTACTGTGTTTCACTTTGTTTCCCACTGAACACAGAGGGACAGATGGTACTGGAATTCATGCTTAAAATATCCCTTTTTCTGGGGTTATTGTGTAATCCCAAATTCCAGACCATTGTCCCTTTGTTACACAAATGTGGCATACAAGAATGGACAAGCTGCCACCATTGTTAATCATTGTATTCAGCTCAATGGGAGTTAACTCCGAGTGGTCCGAGATTCCAGCATACCATGGCAGTCTATTGGCCATGGCTTACAGCCTAGGTCTTGAGATTCATGAGACAACGATATTCTCAAATGATTATGATTAAGGCCTACTCTAGAATGTCAGAAAAATTCAGAAAAATAATACCGTGCAGAGGTACAGAGAGTTGAAGTGGTTAAGTATGCATGACAAAGTTATCAAACAAACACAGTTCTAGACTCTGGATAGCTAGTTGGCAAGTAAGCTACCAAGTAAGATGTTATTGTTTATTTGTCATGCTCATAAGTTTTCAGTTTGGCTGGATATTATACTAGTGTGGTGAATCAACGTTTAATTTGCTTACCCCTTTAAACGGAACTGCGAGAATTGTTTTTTAACATTTAAACATTTCCACAAAGGTGCCTGTTAGTAAGACTGTGATACATGTGTATATAGTTGATATGTTTCATTGGATTATTTTCATTTGTTTTATTTATAAACATTTGACAGGTTATAATAGTCTAGCCATTTTCAGTTATGGTTGAAAATCATTGTTCCTCAAGCTAGCTCTTGATTGAATGCTGTATTAATAGTACATGAACTTGTTGTTTATTGTAGGAGCCCTGCCTCCTGATTTGAGCTACATTGCTCTGGCTCGGCATGGTAATGAAGATTACATCTTCTCTCTACTTACTGGCTATTGTGATCCACCAGCAGGCGTTGAGGTTAATGATCCATTATACTATAACCCATACTTCCCTGGTCAAGCTATTGGTATGGCACCTGCACTCTACAATGAAATCATTGAGTATGAAGATGGTGAGTATCAGCAATGTAGTTACTGACTGTAGTCAATTCTCATTCAGAGGAACTCAGAAGTGAAGATTCTGGCTGATACAAAGTATTTGCTGATCTCAAAACCATCCTGTGTGTGTTGCAATGTATTTAATACAGAATATACCACCACGGTCCAACTGAGATTATAAATGATGCGAGGTCATTTTGCAGCCCAGTTACTGCAGGAAAACTATTCTCTGTGTACAAGTGCATCAGCTATAGAGCTATTGACAAGAGTACCAACTCTCGAGTCCAGAAGCACAAATTTGTTAAGCCTCCTGGATGCAGACATGTTTGAGGCTTGTATTTGACTCAGAATTGAGTTTGTTTTTCATTGAACTCTTGTTGTTTATATTTGTGGGAGGCTGGCACATTTGATAGCAATGATAATAGATTAAGATCAATGTGATTAATGTTACTCTTGACAGGCACCCCTGCTACACTTAGTCAGCTAGCTAAAGATGTAGCTACCTTCCTTCGATGGGCGGCAGAACCAGAACATGATCAACGCAAGAGAATGGGGCTTAAGGTAAGTTAAAAAGTATGACTACTAAATGAACCAGACTGATCTTACTTTGACACACATATCATGTGTGTGTGTGAGCGTGTCTACCCATTCAAACCGAGGACTTTAACAAAAGGGATCCGGGTGTTTGACACAGCGAGGACGTCCTCGCTTCGTTTTCGTGTACAAACCCAATGGGGACGTTGCTAAAAAAAACTATGTCCGAACAATGGGAGAACAAAGAGAAGTCCTCGGTGAGCGGGATTTACAAACGTGTGTGTGTGTGTATTTGTGTGTACATTGGATGTGTATGCTTTGCACATATGCACAATTTCTTAGTACAGTTTCTACATGAGGCCAGTAAAAGACCTACAAATACTTTCATCAAAATCATCTCTTTTGTTATATAACAAATATATATAACAATTTAGGGTTGAACAAAGAAACAATTGTTCAACCCTAAATTATTTAAATTTACCCCAGTCAGTTTCCCTTGTGGATTATTACTTGATATTTGAAAACAAAAAAGTGGCAACCCTTCAAGGTGATCCCGCTGCTGCAGCTTCCCAGGTTGTATCATAAACTTGGGTGTGATCCCTGGTTATACAGCAGTTACAGGTTGTAAGGTTTCTGACTGGCACCCCATAACAAAGATGTTGACAAACTAGGGAGACCGCCAGAGGCTGCAGGTTCAAAATCCGCTTCAGTAAATATTTCTTTGTTCAACCCTAAATTATTTGAAATTTACCCAGTCATTTTTTCTTGTTGGTTATTATTTTGAATTAAAAACTACATATTTGGGGTATTCATTCCAATGTGGGTGTTTTGAATGTCAAACGCTACATGATTGTAACCAAAGTAGTTGATGCTCACTGTAATTAAGGTGTATTTTAGACAATGTCATTTTCATGTGGAGATCAGTACCTGCATCAGCTGTAAACAAAGGGTACATTGGTATCATCATTTCACATCAATAGTTCTTATCCAATATTTTGCTCTGTATTTAACATTGTATTCTGATGTCTTGTTTATCCATAGGCCTTGATGATTCTGTCCATGGCACTCGGTGCCTCCTACTACATCAAGAGGCAAAAGTGGTCGGTACTCAAATCTCGTAAAATTGCATATCGCCCACCCAGTCATTGATATTGTCAAATCAGCTCAACATTGTGAGCTGTAATTCAGGAGAAATACAAGTTTTACCAAATTTATGTTATTTGAGTTTGAAAGTGTACATACATCACATGTTCAATTCTCCATGAGGGTTATATGCTGTCATGGAATCAAGTGTTGGTTTGGTTGGTACTCATCATGATCAACCAGAAACCAAACTGACTACAACAATGCACAGTGTAGGGGTGATTGAATACAGGTCTGATACTTAACAGGCAATTGGAGGCCGCCATGCCCTCTGCTCATTGCCTTGTTTCCCCTTGAAATAATCCAATAGACATTTGTATATCCTCATAGAGGTGCCCTGTACTAAGGACAAATTACCTTGCCCTTACAGAACTATCTGGCCTGATAGTATGTCTGATTGGACCAATGCTTTGTGGAATTCTTGCAGTGGTGGCAACCATAAGTATGTTAACAATGGTTAATGTTCAATGTTTGTCTTTGTATATTTTCATAAGCAAATTCAAAACTAAAACATAAGAGAGAGAGAAAGAGTCCTGTAGAGAATTGAACCTGTGAAAGATGAATTGAATCTGATGTTTTCAACCCACACACACTGTATCAAATCACTTTGTTTTCACCACTTATTTGTAGTGTATATAAGTTGAGGTGGGTTGTCAATAAATATTTTACAATTAGAGGTAATAGTTTGACAGCTGTAAAGCAATAGAATCCATGGTCACCCATCATCCATTCTTATCTAAGGAAAAAAGTATCCAACACATTAAGAATGGCAGCTTTTTCAAACATAATATAAAAAGTACAGCATGGACACTAACTTGTATAAACATACTCAAACTCTCAAGTTAGTTTTATGATTTTCTATGAAAACAATGGATTGAATTGAAATGAAACATTTGATTTACCATCCCTTTAAGTTCATGTACAAAGACCTTACATATGGTAATCAGGGTCCAATTTCAGAGCTGCTTAAGCTCAAAATGTAGCTAAGCACAAAACAACTATGTTTACCAGATTAAGGTTAATACTAGCCAAAATACTGTGTCCTATGTACCATTTTTAACTAATATCCTGCTCGTTTTTGCTTAGCAGGAATTTGTTAAGCAATGTTTTGTGCTTAAGCAGCTCTATAAACTTGGGCCCGGGTATTATCTGTTTACACTGTGGAAGTAAGCTGCATGTACATGGAAACACTTGCCAGTTGAGAGACAGTTTAATTGCACCTGATCTCAATGAATTAGTTTGCTCTTAAGGACCATTGTGAGATTTTCAAACTTTTTACCTTTAGAAGCATTGTTAATTGATGCATCATAAGAGGAAAGTATTTGGTGTTGAAACAGCATGCTTATTTTAGTCATTGACTGATTGTATTTAACCCATTTTAGGAGACCATGCTTTCTTACTGAATAATTGGATGTTTAATAAAGTGAAAGAGTTCTTGAAGAGCATATGTTGCTGTTGTTTGTTTGAGTTTGATAATACAAAAAAGAACTGCTAGAGATCAAGCCATGAAAAAAACCTAACGACTCTGAACATTCTCAAAATAGATTCATAAAATGGCGGTATTACAATTAAATTGTGCACCTGTATCCTACAGAATTAAACATATTATGGAACACTGAATTCTATGATCAGCAGCAGCTGCAGCACCATGAAAGTAAAGTCAGCCCAGATGTTTGTATATTCCAGGGTCACTAAAATGCCAATACTATTGATCTTTTATACTTTATCTGAAATACTTATCAAACTGGTGGTTAGAATTATCCAAGTTTTTATGCAAAGTCTTTCCAATACTTAATTTCATGGGGAGAGTTTTAAGGCTGCAGGAAAAGTTAAGAATCTGATAGTTGCATATAACCATTCATCATGCAAACTCACACCACTATGAAAAAGGTAAAATGTACATACCTTGGGATCTTGAGGGAAAAAATGTAATGCTGGTAACTATGTTGCATGTTCAGTGAGCCTCTAAAGGCGAGTTCAGAAGTTATGACTTGCAGGCAATGATGGTTAATAGTTTGTACAAGGTGGGTATGATGCACTGCATGTTGTAGTGCGAGGCGTATTTAATCAGCCAAAATACCATGACTCTGATGTGACTGGTTGGTTCTTCGTGTTTTTCGTGAGCAGACTTTTTTTGTGAAGCAACATCTGCTTATGCCAATCTATGATGCTGGGCCCACGGCTCAAAATCAGTATAAACCAAAATACTGTTCAAGACAACTTTGACACAAACTCTCAGCAGAGTGGGAAAGGACACCTACTGACCCTGCTCAATGTTATCATATTTCTGTAGCAACTTGGGTCTGCCATACTGGGGTAATACACATGTATGTAAGCCAACCAACCAGTCCCATCAGCGCCATGGTATTTAGGCTGATAACCTTTCTCTGGTAAAGGTAATTTGTCTGTATGACTGCCATCCAGAGTTGCATTTCGTAGTACATGTCCGTGCACACAACCTAACACGGAGCAGGTATGTGGGGTCCTGCCATTCTTCTATCATTCTCTTTTCTGAAGAATTCTTCTGTGGGGTCCAAGTTGAACAAAAGGAAAACTTTGTGGGTTCTATTGCTTCATTGTTTAAAAGACCCCACAGGGCCCCTGAGTAAGCCCAGTTCTATGTGCACCCGTAAGTACCCCAGAATGGAAAGCAAATAGTCATGTCATCTGAAAAGGGTTTATAGTGCCCTGTTGGATGCGAGGTAGAGATTCACCTTCAGGTTGTACAGCAAGATAAGCTCACAGTATCCTCTGTGTAAGACACTGATGGAACGCACAATCTTGGTTAGCCACTTGCTAACTACTTCCCAACCAGGATTGTCAAATGTCATGTACCTACAATACCCTATAGCAGTGAAAATACAACAAGGGGGCATACATGTACACATTATACATCTCTTTATTTATTCTAAATAAAACAATCAACATCACGGCAATCACAATTCATAATAAAATGTGTATTCTAAAAAACAAAATGGCACACTGTATCTTATTCAAACATGGAAAAAAATAGGTGATGAGAAAATATCTACTCTTTGTGCATATTAAGAAAGCGCAAGGTTACATAAATATTGCCAAGATTTGGTTATTATAGAAAATGCTTGATTTTTTTGTAAATGTCATGCAGTATATCCACAGATTTGTTACAGATAAGACGGACTAGATATATAATATTAATGCATAATATCAAAATAGATTGTAAAGATTTCAGGGTATTTCATTCATTAGTCTTGATGGCTTTGGCACTGGCTATGTTGCAGAAATGGTTTATTCTCCAATGCTGTTGCTGCTGCCACTGGCCATAGCTGTAGCTAAAGTCACTTAATTCTGACACTGCCTTATCAGTAACATGAACAAATAGAGGTCTATCTTGTTTTTTCTGGTTTGAGAACAAATCTACATATTTGTCTGTTCAATACTTGACTCTGTCCAATACTTTGGTTTGATTAATTAGTATGGTACATTACACTGAGTACAAAGTAAGGTACATGTAAACATATATGGAGTTTGATCAGTTCTAATGGAGTTGTTAACGTTGAACACATGAATATTAAACTTTGAGTCACTATAAGAAAGCATTAGGTTCATTGAGAGCCATCACCCGGATACATGATACTGTCATTGGCAAAAATTTCCACTGGACAACATCAGGATGAAACTGCCCACAGAAATCTAAACTGTAGTGACACAACTGCACATGTGTACACCTACCTTTGTGGTTGACTGCTCTATATTCCAACACCCCTATGTTCTGACAGCCCTATATTCCAAAATTCTCCTCATGATTTACATGCTATGGTTTAGGGTTAGGGTTAGGAACATAGGGGTGTCCCGAACATAGGTGTGTAACCACCTTTGTGTATGGTTTTGCAATAAATGCAGTAACAAGGCATCAGTATCAAACAGCAATGGATAGAATGATGTGATTAGATCATGCTTCTATTATTAATTTACTACATCGGGTCAAGGGTAGCTAGGCATACACAGGAGATTGCTGTAGAATTAAAAACTGTTCCACTGGCCATGAAATTATTATGAGCATGAGTGCCACTGCCTAATTACAAGAGTCAGACTGGTCTAGCGTTCTAGTGTTGGTAGTGGAATGTCCAGAGTTGTGGCAATTACATAGCATTATTACAGCAGTCAGTCCATACATGCTAATACTAAGCTGCAAGTGTCATTCACTAAGAAAATATTTCAGCTAGGCAAGTACATCATTCATTCACAATCGTAATATTTTTGTTAAAATTTGAGTAAAAAATTTACATTACTATAATTTGTTAATTAAAATCTTGTTACAGTAATTGGTTGTCATGCAGGTATAGATAATTGCTGAATTAACAAGTAAGATAACCATGACATAATTACACAATAAAGAAATAGAGCAGCTCAAAACAATAACAATAATTTTTTTTTATAATTTTCTAAAATAGATATTTAGCAAATCAATCTGAAAAACAAATAACAAACATTGTAAATGCGTAGGCAAATAACTTTGAGCATATTTTAAAAAGTCACTTTTTGTAAAAAGAAAAGCGTTTAAGCAAACCTCAGTGCAGGCAGGCGATGTTTACACTATAGCAAATTAACACATCACACTCAACTTCAGCTTCCTAAAGAAAGAAGAAAAAACCATCTAAGGTAGATCTCTTGCACATTAATGTAATACGTGTGGACAGTTTTCTACAAGCTCCAAACTGAAACATTGATGTAATATGTGTGGACAGTTTCCTACAAGCTCCAAACTGAAACATTGCGAGGTAATGACACTGTTTGTGTCTAGTCCATACACCTATACATGTACATTGACACTTTCATTAAATACATCTCCTTTATCAGTTTATGGTACGTGAAAAATACTAGAATTTGTATATATGTTGTCCAATATTCAATTGCATATAATTTCAAGATGAAAAAAGTTGCATAATTTAGAAGATGCACTTTGGAAATGCTGATTACTGGGAGACCCGCTCAGAAGACCACATGGCTAGTTGTATCCCTTGCACAACACGGAACTCACCTCCACAAAATGCACGTCTACCATCTACCATTTTGGGAGTCAATTTCTATGCGTACATTTTGACTCCCAAAATGGGGGACAGGATAGGTGTGTGTAAGTGCGCTGCGCATTGTGCAAGGAGTCAATAGCTATGTTTCAATGACCTCTATTTATTGAAAGTATTTTTATAGATTAATTCAATGGGTTATTTTACTACAACTGCAAGGTCATTTTAAGTAAATTTGGATCATACATTAAGGTTAAAAACATCTCATTGTTGTGTTTACAATAATTTATACAGATGTTTTTAATTAGTACACTTTGGGCGTCATAGGTTGGCAAATGATGGCATTTAACCACCAAGTGTTCCTTGTTACTACACATTAAAACATACAGCACATACTTCCCAAGTATGAAAACTACAAGTAAAAGTTGTTTTAGAATTAACAATTTCCACTGTAATTTAATTGATTGTGTCATATATGAATCTGTGAACTACAAATGCAGCATTATAACTCCTATACACCAGGAGAGACAGGAGTGGCATACACTGCAAGTTTGCTCCAGACTCCTACCTCCTTGGACCCTTACCATCCATCAGGCATGTCAGGACTCATCCAGCACAAAGCAACAAACAGCCACACCTTTGGACTCTGATCAAATTGGCTTACTGGTGACCATAGCCATATCGTGCTAAGTGTAGTTTGTTGTTGATTTAGTTTCAGGAAAAAAAGGCAAAGAGCATACAAACAGGTATTGCTTGAACAGGATAATCAGGACTTGGGAAAGTACTGAGTATACAGTGCTTTGCACACATCAGTGAATGGGTAAACCAAATAATATTCTTTATCCTCTATGTAAGTTTAACATCTCTTAGAGCATAAGCATTTGTTATCTGGAAAAAGCCCCAATCCTGATTTATGGAACAGAATAGAAACCAATGAAATTGTTAGGCTGTGTGAATGAAGAACTTCAGGCATGTCAGAAAACAGCATAAGGCTTGATGTTGCTAGAGATAACAAACACGCGCACACAATACTAGTTATTCAAAACAACAGACCCTTCCCACGAACACTTTGGTTGGCAAAATGTGGACACATCGCGCCTTTTTGTATTGGACTGATGGTGATGTGACGCGCACGTGTTTGTGCATTTGCATAGTGCACAGCTCTATAGCGTTTGCCAACCAAGAGTGTACGCATGCGTAAAGGTAATTAGCATGATTCATGGGAAGGGTCTTTTCTAGAACAATCTCTAAAACAATTCTAAAAAACATCCACCTCATTGTAGTCAAACATATTTAGTCTTAAATTATAAAATAATACCGTGCAAATGTTTCTTTGGATTAAAGTATATCATTGGTCCTTGAAATGCACCCTTGCAATAGAATATAAAATGCAAATGTTCATGTACACAGTATTGCACACCCCATGCGCCCTCATGAGATAATAGTTTGAGAAAGGTCGGAGTTGGATGGATGAGGTACTGCCAGCAAATGTGCTTACAGCACTCTTGATTGATTTCACACAGCTCTGATATATTAAGGAAGGTAACATGAAGGTAACATGAATCCAAAAGCCCTTCAACTACATTGCATTAGTGAAAAACTGTTGAAGTAGTTTAGATATGCTTTGCAATCAGGCCTTATCTTTATCACATTTATGGTAGACATTCAGTTTGTATCTCATCTTATTTCTTCGATGTTACACGCCCTTTGACATCAGTTTGTAAAATGTTTAACACCATAGTGTACTTGCAAAATGTTGCTGGGAAACTGTCACCATTGCCTTGTCAACAATGCAATAGTGTGTACATGTATGCTGAATTCCAAGATTAAGGGGAGCATAGGCTGACATGGGAAGAATCTATTTCCAAGAACAGTAACTGCATCATATCCAGATCAGTCATTTTATCAATGACACCATGAACTGACTGACACCTTGTGTATGAAACCACTTTTTTGTTGACATATTTAAACAATATTTGTCAAGGCCTTCAATTTCATGAAGAGTCAAATTAAGCTTGAAGAGCTTTGCGGGGACCTCCGTTTTTACATGTAGTGTTATGTAGAGTTGTAACACATTGGAATGTGTCACTTGGTGAAAACTAAAACTGTCTGTTTTGCTTATTAGTTTAGGATGTAAAACATTCAAAAACAGTATTTTTATCAAGTTCAACGCATCAAGTGTCCGCTATAATAGACTAGTTGTAACTCTATGACATTTTGAAGGATAGTGGTGTTTTAAAAAGCGTTGAATTTAGACGCCATTTTCTTTGATTGCTAGTTTTTACTTGTATGGCAGGTGTGTGTCAGTTTGTGGTGCTGGTGACGATTTGTACATTGCGCTGATACTGCTCTTAACAATCAGGGAATCTTCTATTCTTGATGCATATTACTGGACTTGTATAAGGATTGAAGACAGCTATGGGACCACTTCTACAATCCATGCAAAGGTGATACACATGACAGTAGTCCACTTAAGTCATTCAGTCCTGCAACAATAAGAAAGCAACATAAACTGACAAGTAATCCTTATTTGAATCAGTGTCACTCAGTTGTGATGTCAGTAAGAATGGCAGTAAGAATTTTAAGATACTTAGGGCCCCCCCCCCCAAAAAAAAGAAACCATCATCTGGTGGGATAATTACATGGCTGGATGGATCACAAAATAGACTCAAATTACGGAGATATCAGTAAACTTTTCTTGATGTGGTCTGGTTTTTATTTCTATTTTATTACAACCATAATAAATTGGTCAAAGTCAAACATTTTCTCCCTAGAATCATTGTTTTTTTTCCTTTTTTTGTTGATGTATTTTTTTCTTTTTCAGCCAAATAGCAAGTTTAAGGTAGCGGCGTAAAACTAGGGTTGGTTATTGTTTTTTTTCATTTGTTTTGGATTGCCAGTCATTTAAAAATATTTTTCAGCCAAATAACAAGCTTAAGGTGGTGGCGTAAAACAGAACATGTTTGTTGCTGCCTTAATCCTTAATATGGCTGTACATGCAGCAGAACAAGGCGACCACAGAACAATGCCTATTATTTGAAAAAATCAACCAATGAGTTAATGTACATGTAAGTGGCCATTACCTCAATCCTCCAACATCAACCTATATTGAATGCGGGATCTCCAATGCTTTCAAAGTGAAAGACAAATGTGCCTGATCGTCCAAATCTTTCAATAGATCTTGAAGAATTCATGGTTTGATTTAAAATGAAAATTTACCCTCTACTAAATGAAGAATATTCTTTAACCATGCATATAAAACATTGAAAAGAAATGTTTTCTGCGTTAGGCTCTTTACTCACCTTGGTACTAAGATGTTTAGTGTTTCTTATCAAATGTATCCTTGCCCTTGTACCCTTGTACATAGGCAGTATTATCAGCCACATCCTTCCGTCCGGAAATACCCTTCCCTTTCCCAGATTCATCAAAGCGCTCTTTATGAGATCCAGTGTACTTTGAGGCATCTGTCAGCTTTTCAACACCTCCAGTTTTTGATACTACCTAATTGGGATGAAATACAATGACCTCATAAAGGTGGTCTGCAGGCATTTATGATTCCTAGAAACCAAGATTGATTTTAGTAGCACTATAATTAGTCTAAAGTACTATAAACTATACAAATCCAGAGGAAAAATTTGTAGAAGTTATGCATTCTGAACTTAACTAGCAAATGCGTCAATGTTAAAAGTGAAAATTGTTCAAGTCTCTTTTTGTAGTCAAGCATAATAAGTCAAATTCAAAAAGAGCTATTGGCCTAGCCTTTTTACCATGCTTACCAGAAACAGGTGAGTGGCTTAAAATACCATGTCATGTTCAATTATTGGGAGAGCACAAATGAGGAAATATTCTTATCACGTTTTAACAATGGAGTTGTTTCTTACCGTAGTTCCTGAAGTGGATGGGCCGGCAGCTCCACCACAAATCTTGCCTTTGATCTTTTGGTACTGCTCTTCTGTATCACTTCCGTATTTAGAATTGGCGCACATCTTTAGAGCATTTTCAAACTGGGCATAGGTCAACACTTTGGTCCCTGGTGGCTTTGCTCTGTCAAACACAAACATCCGATATCAACTTGGACTAATAATCTTTGAACTACATGTTTTTAATTTGAAAAATCAGTAAGGAAATGATATGGCTCACTGATCACCTGGTTAATGGTTAGTTTGCAATCTACAAAAAAAGGACATCTTTTATCTCAAAATAATGAAACACTACACCAAAGTAATTAACTGAGTATGTACAACATCATGCCTGAAGGTTGGGGGGGGGGTTAGCTGGTGGAACAGTGATTTATTATGCAATAGTTCAACCTGTAATACACACCTAGTAAAGACCATATCCACTTCTGTATTAGTCAGCTTCTTGTCTATTAATCCTTTCTCTTTGATCAGCTTAGAGAAGTTCTTACTAGTGATGTCTTTAGTATGGCCTGGCCGTCCAAATGCAGCATACTCCTCAAATACACTCTTTAGATCCTTGCTCATGATTAATCAAGGTTTTAACTGATGCTACTCAAAAAGAAGATCTATGTAACACATTAAAAAAAAATTATCAAAATTGTCAACTGAATGAATAAAATAAAGTGAAAATCAATCGCACAACAGTGAAGCACTGTATCAAAATTTAAAAAGCAAACTTGTGTGCAATGTGCAATGAAAGATAATTCTATGCTTCATTTTGGTCTGATGTTGATATAGTATTTACACACACAATAATTGTGACTTGTGCAAACTACAATTTTTTGGAGTCGATTAATACAATGGACATGTTTGTGTACATAAAAAATGTATGTCCATGCGATGTTTCCATTACTATACAATAAATGTATGTCCCATACATGTATTCAAAAGTCTGGTTGTAATTTAAATGAAGGCTGGATCAATCCATAGTAAAAGTCTTAAACACAACATGTAGGTAGTGTACTATACAATAAACATTATGTGTGTCATCATAACAACCATATTTCCATGATGCAGGTCATGTTTTCAAGTTGACTTCTCCAAAGAATTTGGTTGATTTTAAAGTTTTCAACTGAACGCCCTTGATTCTCAAAAGAGGGGATGTGGAATCATTTAAATGTGTATTAAGTGCAGTTCTTTACATTAAATTATACATTCATTCATACAGTTAAAAGTACATGTATATTTTACAACACTAGAAAATCTCAATGTACTAGAAGTATTAACCAAATGGTGGTTTAAGTGTAACATGTAAATCAGATGTACAGGCTGTAACACACATCTAATGACGTGTAATTCAAGCTTGATAGGCCTACATGTACATGTAGTACCCATAGACTGTTTCCAAACCAGACAAAATAGATTTGGAATTCATCATTAATTCAAGGAACCTTGTAGTCTTTTCATTGCTAACAAGAGTGCGTATTAACACTAGTGTAGGGCCCCCCTACTGTTTATTGTTAGTGTAGCCTGCTAAATATTGACAAAAGTTTCAACATGATCCCTATACATGCTAGGTCTGACCATCTGATGCCATGTAGACGGAGAACCATTTCTGACACTGTAATGAGTCACCATTTAACAAACAAATTTATCCATTTATGATTTTGTATGGGATTGATCTGCCTTGAGTATTTGTTCAACTCAGCAGTGCTTCCTACATGTATACAGTGTAAGGATTGACACAATGAACTCTCATACACAGCATTGTCACAGCATTGATTACCCCATGGTCATAATCAATACCTGATTAAAATTAATACATTCATACAATGTACAGCTTATTCCTGCTGCTTCTTCTAATTAATTAATTACTGCATCACAAAAGCTCTGCATATACCCATGGTTTGTTTAATAAACATCTTACTTTGTCCGTTGGCTAATTATACATGGCATGCAGTATCGGTCCTTAACACAAACATGCAAATGTCACCACATCAAAAAGACTTCAGTAATTTATTTAACACTTAAGGTCTTTCTTCCAAAATTATTCTGTGCCTCTGTGCGGAACTATTTTTGGAAACTTTTTGCAGCTGCCGAAGTAATCATTTTTCTTTCCCTCAAAAATAGCATGTCAATGCACTTTGTACACATTGTTTGTTAAATGGTGGATGACCCATTTTCATACTATTTACAGTTAGATGCATTTTAATAAGCCTACATTTGGATGGTGTAACCAAACAACTGGAATGCACTACTGTTACTGAATGCTAAATTCATGAAATTAGTACATTGCATCAATTTCAGCTCAAAACACATTTCCACAGGTCCCACTGTGATTAAAGTGAGAAATAAAACATCTTACTGACTTGATAAACTTGAACCTTATAGCATTCAAATTCATTTAATGATTCTAGCCCCAAGTTAACTGATTTCAGAGTGGATAGACAGAGTGTGATGCATTCAAAGCACAGCCACTACGTAGCTGAACGTTCTGAATACACAAAGTCCATGGCAGTGTTTGTAGTTGATTGTGTGTTGCTATGGTTACCCAAAGCAGCACCCTACATACCTTTGTTGACTCAAAGAAACCCTTAACAACCAATACTATAGT
Source organism: Pisaster ochraceus (assembly GCA_010994315.2). Lineage (NCBI taxonomy): Eukaryota > Metazoa > Echinodermata > Asteroidea > Forcipulatida > Asteriidae > Pisaster > Pisaster ochraceus. The sequence continues at coordinate 10,363,384 of CM021529.1, forward strand.
GTACACACATTTTATTTACACAGTCCATTACCATTCACATGGAATGTGTGAATTTCTTTGGGTCAGAATTACATGCAAATTGAACACTACTGCAGTAAAATTACAACGACAGGCAATCAGTATTTAACAAAGGTTGTGCTGCTTCTCTAAGCATTTGTGTCATTAACAATTACACTTTTTTAATGTTGCGTTTATAGTTGGTTCTGTCGATCAATACATCATCTATTGGCTTGCCAAGCACAGATTTTCAGTGGGTCAGTTACATGTGTACAAACTACATGTAAACATTTACCATAATGCTATTCTAGATACTTGATGTATTGGTCCCTTTTCATTCTTACTGACTGAACTTTTTTGACCCAGCAAGGACCAGGGGTTGGACCTACACTGTATCCTGTTTCAAAAACTAACAGTTAATTAATAATTGAGACACTCTCCCATTCACAATTGATGAACTTGAGTGTAGTCAAGCTGGAATCTTGGGTCAAATCATTGTCAGCATGAATGCAGTTGAACCTCAAGTTTTGAGGCACCCTCCAAGTGTTGCATGTACAGAGTTTTACTCAGTGTCAACTGCTCTTTGATTTTTTTTTTTACCTCTGAACGTCTTAATGGTTTGTAGTGAGCGTAACTTTTTAAAACATCTAAATCATAACAAAATGATATTCAATCCATTTTTGGGAGTTGGTCTAAAGAAAGTATTTTAATCAAAGCTGTTTATCACACTTGGGCAGGTTGTAGACAAGTAAAAGAAGTTTAGAGTAATTTTCCCAACTTTTGGGATAATTTCCTAGATCTGAACCACAATAAATTGAGATATATGTTTTGTCTGTATACTCTAGTGAAAATTATGAACCTCTATGAGTATGAAGATAAATTAATCCTTCTCACCAACTTGCAAATTTCTTTCACCAATCTGCTAGTTTACTACATGCCAGTACAAGTGTCTGAACTTATTACTGACAATCACCAATCTGCTACTAGTTTACTACATGCCAGTGTGTCTGAACTTATTACTGACAATCACCTCGGCAAAAGAAATGGTGGATGTGAAAACATGTGGTGCTTTTCAAAATCATATTCTTCTGAACCATTCAAGCAAAAAATATGCTGCCTAAGCTACCATATGCAATAGAAGCTTTAGCTAAAATTGCTTGCAGTCTTTCTTACAGAAGTTATGGATAATTTGAATTTTTTGGTGTGAATTTACAGTTTTGACCAACTTTTAAAAAGGGGTGTTTTTTGACAGTTTTTGATACTCACAATTTTGTTGAAAACAATCCTTTGATGCCTTATACAATTGGCTATTATTTCTTACTCATGTACAGTAACTGGGGCGCTGTACTCCTTTTTTTGAAATTTTTCATCTTCGGTTGTGAAAAAAAAGAGTTTGACCGAAGATAAAAAACTTCGAAAAAAGGATTACAGCGCCCCAGTTGCTGGGTACATGGAGGTAGACCTCCATGCTGGGTACGACCATCCCAACCGAAGATGGAAAATTTCGAAAAAGGAGTACAGCACCCCAGTTACTGGGTCTAACTCATGTATAAATCTATCAAACATTTTTTCTCCAATACTGCATACGCTGTCTGTATTGATTTGTACTAAAAATGTAATTTGACTTCTTCCACTCTAAAAAACATAATACAAATTTAGTGCACTTGACTTGGTTTTAAACTTTTTTTATCGCTCTGAACTTATATAAATTAGTTTGGAGGTAGAATAGTAAACTTGTCATGGAAACTTTCATGACTTTATAGACTTTAAACTACATTTACTGCACCTCCTAAAGGAAACGAAACGTCATGAAGTACTAAGTAGTCTACAGTTTCAAATAAAAAGGAAGTCAAACTCAATGGATATGGCATGGATGGGAGAGGCCTCACGTAAAAACAATTTATTGCCAAAACAATCGCTCTGAAAGTGAAATCCTGAACCATGATGATCCAATCATTTGCAGTCAGTTACAATTTTAAGCATGGAAAAGCAACCAACCTACCTTCCTGGTGGTGTTGGTTTGATCTGTTGCCTTCTGAAAGGAAAGCACTGTTGTGTCACTGTCGTGTCACTGTCGTCAGCAGCTAGTTATGGTGAGGTCTTCTTAATCTTTGTGCAGGCTAGGCTCGCTTGTGATTGTTATGAGCCAACCCAAGCGCTAATGACATGCATGCAATACAGACTACACAATATGGGACGACTGGTGGCCGAAGAGCGTGTAGCAACTACATGTACAAGGTCTAGAAAACTGACTTGAACTTGGCCCATGAGGGCGCTAACACAAAAACAAAGTAGTATGCGCTATCTGCTGCTGCGTTAATGGATTGGTTTCATATGAGAGAGGTTTCGTGATAAGCTTGATTGATTGGTAGCAGCACAGCCGAGTTCCGACTATGAATATTCTTCCAAAGAAAAGGTTTGTTTATATCATTTATCGTGGCTGTTTAAAAATTTGTTACCTAGACAACAATGTATAAAGTGTTGGTGCAACTCAATGTGCAATTTTAAGACAAATGATAACTGAATTTATAATACTTATTAAATTAAAGAGTAATTTAACAACACGATAAAAAACTAGAAATAGAGTTTGTGAACAAACTCACGGGAATATTACCGGACACTTCGGCACCTCGCAAACTCGGCACCCACAAACTCGACACCTTGCAAACTCGGCACCCACTCGGCACCAAGAATGTCGGCACCATACAAACTCGGCACCGGCCTTTTTTGCATAACAAACTCGGCACCTAGCAATCTCGGCACCTGTTCTGTAAACCGCTAGAAAGGTCAAACCCCACATGGAGAAGTTAAATTAAACAAAAGATAGTTAAGAATGCTTAATGTAACGTATTTAATGTATTTTAAAATATGTTTTACCTTTTTTGTTAAGTTTACGTCTGGCATAATTGACCGCTCTCACAAAATGTCCCACAAATATTTTAATTTATGATTCTGCACGAGACTTTCGCCTAAGCCGAAACCTAAAATCACTCTTGGAGTTTAATGCAGAACTTTGCACCATTCTGAAGTTTCTTGAAGGATATGGATAGTAAACTATGTTGGTGCTATCCCATCCAGTGACGCTGTATCTGTTGAATTGTTGTAATTTGAAAAAAGGTATTTGTGATAATACAATTCCAAATGTGGTAACTGTGCTGGACTATATCCACT
>CM021529.1:10375656-10391328 GCA_010994315.2 Pisaster ochraceus
TAGCAGGAACAGAGTGTGAGTCTAAAACACTAGATTTTACAGACATTACATTTTTGAAACAGTATATGTTGTAATGGCTGCATTGTTAGGCAAGATTCATGGGGTGTTTTACAGACAGATATGCATGTGATCCTTTAGAGAGGAGGAATGTTTAGTGCTTTTGAGATGGCTTAGTATTGTCTCATTGTGTCAAATACAAATGTCAGGTAGAACAATTTCGCTTGTGTTGCGTTTTTATTTTATATACACATAGTGTACAGGACAAAAGACAGTATGAAGTTTTAACAAAATAAAATAAATTTCCTCAACCAAAGCACTAATTCAGACTGATTAGGAGACTGGCATTGATACCTCTTCGTAGCAAGTGCACCATCATAAAACACTCATACATGTACAACCACAATCATGTACAACCAATTTTTCTTTTGCAACTTTTTGTAATGATTCATTTTTTAAAAGCTTGAATATGTAACAAAAACATTTTTACAAATACCTGATCTAAAGATGCCTTGTATAACTCCCATTGTTATTTCAAACAGGAAGGAATAGTCCAAGTTCAGATGATAAGAAGAGGAAACACCACAAACACAAGAGTCAACATAAACACAAGAGCAAAACAGACAAAAAAGGATCAAGCAAAAGAGGGCTACATCATAATATGTCTGATGATAACAAGAAATGTAGTCATCATAAAGGAGACAAAATAAAGCTCAAAGAGAGAGATTATCAGGCACCAAATATACAGCAGCTGCGAGCAGAGAGACTTAAACGTGAAGCAGCAGAAAGATTGAAAACGAGTCGCTTGCTGTCTGGTCAGAAGATAGATCCAATAGATGGATCAGGATCTAAAGAAGATATAATAGACAAACCAGGACAGTACAACTCACAGTTCCATCCAGAGCTCGTTCGTAAAAAGCACAGGCCATTTCAGTTCAACATGGTTTAGTAACATTCAAATGGTTTACTTTGTTGGACCTCACAAATACAACTTTGGTTCCACTATTGTGATATCACATAAATTAACTAGAATGGTTTTTTATTGGTTTGTTGCCACAAGAGTACAAAAAAAGTAACTTTTGGTAGGTAACAACAATTTTGTTACCATTGTAGGCCAAAACAAGGAAAATCTTGTTAATTGTATTGTGAGAAACAAAAAAGTACAATACTTTGAGGTGTAGGAGATTACTGGTTTGTCACTTCTCTTGGTGATTAAAAGGTCCCAATTAAAGCTGAACAAAAACATGAAGCCAATGCCTAGCAAATTGTTACATCCAAACAAGATTCAGTCACAGGTTTTAGAATCAGTTCAATTATTCCAATTGGTGCTGTTTTTGTGCTGTGAATTTGTGACTTGATTGTCTTTAATCAATGTTACAAACTTCCTATCACCATTTTAATGTTGTACAAGTAAACAGAGCTGAAGTGACCACTACAAGTTCACTTTGGTCATTTGTTGAAAACTTTGAGCATTCCCTGAGTGTGGTTTCTGGTCTTCCATGATGGTGGATTAGTGGCAACTCGAGTCTGGAATAATGTGAACTCCTCAAGATGAATGAAAGGGATCTTATTGTATACATCCCTCCAGTCTGATGCTGCAGTCTTCTTGTAGCTAGCAAGCATGACATGTAGAGCTGGCCTGCATGCTGAATATCTGGTACGGATAAGAATCAGGGCTTGTCATTTAGATTTAGGAATTAGTCAAGATGAAAGGATGTCAAAACTTACAAAGAGGGTAAACACTTCAATAGAACACTGACAAATGGAAATAGGTGTCTTTTGTCCTGCAAAAACAGATTCTTTTTAATTTATGTGGAATTTTGTAGAATTTTGTGTCATATTGGCTTTTATATGATCATTGTATGATGCTGTATGCTCGGGAGTTTTCCTGAATTCAAGCTCACAAGAGCACATTTTCTAGAACAACAAACCCTTCTCGTATGACGTCACTATTTTATCGCTCACCATGCTGTAATACTTACAGGTGCTCATCATGCACAGATGATACTAGAACTACGCTAACATGGGCACTGGATGGCACTATGCGTACGTATCCTACATGTGCATTGTATGCCAGCATGGCTACCACATTGCTACAGAAATGTGAGAAGGCTCTATTGAGTTACATGTAAAAATGATAAGGATCTTGGGAAAAAAGGATGAAAACTCTATTAAAAATATAATTTCTTCACTAGTCTGTTTTTTCTTCTTATTGAACCAGGTTTACAAACAGTATCGCAAATGGATGTTGATACATGTACTTACTTATCCATTATGGCTTTTTGCCATTTGAGACAGGTGCCAAAGTATACACTGCTTATAACTTGTAACACCATGAGATTTGAGCAGTGCTCCATAACGTCTACTAACTCGTCCACTTCTTTGATCCTAGGAATAGTCAAACCATTAGTTTTTTTTAGTCTTTATTTGACCTGCCATTGACCATTGAACTCTAAATTCATTCAGTCTATATCGATAGTTTAGGTAAACTGATTGTACCTTGTATGGGTGTATTGTTCTATAATGATATGATTGATGGCTAATCAATTTGTATGATAGACACCTGTTACATTCAGCTGGAGGTGATATGCACTTAAAGCAAGTTCAAACAAAATTGGTTTTGAAGTTCCCAGCACAGGATGCATCGTTTTCTCTATGAGCAGCATCTGTGTACATTCTGTATTCGTGCTGACTATAGAGCTACTTGTATTGACCCATTTCATCTACCATCATCACCCACAATAAGTTTGGTTGCACCATGTTGGGACTCAGATTCCCCAGAATGTTACTGTGCAGAGTGCCAATAATTGGAATTGATACATTTGATGTTTAAAAAATATATATATACATTTATCTTCCAGTACGCGCTAATCCTCCAATCAGATGCTCGAACCGGAGTGTGATATCAAGCGATAACCTACTCCCAGTTTTTATATTGCACTCTGCTTATTGAGAGTGTCAATGCGTCACGCTCCGCATACGGTCAGTGCAAAAATTACATTCTAAACTTTGCACATGCATGCTGTTTGTCATGCATACTAGGCTGGAAGATAAATTCGTTATCACACGCGCGCTCCTGGAATACGGAAAAATATAGCGCTTCTGCGTCCCATATCTTCGGCCTCGTTGGATATGGGACTCAATCGCGCTATATTTTTCCGTATTCCACGAGCGCGCGTGTGATGAGTTATAGTATTTAAAATCACCCTCAAATTTCCATTTCAAAAATGGACTTTAAAAGATACCTGACTTTACAGTCCATTTTTGTTGTTGAACTTTTAGAAAAAAATTAACAATAGTAACAAGCTGAATTATTTTCAGTATAAGTCTGCATGTCCATTCACATGTTGAAACACTTGTGGGTGGTTTCAGGTAGAGTACTTAAGAAAACGCTACAACCATTAGAAACATTGCTATCATGATGGTAGAAAAGTGGCACACTTCATCGTGTTTCTTGTCAAATGCTCTCTGAAAACTAAATCACTTCTCAGTGCAACAACTAAAATAGTCATCAATCAGAAGGCTTTAAAAGATATGTTTGTTTAGAATATTGACTTGAAGCTATAGCCAATAGGTGGAACTCACATGTAAAGGCTGCCTCATATTTTATTAGAGACCACAATTTTCCTTTTGTAAAATCGTTATTTATTTTTTATTTTATCAGTTCTGGTTGTGAAGCCAAGGATTCTCAGAAAAGCGAACTTAATCTTTGTACTAGTTATTCTGTGCACTAGCCAAGAATCCCATGGAGAGAAGACAAGGAAGGAAATTTGTTTCAGTTTTAAATGTAGGAGGAAAACCCTACAGAATTGTTCTAGGGAAACCCACGATCGTTTCACTAAATGAATGTACTTATTATGTATTAGTATTTATTAACAATATATCTTACTTTCCAGTTTGTGTTATGAGGCAAAACCTTGTTAACCTTGTACAGCATTTCAGACTCTGTAGGAGACTTTTCATCTCGACAATCTTAGGCTGCTCAAACCTGTTAGCAATATTATCCAGAAGAAATTATCAATCGGCATAGAACATCACTTGGGATGCTTGTGTGTAAGTGTTTAAGGGGCAGTGGCCAGTGCTACAGTACCAACAAAGCTGAATTTGTTTAAGAGCAACTTCAATAGTAGAACATATTAACCTTTGATAAAGACTGAGATAAAAACTGCTGAAGAGAAGCTATGTACAGTCAGCTGTGGTAGTACCCAGGTAGGAGACTGGCTGCAGAGGGCTCTGGCTGACTCTATTTGCTAGTAGGATCTACATTCATTTCTATACTTCTCTAAATTATGCTTCAGTCTCAGATCCTTTTGGTCTACAGTGTGACATTTTAATCCTCAAAATTGTTAATAATTAATTTGGTTTCAAAATAATGAATAAAATATATATAAAAAACAGATTAATGCTTACCGAAAATCTTGTAGCTGTTTTGCATATGTCATTGCCTGACCCAGATTCTGAATGAAGAAGCACTGATCATATGGATATGGTCCAAGATGAGACAGAGACAATGATGTGAGCATTGTGCATCCCTTAGTGATGGATATAAGGCTGTATCCATGGAGGATACTTGGGATTCCAGCTAGTACTAGAGATTGAAGATAATGCCATTGAGAGATGCTCAGTAGGGTATCTTCTGGATCCATCACATCACCACTACAGCAACATAACATGAAGGACATGCATGTAACGTTCATTACTTACACACCTGGTACTTCATTTTCAAAATCTATTGCTAGTGGAAAGTCAAGTTTAACAACAATTGTTGTTATCAAGATAATAAGCTATACAGGCGAGTTCACAAATAGTAAAATAACTGAACTGGACCTTCCAAGAGCAGATTGTTTCAATTAACCTGGAATTTGTTTGTGCTTGTATCATAATAGTAAGAAGTTTAATATCACGAAAAATGGGGGGGGGGGGCATTTGTTTTCACATGCAGTTTATGTTGTATAAAAAGGCAATGCATCCATTTATGGATTGGGGTCATAGCTGGACTTTTTCAAAGATAAGCTGTGAAATGAAACTTAAACAAGAGTACAAAAGTATTGTCTTGTTTTTCATGACAAACCATTGTATGGCATCCTCATCTGCTGGTGCTGCCGGAGGACACAAGACAGAGACAAATCCAGTCTTTATGAGTTCAAAGGACTGAATCTTGCTACAACCAATGACAAGACTTGACAAGTCACTGGTGCAGTAAACACAGCTGTGTAGCTTATCAAGCTTTGTCTAAAAAGAAAAATATCAACTTAAAGTTACATGTATATAATTTTTTGGATGCAATATTATGTCAAAATATCAAAAGCTGTCAGTGTAAATTGTTGAGTACATGCATCTACAGACTATCCTGAACTGTCTCTTATTCTTAGGGACCTCATCGTAGCCTCACTGAAAACAAAACTCCACACAAGTAATGCTCTGCCATCCATCTTGGATCAAGCCAGTTAGGTTAAAGGAAAATAAATGGTATTAATTATTGTGTAAAAATTGATAATAAATTTCAAATAATTTGAATACATGAACAGACTTTTTGAGAGTGGAAAACTGCAAGTGCTTTGGTGTAGCGGGATGCAAATTTGGTTAATTGACTTTACCTTGTTTGTCTTAATCCAATCAGATCCCTTGATTCTTGAGCACCTAGAGAAAACAATCAATTATGAGATTTCACGATCATTATAATTTGCTTCCATTTCTATCTCACATTATCCCCACAAACTCAGAATAATTTGTTTTGTTTAATTGAGATTTTACAGTATTATCAGCACTTGGGAATACAAATGTATCACACATTCTTGTGATGGAAATTACCATCTTTTAGGAAAAACTTACAATGCAAGGTAACAATAATGTTGCGATTTTATAAATAGCTAATGGGCAATAATTTTTATGATTTTGCAAAAAGAAAATGTGACAAATACAATGAACTTGCTTGCTAAGATCGAAAGAGGTAGAAGTACTAGATTGCCTTCTGCCTTGCTGATGACTAGATGTCGGCTGAGCTGGTGTTACTAGATGTTGCCTCTCTGGTAGACCACATACAGGCAGTGATACACTCACTAAACCTATTATGGATGATAAACAATATTATCTCAAATATAAACAAAATTGCTCTTTAATCACATGCACAAAATCATCAAGAACAAAGGACAACTAACCCGTGGATCCTCTTTGAATTGTCAACACAATTTATGCTTACATTTTGTTATAAAACGCCCTTAAATAAGGTATTTTTAAAAGGTAAAGGAGATGGTGGTGGACTCTGGTTGTACTGAATCATGGTTGTCTCATTAATTTGGGTAACTTTGATAAAAGCTGGTATGAAATACCAAACTTAGCACAATCATATTATATGGATACAACTCGGTGACAAATCAGCTAATGCTATGCTATTACTTTGTTGTGACTAGTGGCCTGCTATTTTAATACTTAAGCAAGTAATCAATATTTTCTGCTTCACAGCTTTGAACCACATAAACATCAGGTTGTGGGTTTAACTAATATAAGTAGATAATCAGTTTGGATGACATTTCTCAGATCTTTTCGTTTTCATCATAGAGCTTTTGTTCAATGGTTTTATGTTTATTAATGATGGAATCTTACAAAAAGAGGAAGTTGTACCTTGGCCTTATTATTAGTCATGGCTTCTGACACTGATTAAGTGATTTTTTTTAAATCCTGATATGTCAATGACATTAGCAGAGGAGTGACTTGTAATCCCTAAGCTACTCCTGCACTGATGAGTCAATGCAAAGGTCATATTGCCTCATGTAACTTTCACAGCTGCTTTACTACCATTCTATATGTTTATCAGTATTGGGACGCATGGCAGCAAAACAAAAGTGCCAACTATGATTCATTTCAAATGGTGTCCAAATTGTCATACAGCGTTTTAGAAAGCTGTCGGTTCCGAACAAGCTCATCCCTGTTTCCGCCATAATTTGCTGTGGGTCGTGTATTAGACGAAACCAGTAAGACACAACTGAGTGGTTGAAATGAGTGTACCAGGTAACAGTGCCAACATCTGACAAAGTTGATTTTCTGGAAGATGAGGGTGCATTCCACTTAGATTGAGATGTTTAAGTGGTGTCTTGGCATGTACAAAGACATGTAAAGCAGACAGGTCTGTCCACATTTCTCCATTTTTGACCTGAAACACAATACAGTACAAGATATTTGGTGAGACGATTGAAAGAGAGTTATAAATGACAACAGATAGTCAATAATGAATATTGCAATACACCCGGAAGGGAAAATCATTTTTAAGTTGGGTTGGATGGTGGCCAATTTTACTCACAAATTTAGAATGAAATATCTACTTTTATAGATTGGAAAAAGTTGCACGCTTTCATTTCGTTAGGTATTGCACGAAAACATCCGCCAATGATGAGTTGGAGTCGGGATGCCGACGTTATCTCACGTCCATCATGTTGTATGTGTTTTGTGCCTTGTCTGTGGCATATGTGTTTTGTGCCTTGTCTGTGGCATATGCGAACGGTTTTATATGTTTTTGTTTTGAAATGGCATCATCGGTCAAAATTCCTTTAGAGACCAAACTAAATAAAATTTCGGCGAAAAATTAGGCCTACCGTTTTCAAGACATCAGTACAGAAGCTAATATTCAAGGTTTCCAAATGTCGACAATTTTCGGCCACTGCACATAAGTCTGTAAAATTCACGTTCCCAGCAATGTTTAAATACCTAAGACAACTAAATTCTACCAATTTGAGATCTGGTACACTAGTCATCTGTAATGATGTAAGGCGAGGTGATGGGCCACATTTCACCCCACTGGGCAGCTTAAAACAGCCGTCGGTGAACAGCACGCTGCATTGATTGGTCGAATATTCCACGGCGTTTAAACTCAAGCTTCTGTGGTTACCAAGAACTCTTCGTCCAATCTTAAAGTGTTCAAGATGGTCGAATGATATGACGTCATTTAAAGGCCTCGTACACATACACTTCTCCGTGCAAGTTTCCCCATACGTCGCACTTATACTAAATGCAGTAAGGTTGGGACAATATTCTGCAAGTGATATATCGTTGATGCATTTCGTGGGGCTACATAAAATATACAACTCTTGAAGTTGGTTCAGCGTTCTAGCAGCTGATTGGCTGATATTGCCATTGATGCCGGTATTTTGATTGTAAGACAGACTACGGAGTGAGCGACTGCAGTGAAGGATTCGATGTAATGTCTCAAATTCAACGTTCGTGTTGCTAATATCTAGATGCAGAAGGTTTGGCAATCGAAAGTCAAGCGACGATAGGTCTTCTTTCGTCAACCAGTAACAGTTGGAGAGGTCTAAACATTGAATGGCGTTTCTCCAGTTCAAAAATATTGCCTCTAGACTACGTCTTGTAAGATAGTAGCATTTGCTTAAGGTTAAACTCCTATAGAGAAAAGAAAAATGTGTTATTTGTTATGGTTCTCCTCCTAAAGTATGTTTTTCTTTCTGCTTTCACGAATTTTAATACTTTTCAGCGCTTCTTGCGAAGTGGATATCACCAGGTGGTCTTCAAGAAAAGGTTCACGGTAAAAATAAAACCACATTAATTAAAACAAACAAAAATTGGGTGTAGCAAAAAATGTAGTGTCCGTGGTTTTGCCTTGAATATCCACATTTTTTGTCACTAAACACAATGAGTTTTTCGAGAGAATGATATTATCTGCAGACTTTTGTTGATTATGCCGACTGGCGCAGCGAAGACGGAAGAAACACTACCAGACCAAACAACTATAAACCAAAGAGTGAAGTCTTTCATTTTGTTCACCCTAGTCCGCATTCATTTTACTCAAGTCGTTGGAATTTTGTTTTCATATATTATTTGTTTTTGTATTAATTTAATGTTTCCTAAGTTTGCGCCACACAACCAGTCCGAGCTATTATAGTGTGCATAATGTACGCGCAGTGTGTGCGTGTGAGATGTCGAGTACGCTGCTCTGACGGCCATAGCCGTATGCGGACAGTACAAGTGCGGATGTCCAGTACGCGTGGGTTACGCTGTCTTTCGGCGGGCCGCATTTGGCAAGACTGGGTTTATAGGGCTACACACTCAAACAAAAATACATATTTTTACAAATTTCGTATTTTTTGTTGTCACCCCAATTGATTTTTGATTGTCCAGTCATCAATGATTTATTACTTAATAATTAAGTTTACATAAAGTTTGTGACCTTCGACGTAATCAAGGTTATCCATTTGCTTTGATTGAGTATTTGCTTGCACTGACAGAGGTTCAGTGGTAACAATGCAGGCGTGGATCCAGGGGGGCCGAGGGGGCACGTGCCCCCCGGTAAAATCAAATAAATAATAATAAAACAAAATTAAATAAACTTTTGCCTGTTTTAAAATTAGCCACAAGTGTGTGTGGTGTAGTTCTCCCCCTCCCCGCAGCAGGATGGATTTCTTTTTCATTTTATGCCATTCTTATTTTTTTTTCTTTCTGCCAAAATGTCATGATATGTCATGATAATGTCTTTCATGATATGTCACCTGTAATTGTTTAGATTTGCAACAATAACATAAGCATGACGTGCCAATTTGTCCGGGGTAAAACATATTTCATGTCATTCCGGCATTCCAGGTAGACTACACTATAAGTTTGAATTTGAGAAATGCCAGATTTTACCCACTATTTTTTTTAATGAATATGTAAAACAGGCAAAAAACAGATAATGCAGCGACCAGATCCAAGCGCGAATTTTCCGGGATTAAATTTTTCTTTGATTAAAATTAGAAGATTGATCAGAAGTGCTCAAAAAGTGTGTATATTTTTCTGTTTTTAGGCACACGGAGGCTTGATTGTTCACCCCTCGAAACGCCAAAAGCTCAAAGCTTCCGAGGCGCCCCCTGGACGCCCACCGTTGTTGTTGTTGTTGTTGTTGTTTTTTAATTACTTTGTTTAGTTCTCCTATATACAAAATCCTGAGCGCGTAATGGGTAACTTGGCTGTACTTGACCATTAAAATCAAACTAATAGAACAGACGTGTGTATATTCTAGGATTCAATTGCAACAATACACGGAAAAAGATATATTTCTAATAATAAGCCGGGTGACCAAAAACAGCGAGCAAAAAAACCCAAAGGCAGCGTAAACACAATTACAGCTGTACAAGCTGTATGTTGACATGGGTAAAGTTGGGTAAAATTAGTAGGTTCAAACAAAAGGGTTGTCGGTTTAGTTGCAGGTAAACTTGACAATATTGAAGTCAAACAATTGGAAATACTTAACCAACAAGTAGTTTAAGTTGATTACTGGTCACTTATACAATATTCCAATTCGGGGGAAAAAAGAAAGAAACCAACCTGAAAAGCGATGAGTCATTAGCAATCCTGCCAAGGTGACATCGAGGCCCCAGTTTACTCAATGTTAATAATTCATGAATGGGTAGAAAACTAAGAATTTTTAATAGGATTTCAACCGGCAAACTGTCTAATGTAAGAATAGTGTTGGTGCAGATTCCAGTACCGTCATTTGGGGAGGCGGCCATTTTGCATTGTCAATGGTTCATTGTTAGTTGAATTGTGTATTTCCTTAAACAAATAGCCATTGGTCCAAAATCCATTTTTGTAGAGTCCTCAAAACCAGAAAGATTAACGTTCATTTATACCAGTAGAAAAGAAATAGAAAAGAAATGATATAATGAGATCTTTGATACATTAACTTTGCAAACTTTACTAGGGTAGGCTGCCTCATATATTTTTAGAACTGAAAAAGTGCCGGTGATTTCTATTCGGAAACTTGCTTGTTGTAAAGATGGTAAGGTAGTAGGCATCCCACGAAAATATTTTGTCTAAAATGCTCATGTTGATTAGAAGTCAATAAAACACAACTGAATCTGAGATACGATTCGTGTATAAATCGTTTTTCAGATTTCTGGTGGATGTCCATTTACGAAGCTGATGCGGCCGGAAATGCGGTTGATTACCCGCTGTCACCTCACTAAACAATGGACGTTCTTGTGAAAATACCCTGACGGAGTATCATTCCCTCGGCCCCACCGTTCTCATCCAAACCCGCTGGGATGGGCTATAGTGATGCTTAGTACAGCTTGTTCGGGATATTGTGATGCATGATGAGAACAACTACTGCCGATTGGCGCACTAAATCGCAAAATCACAACATATACTATGCAGGGAGTGGTTTTATGCGTACCATGATGTGCACTCGCCAGCCCATCTCAGTGTCTTTGGAGGAGGCGCTGGGTCCAAGGACTGAGGGCGAATCCAATGGGTTTCTCCTGCAGTGACCGATGTTCACAGATCACTTAGATTGGTTATAACATGTGTATCAATCTTTGATAAGCAAAGTGCAATGTCACAATTCAAATCCCTATGGCAACACAACTCAAATGAAGGAGAATCTTTAGTTCTTTATGAAATCGATCCCAGGTAAGCCTTGTACGACGATGGGTAATGATCACTTCAAATGGCGTCGTATAAACATGAACATTTTTCGGTTTCTACCGCCGGTCTTTTCCTGTCTATAAGCCGGATCAGATTACTTCAGAACAATACACTGGGCTATTAATCAGTTGGACGTTTTGCTCCCCTTGGCGGGGCAGATAATTATATGTAAGTCCAGTGTGTAGATGTAAGCCTAAAGACCAGACAATGTCAGTGAAAAGTACTCATATCAAGCTGCTGACTAAGATGAATTGAAATCCACTTCTGGAAAGATACTGGATTCCCTAAATGTTTGTAATTGTATCTGCAACGAGGATCGTCGCAACGAAACTCGTTTGCTCACTTAGAAAAAGCAATAGGCCCCTAAGCCATAAATTAAAAAAGGCTCCACCTAACGAGAGTTGAATTCTCTCTTCCCCTCTTAATTATGAGGGACTGCTCTATTTTCCGACACCCCTTGTGTTCCGACAACATGTTCCGATAACCCCTCATGACCTACCCGCTAGTGTATATTGGGTTAGGGTTAGGGTCGGTGTTGGGGTTAGGAGTAGGATTAGGAAAATACATCAGAGGTGTCAGAACATGGCCTAGGGGTGTCGGAACAAATTCTCCTTTTCAATCTTTCCGCTCAATAACCATTTAAGGTAAAAATGTCTTCAGGTGTAATTTCGCTGTCAAAGTTTTCTCTCGTCCTTGATTCAGCTTTGCTGCTCTAAAAAACCTGCGTCGAAAGAACCTATACAAGTGTGAACTGTCTGAACCACAGCGTCAGTGTCAACTACGGCCGCATCTGGCTGTGTTGATATCGCTTATTTTTTTCATTACCAGGCTAACATTGATGATAATAATACAATATTCTGATATTTACCTCGGCATTCATATAGTAATAGCAGTGCATGCAGTTCTGGGTGAAATGCTCTCATTGACTGTGTGTGTGTGTGTGTGTGTGAAAATGAGCCTGAAACCCACCCCATTAAAACAGTGCGCTCCCCCAAAATACCAAAATTTCAAGAGAAATATCACCACATGCTGTTTTGATAAACATACTGGCGAGGTGTAAAACCTGGCTGAAGCCCCCAATGGCATCCAACCTTAGTTCCCATGCGGTGAATGACGAAGTTCATGTGTCCAATGTGATCGTTGGTATCATTCTAAAAGCACCATGGAATATCGAATCTTTACTACAGTATACAAAAACTAGTTTTTCATAGTTTTTAAAAAATAATAATGGTTTCCCAAACTGTAATCATTCAGCCTTTGAAACCCGTAACAAAGTCTACTCAGCATGTTGTCAGATCCAATGTAAATGGAGATCTGACTCCCGTTGATGGGACTGTCATGCATGCCTGGACGGAATATCTCTATAAGGGCCATCCGGCAGAATAATAATAATAATCAAACTAATACTAATAAAACTAATACTAATACTATTACATAATGATGTAAATAGGGCGCACATTATCCATAGTAAATGCTCAAGGCGCCTACAAGAAATCCTGACAATGAAAACAACAAACTTTGAGTAACTATTTAAATGCTATGGCCATCAGATGTGTTCTATAGTTGTCTCTTAAATGCTGGTATATTGGAGCATGACCTCAAGGAGGATGGGAAATAATTCCAAAGAGGAGGGGCTGCTGACGCAAAGGCCCTGTCCCCCAATAGTTCTTAACTCTACCAGTTTCATATCGGTTGATGATCGAAGGCCGACTCTTCCAGGAATAAAACGTTTGATATGACGGCATTCAGGTGCTAAAACGGACAAAGACCTGTAGGTCAGTAACATAATCTTGTAAACGATTCGCTCATTGATGGACAGCCAGTGTGAATCTTTTAGTAATGTAGTGATGGAGGCAGACCTGCTTGCCTGACGGGCAGCTGAGTTTTGTGTCTTTTGCAGCTTATGGAGCATATGTTTTGGAAGTCCGTATACAGCAGTGCATTATTACAGGAATCCAATCGAGAGGTCACAAACGCATGCACTATCGTTGGGTTGCTTGACGCGTCAACAAAATGCCTGATGGCACGGAGGTTCCTTCATTTTGATGCGTGATGTACGAGCGACATCTTTGAATCCAAGATAGTTCCAAGATTCATCACCTCCTCTGCAGGAACAACCAATGACGACCTGATCCTTATATTACGGGGTACTATGACCTTGGAAAGCTGCTGCCCGGAATCCAACAAAACAAATTGTGTCTTGGATTCATTCAACTTCAGACGACTTTCAGACATCCACTGAATGTCAGAGATGCAGCGTTCCATCTGAGAGATACAAGTGTCTACATTATCTTGAGTTGGTAAGCAAGAAAAATACAGCTGTAAGTCATCCGCATAAACATGGTAGCTTAATTTATACTTGTTGATGATATGCTGGAGGGTTAGCATGTAGACACTGAAAAGCTGGGAACCGAGAACCGATCCCTGCGGTACGGATGAGTTCAGTTGAAGGGTCTGTGAGGTTGCTTCCCGAAGTTGTACTGCTTGAAATCGTTTAGACGGATACGACTCAAACCAATCTAAAGCAATTCCAAGTTGTCGTGGCTAGTCAGCAATGTTGGATGGTTGACGGTGTCGAAGGCAGAACTGAGATCCAGAAGGACAAGGGCCGTAATTCTATACCTCCATCCATCGTAAGAAGTACATCATTCTGTACCCTTAGCAGCGCAGTTTCATCACCATGTCCGGCTCTACAGGCAGACTGAAAGGGGTCATGAAAATAACACCTTTCCAATGTATTTCAAGTTAGCAACCGGGCGATAATTACTGAGACACTGCCTGTCTAAATTGGGTTTCTTTAGAAGTGGTTTTATGAGAGCATGTTGGAGAAGTATAGGAAAACACCCCGATTTCAATGATGCGTTCACAAGTTGAGTCACGATGGGACACAGTCATCCACAAATTTCTTTAGCAACTTCGTTGGCAAAGGATCCATTTATAATAATTTATAATCACCTGTCTGACATCAGTAAAAGTAGCTGAAGTAAATTCAGCTAAGAAAGGAGGTGGTAACTCAACCTCTCCCATACTATCAGAACCGGCTGTTGAAGAATTCTCACATGCAAGGGTTCTCTGGATGTTGGCAACTTTTGCAACAAAGTGTTCAGAGAAATGATCAGCCAAACACTGGTCAGACGTTCCATCTGGTAAATTTGGTTTATGTTTCTAGTGAAGGAGAGTGTCAACAATTTCGAAAAGACGCTTCTGGTCTCCATTGCAGGTGATAATGGATGACATGTTATGATAATGATAATATGTTATGATAATCCTGTTTTTCGGCTGTCTTGATTGGATGATAAACTTTCTGTCGTTGTTTGGTGTAACGAACCCGGTCTTCATCTGATCGTGTTGCACGCCACCGACGCTCAAGTCTATGTCTCTCACATTTCGCTTCCTGAATGTCCTCATCCATCCATGAGGATTTGGGTTTTAGAACAACGCTCCTCAACTTAGCACTTGCAGGAGCATGTCTATCCATGCAGCAGGAGTAGCATCATACTCGTCAGAACATGATAATATATCTTGGAAATCAATTTTTGACAGAGATTAATAAATGTCCCTACAAAACTCTTCTTGTTTAGTGTGCGCAGTCGACGAGTACTGATGATTTTTGGCAAAAAAAGATGGTTTCTGCAACAAAAGGTCACACGTTATGGCAAAATGATCCGATAGGCCAGGGTGTACTGATATGTTTGTTACGAAGTACAGAACTAAAAACGAGGAAAGACTCCAATGACTAAGAAAGTGACTCAAAAGATAGAAGACGTGACTCCAAATAATACAGGCTGACACTTCGAATAAGAGAACAGAATAAAATGTTAATTCTCGTCTCTCATCTTAACAAATTACAACAACAATTAAACTACTACAAATACATATTACATATGAAAGTAAAGGCAAATCAATTAAAGATGAAAAGCAAATGAATTGAATACCGGTATCAACATAAGTTGTGGTGCTATAGGGTCGCCCATTGAATGTTCATAGTTCTGAAGTCGTAAGGGGGAGGCTCAGCGGCTGGGTCGACGCCTCTGATCGTGGTGGACGGAACCGCAGTCACCGCTGAAGAGTAGCCTCCGGGAGTCGGCCGTCTTAGGTGAAATCCTCAGGTCACGGTATAGTCAGATCTGGAACCGTCGGTGGATGGGACCATTCGGTATTAGGCACCGGTCAAATGCGAGAAGACAACCTCGGAAGAACCCCTTGACCTAACCTCTTCCCCAGGGTGTGTCGAGCAGTACGAGGTTGACTGCTCTCTCACCC
>CM021529.1:10401870-10417068 GCA_010994315.2 Pisaster ochraceus
TACCGGATGTTTTACCGTATCGTCTTCATTATTTCCTATTAAACCGGTTCTCGATGGTAATGTTCCCGGTCGCCCCTATATCTCCAAAAGTATGGTTAAACCATGGAGCTGGTTAAACGTAGCCTGCCAATCATAAAACTACATAAATAATGTTGCGCCGCCGCGCCCTCCTATTCCATGAAAGGCACGTCGATCTTACGTGCATAGGCAGCATATTGTTCGTTGAACAAAATCTAGTTTGCGTGGGTTGGATGATGTATTTCCTTCCTCCATGGTTGGAGCATGGAGCTATGGTTGGAGCAGGGCTGGTCAACGGAACTGCTGCACGCACAATTAGTATACATGTACGTACATGTACTGTACTGTTACTCAGTAACCAGTAACCTTCCAGACCTCTGAATTGGAAAAGCACGTTGTACCGGTACACTGTATAAAGGCCATTGTTGTTATAATAGGTCGTCTGGTTGCTGTGGAACGCTGACCAAAGTGTAAGCCGAACGTCGATAAGCGCGCCATTACTCGCCAAAATCCGCGGGAACTGCGTATGGATGAATGGGTAGTGGATCTAGATCGGAGTAGTATATGCCTACACTATACAGGAATAAGGAAACTACACCATGTGTATACACACGACATGTGTCTCGGACAGTTAATAACAACGACCTCTGTCTACTCGTTATCTTCTTCAGTGTAAACGAAGAATTAAGTCGACAGTTTTACATGAAATTGTTTTCACACGGCCAACTTGTTGTTAATCAGGACAATCGTTATCTAGCTAGGTTGGAGGAGAGGAGAGGCCTTCAAGTTCAAGTTTTGTGGCTCAGTGCGATCAGTTAAATAGCATTTCGAAGATGGCGGGAGGTTTGGAGCCAAGCAAAGGAGCTGTTTCGCATGATGCGATAACTTCTGACAAACAGAGTCCAGATAGAAACGGAGGAGGAGGAATTGGGCCAGGAGGAAGCAAACAGAG
This sequence comes from Pisaster ochraceus, assembly GCA_010994315.2. Taxonomy (NCBI): domain Eukaryota; kingdom Metazoa; phylum Echinodermata; class Asteroidea; order Forcipulatida; family Asteriidae; genus Pisaster; species Pisaster ochraceus. The sequence goes on from CM021529.1 coordinate 10,402,841, forward strand.
AAGCATGCAGGTTGACATGATGGACAAAAGTTTTGTCAGACTTCGTCAAGAGATTGGACTCTTTAACGGCATCACTATCATCGTTGGTTGTATCATCGGGTCGGGAATCTTCTTGTCACCAAAAAGTGTTCTGGAGAATGCTGGGTCTGTAGGAATGTCTATGGTCGTCTGGGTAGTTTCTGGTGTCTTCTCTCTGATTGGGGCGTTATGTTTTGCCGAACTGGGTACAACAATTCTCGCCTCTGGTGGTGAATATTCCTACATTTTATTTGCCTTTGGTGAGCTCCCTGCATTCATTTTACTATGGGCCACGCTCATCATAATAAACCCAACCGGGCAAGCCATCATTGCTCTGACATTTGCAAACTATGTTATGCAGCCATTTGTTGGTGATTGTGAGAACCCGTCAGCCGGTGTCGTGCAAATTGTTGCCATACTTTGCCTCGGTAAGATATTTCTGCATTTCTTCTGAAAATAATTTGATGTATATTAAATGAGCAAAAGGGTAAGAAGTATGACAGTTTTGACACATTATTTGTAAATAAAAAGAAGTTTACATTTATTTTATAATGCCCTTTACGGTACGATCTACATTTGCATTAGTTTACACTTATTTTTGTTTACTAAAAAAGTGCTATGCTATGTTTATTCACTAGATGATTCATTATCATTATAGAGCAAGGACCAAATGCCTTCAACACTTGCTCGTTGTATTGACCCAAAATATAATTTAACAGTACAAGCAACGTCTTTAAAACAATTCAGAGACATATCTTATTCCTTAGATATATCTTATTTAAAGATGATATATTTAAATACATTAAATACATCGTCGATAGCACAAAACATTTTATAGACGTTACTAATGCTAATGTGCTACTTTGGCTTGCCATAGGTTTGTGTGTCTTGACTGTTTTGGATAGGGTCAAGGCAACATTTTAAAAATGTGTTCCATATGAGGACCCAAGCGCGCAAGAATGTTCTTTAATTAATTAAATGCAGTAAAAGGGTCCCATAGAAAGTTCCGTCCATGTATGCCGCTTCATGGAGCGTTGCAGTACAGTTTTGTATATAGGCAGTGTATAAAGTTAAGAAAACTGCTGATATGTTTCCCCCTCTCTACAAAAGTAAAACTTGAATCAACCTTTGTCAGACCATTATATCTGAAACCGTGAAAGGGTGGATGTCAAACCGGCAACCGGCGGGACAGCGACTTAGCTAGTGTGTTGTCGGCATTAATGTCACGTTGCCTGGCGAATAATAATGGAAAAGGCACTTATGTGTAACTGTCCAAGCTGTGTCCATGTCCGACCGTGGTCCGACCATGTCCGACCTCGGATTTACCGTGAAACCCTTCTACAAAATGGTTATAACCTGTGGCCGGATATTGTCCACGCTTTGCAGCGTACTCTATAATTGGTTTTAATGAGAGGACAAGGTCGAGTTGACACTTTATAAGTTGTCGTCACCAAAACGTGTTGTCTTGATGGGCGTGCATCTTGTCTGGTTTGTGACTAAAAGAGGTGAAGGGTATTATACAAATAATGATTAGAAGGCATAATAGTCTCTGCTGGATCTTGGCGAATTTGCTACATGCCAACATGAATCTTGCATCGGGAAACGCTTCGTCTGTTTATTGTTCATCTAGCCCACGTGGTTTCCCCTTTCGATAGCGGGAAAAGAAACCGACTCTTAACTGGGGTTTTCGATCTCTATACAAAAATTCTGCATGTATGTCTAGTAATTATAATGTTCATTGAATTGAGATCAGCGCCATTTCGAGTTTTTTTTAAAGTTTGTAAGTTATTCAATAGGCCCTATCAATATTGTGAGTTTACACAACGATACGTCTAAAATATGTACAGGGAGAGCTATGGTTATATTTATTGCAGAAGTAATGATTGTGGAATTTCATTCAATGCAAGTTGTATAAAATAGCATGCCTGATCAGATCGATGAATCACGTAGTTCACACTGCGAGACTTTCTTCGACCGAATCTCATGAGATGATACACGAGTTGTCATAGTCGCATTATGCACTGCGGTCAATCACCACCATATTTGGACCATATGAGATGCTGGACGAGAGACTCGAATGTTTGTTGTCACGATGCATGCCCGTAAATGCAAGTTTAACGACAAAATACAGGATTTGAACCCTCGAAAGACCAGAATGATTAGTTTCAGTCCTTCTGAGAATTTTCTATATGAAATACTTTTAAGGTTTTCGAAATCACCGTTACCGAAATTCAAACAAACATAGCCGTCGGTTGCTGTTCATGAACATGGTCACTAAATCTAATTTAATTTTGTTGATTGTACCGGTGTAAGTGGAGGATTTGAGCATTGTTTGTCTTTCAAATATGAGAAATAATAATGTTAAGTTAAAACAAGTTGAACGCTAAGAAAAACTTGATTGCCTATATATATTTGAATCATGGACACCGTCATGATTTAACACAAAATTTACGTGACGCAAAATAACTCATGATGGTCAACCAGGTTATCAAGCGAGTTCCACTGCGATAATTGCCATGACACTCACATTTATTGATGGTTCATGGACTACTTAGTGTGAAAAACTTCTGTGCTGCAATATTACAAACTCTTTAAAATGATTCACCTGTTATATTTCGTGTTAAATGGTTTGATGAATATAGGCCCTAACAATCGTTTATTGTATGTAAACAAGGTTCATCTGGCATAAGTGTCATGGCGGGATCCTTTTCGCGGTAATTTTTCAAGGACGTTACTTCCTTTCTCTATTTTGGCATTCTTCCCATCCTTGACAAAGGGTTTACCCGCTTTTGACATTGAACGCCTTTTTTGGAAACCGATCAACCGGTTTTGGTTTGTAGAATAAGTCAACTGAGACAGGGAAATCAATCGATGGGTCTAAAGCAGCTTATTGTTGGAGTCTCGGTGGATTTAGTACGCCTAAACTGTGTTTCATTGTTCATTCACTTTTAATAAGTAGGCTTATGAGTACCGGACGTAAAGTTTTCCATGAATATTTTGAAAAATTAAACCAGTGAAGTTATTTCCTCTTATCTTGGTAACAAAATATTATGTAAATTTTTTTCTGAATTTACAGATACAAAATACTATTTTGTGTATAATACTTGACTTTTGCCCATTCTAAAAACTGTTACTTTTATTACTAATTATGATACCCAACACATGGCCGGTGAGTTACTGCGTGTATGCATCACGCCCCGATTTTACGGGTGTGTGATACTTCTTGACCCTGTAACTGTTTACTCATTACTATTTTTATGAATGAAAAATTATGTCCCCTTTAGTAGAATGGTTTCGTCGGCAATCAATATGTGCGCGCTAATATTATTAGTATGTCCACATCACGCAGTTTTTAGAATTCATCCAGTAGAGTATATTCGTCAACAAATCGTTGTGTGATTGGTCGGCTGATGACAGAGTGACAGTACGTAGTGGAACCAAATTTGCAGGGCGTGCCGTATGTCAAGGTGGAAGGAATTAAAAATAAAAATAAAACGTACACATTTACAAAATAACTAACTAAATAAAAGAACTTGTCACACAAGATAGTAAATATTGTCAGGTATAATGGTATGGCAAGTTGTTATGCACACATAGGCCATGATGGATAAATCCTTGTTTAGAGAAACAGGAATGATCTAGACTCTGAAATTCCTCAAACCACAGAACTTTTACGGGGATGAGGTTAGGTCTTGATAATTTTTTTTTAAAACGGACTACAGGTTATGGGTGTTGAGAGTGAAAACTTTTACCATGAACTCACATTTCTGGAGTGGTCTACACGCACTATTTTGACTATAGGGCATGTTTATTTCCGAAATGATTAGAAACGATGTTAAGTTTAGCATGAATACTGTCCCCAAACTTTCAAAATCAAAGTTTTTGTTTGTTTGTTTGTTTGATCCGGGTTGCAGATTTTAAGTAAGTGAACTACTGTTTTCATTACCATTGCTGGTATTTGCTCTCACTTTGTCATTGATTGTTAAAATAGAGCGCTCTTCGAGAGAAAAGACCTGAAAAACAATTCACGCCAATGATCACTCCAGCGAAATTTAATAAGAAATCTTTCCAAAAATGCGTTTTTCGGTAACGAGAATGTCGAATGGTTGTTCCCTACTGCTGTACCATGTCTTGAAAGTAAAACGGTTGGTGCGAATGTTTTGCGTTTGTGAAGCGTTGGTGACATAATCATGCACGGAGAGTTAACCACGCCCCTAAATACAACGGTACTCCAGTGGATGAATTTTAACAAAAGCGCGCCACATGATATGATATACAGTGCCACATGGCACATTGTAGTCGACGTATTAGAGAAAACGGAGCCGACGGCTGTTTTAGCAGTGTTGATCAAAATAACACGTGGAAACTGGGATGACATGATGCAATCACTACTAAAACTATCTGCAAACGTGGGGTGGTGGTACAGCGGTGCTTTTGTGGCCACTGGTACTTGGTAGTTGTGTAGGCGGCCTTGACGTGGATAGTGTGTGTTTGTGCGTATTCCCGCCAAACGTGAAAATCTTTGTCTGACTGAGGACGAGGGTTGTTGGGGTCTGATTGTCTGATGTGTGTACACGTGTTTGGTCGAGATTTATGAATGAACTTTAAATTATATTTCCAGTCAGTCCGTATCGGCTATCTAATCATCCGTTGTTGTCACATTTGTGAGAACGAAATCCGTTGTCGGCAAAAAGGGCTTCGGTCAGCAACAAGAACAGCGTACAGACTCACCACACATTCTTTGGTTGGACATCATGACCGTACAATCATCACCCATTTCTCAAGGTTGATCCGTTGTGTGCTGTGCCTGTGCTGTGGTAAGCAACTAAGCTGAAATTGAGTATTGAATACAACAGAGCAAGTTTCACTTCACAAGATGGACGACTCTGTCAACGTTGCAATAGCCAATCCTCAAAACACAACGGTAGACAGTGACAATGTCGGCTCGGACATTTCTTCAGAACCTCCGCCTTATTCCCCAAGCATGGAGGATCAAGGAACGGTTAACACTGATGCCCGGCCTAGTGGCGATGCAATAAGACTTCAACCGCAGCTTGGACTTTTTAATGGCATTACCCTGATTGTAGGCTGTATCATCGGGTCAGGAATCTTCTTGTCACCAAAAAGTGTTCTGGAGAATGCCGGGTCTGTAGGAATGTCTATGGTCGTCTGGGTAGTTTCTGGTGTCTTCTCTCTGATTGGGGCGTTATGTTTTGCCGAACTGGGTACAACAATCCTCGCCTCTGGTGGTGAATATTCCTATATTCTGTATGCCTTCGGCTCCTTGCCTGCCTTCATCGTCTTGTGGGTTACTGTATTGATAATCAATCCTACTGGACAGACCATCGTTGCCATGACATTTGCATATTACGTAATCCAACCGTTTTACCCAAACCAAGAATGTCCACCTCCAGATATCTGTATTCGTCTGTTAACCATCTTGTGTCTTGGTAAGTTTGATTAAAATACAGTTTAGTTCATCATGTGATGTTCATAGTTGCATCACAACCATGACAACAGTCGTAACCATCTACTACATCATACATGACAGATCTTCCTGTGACTGTTGTGGAGTGGAAGGTACGATGAACCATAGGACAAGGTTAATAAAATCTTGTAAATTTGTACAATGTTGAAATCTTTTAATTAAGGTCTACGGCATGTTATTGTTACTAGGGATATGATGTGACCACTGACCAGGAGCTAAGTTATTATCTCAGCTGTGATAATTTGTATCTACTGCAATATTCATCATAGCTCTTGTCATGGCCTCGGACCTAAACATGCTAAACAATAGCAACAACAGACCATGTGATAAAATTTGGCAAGTCTTTTCAGTAATTGTATTACTGCGTAGTATCACTCATATTCATAAAGGTACAATACACAATTGTCAAGTCATTTCATTGGATAGTCCTGCCAATTTTTCATTAATTCAGGCAATATATTTTATTATTTATTGAAGTGAAAAATGCTGAATCCTACCACCAACTTATAATATCACTTGTATGACCCCAACAATTCATACTCATCTGGATGAAAACAGTGAAAATACACGAGTTAAAAAATGGCAATTTGATCCAGCTCTCTTTCATTGACTACCTTTTTTTTGTAGATGTAGGCCCACTTGATATTGCATGAACTTGTACAGTATTGATGGTTTTTATGCTGTTGAAACAACCTCTTTTGTGCATCTAGCCCCAATGGTTTGGCTCTAGAATTGGGCTATACTTGCATCATGATAAATATTTTGCAGTTGTCTTGCTGTCCTTTACTAACACTGAGGGAGTATTTAATTTACCACATGGTTAGTTTACCACAGGGGTAGAAAACAATCTTCTGATGCTGAGCATATAATTTACATGGTATTCTAACTGACGAAGTTTGACTTGACATAAAACGATAATAATTCAGTGAAGGAACCAACTTTGTAACCCAATAGTTTTGTTAGTGGCATGTACACAGAGCTTTGTGTTGGTTTTTGTTATTATACTAAGGCTTTTGTGATTATTTGCTTGACTAATGCCACCTCATTGTCCTTTGTTAAATTACTTAAGCAGCTGCAGTCTTGTAGTTTGTAGGTGAACCATGGCCATATTGAACTTATTCAAGGACAGTTACAAAAAAAGTGTTTGAAATGGTATTGTAAAGAGACACGTGCAAAATTACAAAAGTGGCGCCAAATTCAAGGTTTGTGCAGGTGTGAGCTGTGTTATGTTTAGAGTATTACACAGTACAAGGTATAAAGCCATAATGCATGACCGATTGTACTTTAGTTAGACTTTGTTGTTAATATTTTTTTTTGGTTTTCATTTGAACAATTATGCTACGAATTTTGAAGAATAGCTTTGAGCAAAGTGTAAAAGGATACTGTTATTTTTAATATAACGAATGAGTTGTCTGTACTAAAGACTATTGTGAGACAAACATTTTTTGCTAAAGCAAACTGTGTTAAATTGTTTATATAAGCTTTAGTTGTTTGCGTACTAACTTCCTTGTTGGTATACTGGTTGATAAAGTTGTTTAAATATATTGTGGTTAGATAATGGGATTCTATTTGAACAAGATACAAATATGAGTGTCATGTATTGAAAAAGCGATATTTATGATTTTCAGAATGTAATATATTAAGTTGTATCATTGTCATTAAGCTTTATCTTGGAATATTCCTTAATTCGACATGTAACAATTTTGGTGGTAAACTCCTCCCCCTCCCCACCCATCAAAGGTAAATAATAATCATGCTGTTTCAGTACAAATCATGTTGGTTTTCCATATTACAGTACAAGATTTTCTTTTTTTAAATGTTCACAATGCAGCTCTCTTGACGTTTGTTAACTGCTGGAGTGTTCCATGGGCTACTAAGGTACAAGATGTCTTCACTATTGCCAAGGTGCTTGCTTTGTTGGTCATCATACTGTCTGGTCTTGTCTACATCTGTATGGGTAAGTCTTCTTTGCAGAATATAGTGGGGTTTTGAGGTTTATTCAGAAAGTGACATTACCCTCTTCAACTTCAGACTCTTGGTTACGTTGCTTATTTGATTGCTTCTCTAAATTCAACTGATATTCAAGGTTGTTTACTTGTGAAAGTGTTAGGCCAATACTAAAACCATTGATAAATTTCATGTATATTTTGGTGAAGCTGACAAAAACATCCAATTAATTACAACATTAACATCCTATGAAGTGCTTTTCCTGGACATCATTTTGAGGAATTCCATGCTACTTGGGGGATGGTCAAATCGAACAGAATCCTGTTAGTCTCAGGGTACATGTATGCACACTGGTCTTTGTGTCACTGAATTTAAAAATAAAAGCAGTTACAGTATAGCTGTGTTTTTTCTACTTATATCCTACATGCAAATGTACCAGCAATTGTCGGTAATTTTTTATTTCATTCATTGGAACTTTCCTCCATGATTATTTCTACCATATGTTTAGTGAATTGTATAGGTAGTACACACATGGCATTATTGTGTCGTGTGGGAGTTTGTGCAATTTCACCATATGTGGTTACTCAACTGAAGCGAAAATTAATTCAGTTGAGAGAAGTTAAAGTATTACAAAAGATTGTGAACTTGTGTACTCTGGCACTTTGAAATAACTCTTATGGAAATAATTTGAAAGGGATATTACCTCAGCAGAAGTTTCCTGTCATTCAAACCATGCAGAAATGTGCCATCTGCAGTATATGAAACAGTGGACTTAAGCCCACATCCTTGTTCTCATACATCAGCAAGTAGTTCCAATGTGCATGGTTATATAGCTGGTCACTACAGTGAATTGACTATTCCTTACTTTCTGTTGCACTGAACTATTTTTGTGTCGCATGTATCCTCTTAGGTAACACACAGAACTTCCAAGAACCATTCAAAAACAGCAAGGGAGGGAGTGACATAGCATTGGCCTTCTATGGGGGACTGTTTGCTTATGCAGCTTGGTAAGTTGTTCATAACACATGTTGGATTATTTCAACTATAGGCTGGTCCATTTAGATGCATTGCTTTTATCTCCCTTTACCATTCAACTTTACCAGTATGATTTAAAGTTTGCTAAATCGTTTTTGTCAAAATGTTTTTGTCAAAATGTTTTTATAAGTATGTTACATATTTCACCTTCTACATTTCTACTGTTGTTGAAAGCTCTGTCAACTTGAAGTTATTCCAGTTTAGGTTTAAAGCCCAATCTGTTAGTACATGTGATGTAAGGACATACGTTTCTCCTTTTTAACTGCCCTGTTATTCATTAATTACTCAAAACGTGTTCTTTATATTTATAGTTAGAACAATTATCAACATCATTATCATGAACTGGTAAAATATTGGACAATATGTTTGTTTTTAACTCACTCTCCCATGACTGGCTTCAAACATTAATCAGTAGAATGCATTAGCAATGAGAAACCCACTTCTTTCCATATGTCTTATGCTGACTGTTAGTGTGTATGGATTGTCACTTGACATTTGTCTTAATTACTCTTTTCATCCATGTCCCACTGAGTCCATCCATGTTGATCCATTTGCAGGTTTCCACTGCTCTACATTTTTACCTCTTCGTCTTATTCCTTTAAAATTGTTTATCGGACTGCGTCAAACTAACTGTGGAAACCCTATCAGTAATTTTCAACACAATATTTTTGTACTAAAGCAGGATAGTCATTCACAAATCTGTCTTTTCTTATTCATGAAAATGGTAATAATTAGTAAGACATTTATTTATTAATTATTAATTATTGACAGAAATTGGCAACATTTCTTTTCCTGAGACACGCTTGAGTTTGGTCATGGTGCCACTCTAGCCATAAATTTAATTTATCAACTCTAAAACGCTGTTATATGAGGCTGGACGCATCATTGATCATTCATATCAGTTGATATTTAGGAGATTCAAAACATTGCTGTTTTAATTTGCTGGTGTTTATTGTGTGGAGAATTTTCAATTTAAATGCAAATGAACTGACCCATAACATTTATTCATTCATTTCCCCTTTCAGGAATTATCTGAACTATTTGACGGAAGAGATCAAAAATCCTTACAGGTAAATATTGAATGGTTCTGCAGCAATGCGTATGGAAAGCTTGCATTGCACTGACTCATAGGATGAGTTTGCTTAGATGGACTGGCTACACATTACCTTAACCCTTTGACAAGCAACAAGGCATGTTTTGTTCATTCCATTTGAGGCTGTAACATTATGTGTACCAATTGTGTCTCAACGGACTGTTGTTTGTTAGTTTTGATTGAGTGGACAGTGTGAAAAGATTAGCTTGCTTATTTGCATGTGGCAAGGGATTTCCGTATTGATTTGTGTGTTAGTCTACTTCGGCTATGGTAATGCCTATAGTAATACTTACATATTAAATCTGAAAAATATTAAAACAAATGAAATGACTGTTTTCTCTAAAAGATGATTTGGTAGTCAAGTTGTGTGCTTATCACACTGCTGTTTAATGTTGGTATTTCTTTCAGTTGACTAGCGGACATGATTTAAATATCAATCAAGCTAATGTTATGGTTAATACTGCTCCTGGCAACATAATTTTGAAACACCTGATCACCACCCCCAATCACCAACCCCGTTCACCATCCCCGATCCCCAGCCCTGATCCTCAGCCCCGATCACCAGCCCCCGATCACCAGCCCCCGGTCACTAGCCCCAGTCACAAGCTTCAGTCACAAGCCCCGATCACCAGCCCCAGTCACCAGCCCCGGTCACAAGCCCTGGTCACCAGCCTCAGTCACAAGCCCCGGTCACAAGCCCCGAACACCACCCCCGATCACCAGCCCCAGTCACAAGCTTCGGTCACAAGCCCCAATCACAAGCCCCGATCACCCTTCTATAATACCAATCAATTATTGTTTTCAACTGCAGAAAATGGAGACTGATCATACCACTTTGAAAAGGTTTCTACAAAAACAAAGCAACCATTTGAGTATTACGTTGTATAAAAACACAGCATAGTACAGCTGTCATCCAATGTCTATTTTGGTCTATCACAAAAACATCCCAGGAACATTTACCTATTTTAAAGAAGTTCTACCACATGGGTATAGTTGAAAATTGTCAGTCCTAAAGCAATACTGTTTTGTCTGTCAGTGGTGCCACCTGCTGTGCATTGAAGGATTCCATGTCATCATTTATTTTCCATATATATTATAAATCCCAACTACAGCTGTGTATGTTTTTGATACCTCAATTTGGTTAACTCTCATGAAAACTTCTTTTATTTTTCAGAAATCTACCTTGGGCTATTGGTATTTCGCTTCCACTTGTAACCGTCATCTATGTGTTGGCTAACATTGCATACTTTGCTGTGTTGACACCAGAGGAGCTTGAGAATTCAAATGCTGTTGCTGTGGTAAGCTGTCTGACAATTTTTGGCAAATTTTCCTCTATCAAACTGAATAATCTTGTGAAACTAGAGCATAAACTGCTGGACACTTTCTGAATCTTTATACCAAAGTTTAACCAGGAAATTATTTCAAGTATTGACTCAAAAATGTGCTCTTGTACATCTTTGCTGTGTTTTCTCAGCACAAATATTTTTAGATTTGATGGGAGTCAGCTGTTTTTCCTTGTCAAATCTTCATCAATCAAGAAAACAGTCAGAAGTCTTGTGAATCTTCTAAATGTGTTGTTTTTAGAAAGATGCGCTTTCTTGAGGTCTATAGGTTAGGCTTTGGAAAACAAAAAGTCAATCAACAAATTTGGTGTAGATGTCGATATGGGAGGTACGTGATTGTCAAGAGAATCAATGTATTAACTTTTGACCTGAACAACAAGTGAGAGTACACGCAAGTGTGTATTTGACCTGCAGCTATTTCTCGGTTTTCATCACAATCATGGGGGAAACCCATTATACTAAGGGGGTGGTATAGCAATTTTGTTTAGGCTGAGGCAGTATTGAAATCCACTTGATCGTGGGCAAAGAATCAATACAATTGATTTATCACCACCTTTATTGCTATTTCTGAAGCTGATGCTTATCAATTATAGAGAGGACATAATAAACAAATTGTAAACAAAGTAAAGAGGGGCTTCATGGTCAAATGGGGTTTTGTGATGCACTCATTTTCCAATAGCTAAAATCCTTATGAAAGTGGGGGTAAAGTCTCTAACTTCACATTAACATTGTTTAAAGTATCATTTGATTGTATGCTCTTTCAGAGCTCAAATTCAATGCCGTTTTTATTGAACATCATCATGATTCAGGAGTAAACAGAAATTTTTCTCAACAAAAATGCACAGACCATATATTTGAAAAGTGACATCATGGAACATTTTGGGATTTTGACAAAAATTGCACTTGGAGAGTATCAAACACAGTGGCATTTTACACTATGTTAACGTAATTCTTTCCCATTTTACACCATTTTAACGTAATTCTTTCCCATTTTACACCGTGTTAACGTAATTCTTTCCCATTTTACACTATGTTAACGTAATTCTTTCCCATTTTCATAAGGACTCTACTGAAAAATGAGTCGAACTAAGTTTGACCCTGTCGCCCCTCTCTAAGCTAACATTAAACAAACTAAAAGATAACCATGTATTAGTATTATACTGTTATAAAATAAATAAACAAACAAACAGTATTGAATATTTATTTACACTGGACAGGTTTTGAGAACCTAAACCAGAAAGACACCAATTAAAACCAAACCAAAGTAAAACTACCAATAATATATCAATGGCAGATAAGCTTGAAGTTGAACCAGTTGATGTGATATACTTCATTGTTCCCATTAGCAGTGCTGGTATAATCTTTATAAAGGGAACAATCAATTTAAAAGGTCGTTTAGGCCCCACTCTCAGTCAATTTTCTTTACTGGACATGTTGCAGACATTTGGAGAGAAGTTGTTTGGACCAATGGCATGGATAATGCCTGTATCTGTTGCCATGTCAACATTTGGTGGTGTTAACGGAGGTTGCCTGTCACTATCTAGGTAAGCACATCTTTATAATGGTATTTAAGAGTAAGATTTTATGAAATTCGATATACTGGTGTAATTGACTCAAGAATGAAGAATGGCGGTGAAGCTGAAGGGGCATATAATGTTTTCCTTGTCCTTCCATGTGCATGTGTGTGGGGTTACACAGGATACGGGTTACAGGATACTTTTCACAATGGAACAGTGCTACCCCACAAGGTGTATTTTGTTCAAGTTGTACCCCACAACACTTTCTTTGTTCCCCACAAAATAAAATATCGACATGGTTTTACATCATCAGTAATGGACCTTTGTCTTATTTTGAAATAAAACAAAATCAATATTTTTGCGAGGCAGGTTGCTATAATATGCAATGAAAGTGTACTGACCAATGTGAAAACTGTGACGATGAGTTGTTTTCTTCAACTGTTGAAGTGTTATTTATTGTAGCCATTAATGGAGTACGGCATTAGACTCAAGCTAGCTCTGAAAAGAACCTTTGGTTGTTAAACTCAATATTGTCTCATCATTGAGTGAGCAACATAACTCTCATAGGAAGATTTGCTTTAATTGATATTTCGTTTAACTTAGACAATAAAAAAAGAGAAGTAGAGTGGAAGCTCTCTGTCATTCCATGTCAAGTTATTTATTCCATATTTTGTTGTTGACAGGCTGTTTTTTGTGGGAGCCAGGGAAGGCCAGCTACCAGCAGTCATGTCCATGATTCAAGTGAAGCGCAAAACTCCATTACCATCACTCATTTTCACGGTATGAATAAATAGATGTTATGACACTTTCTCAGTTTGTTCACTTCTTGACTTTACTCTGGAACCATATTTGAACATTCTTGAAAGGCATACTTGAGAAAACTATAGTGAAAGAGTTTCACTGTGTGGAACATTGTGGCCAGGTAGTGCACCATGTATGGGTTCTGGTTTATATCACAGCCTGATCCCTTACAACGCGTTGTTTGTACTAGTACTGCTGTAAGTACTAAAAGCTTTGAATTTGTCGTCAACTGGTACATCTCATGAACTATGATGGGTAGTGTTTGTGAGATACCTTTGATGAACAATTTGTGTACAAGAATTAGGGGCGATATTGCCATTTGCTGTTTGTAGTTTGTAGCAAGCATCATGTACACATAATAGTGAAGTGTTGATGATAATCCAACACTGAGGATGAGTTTGTGTTTTCTTGTCTACACAGTGTGTTCTATCAATCATGTACGTGTTTGTTGAGAAGATTGAGACCTTACTGAATTACTTTAGCTTCATGACATGGCTGGCCATAGGAGCAGCTGTAGCTGGTCAATTGTACTTGAGATGGGCTAAACCTGATCTACCAAGACCAATCAAGGTTAGTCTGATCCTTACATTTATTCAAGTAATTAACCAATGTCTCTTGTAAAATATCAAACATTACAATCTGATGATTTTTTATTTTATCAAAATTGTTGAATTTTAAGTTGCACATTGTAATCAAAAGACGGATTCTGTGATGCTCCAAGAAGAAATGCCCAAAGAGAATGGGTTAAGGTTAACTGTCAACCAAAAGATATTAATTTTTGCATCAGGGATAAATACAATAATTTGGTTTTACCCTTACACTGATGTGTTATGCACTGTATACTTGTTCTTTCCCGAGTTTTGTGGAAAGAAATCCACGGGCAAATCACTCAGGTGGGATTCGAACCCACGACCTTTGCATTGCTAATATATAAACCAAATATACAGTGCTTAACACACCAGTGTCAGGGTAAAACCAAATATACA
>CM021529.1:10417308-10428543 GCA_010994315.2 Pisaster ochraceus
GGGTAAACTCAAATATACAGTGCTTAACACACCGGTGTCAGGGTAAACTCAAATTATATTATACAAAAGAAATATTAAAAAGGGGGGGAAGTACATTCCTTTTTTCACAAACATTCTGCATTAAAAATGTTGTACTGGTACTATTTTTTTCTGATTCTGGTGAAAATGCCTTGTTCTATTAATTTACTTCAAATATGTCAGAGCCATTATTCTTGCAGTTATCCTAGCATTGAATTCAGTCTTGATTTTATTACAGAATTCTGAAGGGAAATACAGAGTTGACTTGAAGACATTTGATACCTTGTCATTGGGCCAGTGCCTCAGACTATTTGTGCAAAAACTGTTTGTCAATTATTATTAATACAGTTTTGATATTTTTGTTGACAGCTGAATATCATGCTCCCCATTATCTTTGTGGCTGCTTGTTTGTTCTTGGTTGTCATGGGAACCATTGCAGCCCCTATGGATACCCTAATTGGCATCTTGATTACCTTGACTGGATTTCCTGTTTATTTCGCCGGTGTCTGGTGGAAGAAGAAGCCTAAGTGTTTGGTTCAATTTAGTCGTAAGTTGTAAAGCTGTATTTTCTATCCTTCCCCATTTCTACCCCAACTTGGCTTTAATTAGGGTGGTAATTAACTTGATAGATTCACACTTTTTGTTAATATATAAAAGTGAAGCATAACTATCTTTTTGCTGGACACACTTCCTGAAAATAGAGACTTTCTTTCTGTGTGAATCCATTTGTGGTCCTTGATAGAGTCAAAATGTTCTTATCTTGATATTTAATTGATGGAATTGATTGCTTAATTTACTCATTGTATGCTCAGGCAATGCCACTCAATAGTGTCCTTCTTGACAAAAGGTTACATCAATATGAAGCATCATTCTGACTTAACAGTAGAAATATTAGCCAAGGCAACCTGGATCCTGACTTACGTGCTGATATATAATCAGGTCTTGAATTTAGGCAAAAAATCCACAAGACCGCAGGACTTGTAGCTAAAAATGTTTACTTGACTAGGATTTTTTTTACACTGACCAAAATTTAAATAAGTAAAAAAAAGAATACCTACGCAGTTAAACATTTGAACTGTTTTAAGTTGAACAAGCACTAAGAGGAGATTTATCTTACTTATGTTATGGACAAGAGAAGTATTCTTCAATACTCACCATAATTGAATTGAAAGATTTTATCAGACTGAAAGTCAACTTTTGAACAAAAACACAAGACTTCTACTTGTCTAGTCGTGAGTTTACCTGCCTGATGCTAAAAATACTGGCCTTGGGCCTGTGGTCTAGTGTCAAATTCAAGCCCTGAAAATGCATCAAAGCCCTAGTCTCCAATCAATAAGTACAAAAACTAAGCCTGCCAACACTTGACACCATGAGTGCATGCATGGCGCAGGCTACACGGGGTCAACATGTCCACACCTGTTAAACTCGTCCCATACAAAGTAATCTGGATGTGTTATTGAGTGTTTTATCATCATCCACTACACACAAACAGATATTTCACATGGTGTTTATCAGGCCTCCACTCCTGTGTCTTTGAAAACGTCTTATGGCATTTTATAAAAACTCTTGTATGCATTTTTGTTCCAGATACAATCACTGTTTTCATGCAGAAGGTGTTTGTCATAGTGCCACAGGAGAAGGAAGAATAACAGCAGCTGTATGTCTAAGGCTGTTGCTAATTTACCTGATGATCAAGCCACAGCCGCTGAACTCAGACATAGCCGTTGATTCCATCAGACTGATCACCAGAGGCCTGGAGACACATCCAGACGGGCTTTTAATATCTGAGGGACACCAGTGATCTCCTCCCTTTGTTTTAAGGGTTTTTCTGACTAAGAAAATAATAAATTGCTATATGAAAGAAAATCCTTTCATTATTTTTGTTATCTTGTTTCTCCAAACTCATTACAAAGCAGTACAATGCAATAAAAGCAGTTTTTAAACAATGCAAAGGCTAAGCGTGGGCAGTTTAGTTGGAAAAAGATTCTGAGTCAGATTACCAACATTGTTTTAAAAAAAAAGTCAATCCACATTTCTGATTATAGTAGATTGGAAGGTTTTTACAAGACATAAAACAGTAACATGTAATAATCATCCACTGATTCACGCTATTTTGTTGGAGTACAAACCACAGTAATGTATGAGTAGATTTTGTACTCATTGATCATTGTGTGCCTTCCTAGCTACACTACATGACTATGTACTTTTCTATTTTCATTACTTCTACGTTTATTTTTATCATTTTGAAGTAGTTCACATTTGTCTGCTCAGAAAATTGCAGTACTCTGATTTGCTAACAAACTTGATTAAATTAGATTGTGCCTGGTGAAAAAAGAGCATATTCATGAAAGGTAAAGGGACGTCAGGTCCAGAGGCATAGTCCATTGTTTCTTCAGCCTTTGTGAAAACTTTCGCCCTGATCACTGTGTTGAGTGGTTTTCAATGTGTGTAATAATGGTACTAACTTGTGCTGTATTATTGCTTGTTTGGCATGATTACTGTACGATATATTAGTTTTTATCATCCAGCTCCTGTGAATTCTTGGTTCTGATTGGTCAATATCATATATATATATATATATATATCATTATTATGTCGACCAAATACACGTATTTGTTCATGCCATATTTACCTATACATCTACATTGCACAGCTGCAAACATTCATATAACAGTGCGTTTTGAACGCTGTTAACATGCTCATGTTTTTCTCAGGATGCTGGCTGGATGATAAATGTGTCATCACAACTGATTACAAAAAATTTCATATAAACATTTGCATTTGGAAAATGCCATCTCAAATAATGAGAATGTATAGTGTAAATAATCCTGTTGCTTCCATTGTAGCAAGTAAAGCTTAATGTGTTAATGGTACACGTTTAAATACCTTGGCAAAAGTTCATCAAATTGTAAATAAAATTATGTTGTTGACTGTCGTCAAGTTTTATTCACTTATACTAGTGTATAGATATATATCCATAACATGTAATATACAGGTCACATATTTTTGTCTGTTGGCAAAATCCAAATGGTAAGAAAACAACAGGGTATAGCGCTCTAGTTTTTTCTAAAAAATCCACTAATACTCAGGGATTTTGCAAATGAACCAAAAATTTAAATAAAAGAAATTAAATAAATGAAAATATCAAATTTGCTTCCCAGTTGTAATAAAATAATCAAGTAGTTAATTCATACATTTCAATTAACTAACACTAAATTTTGTTAAAAACAAACTAGTAAGAGATTGCAGCTGCCATAGCATTTCCACAAAGGTTATCTGATAAAGTAAGGAGTCTTTCATGTCTCCTGAACATTAATGCCAATCAGAGGGTTCAAATGTTGCTCCATATGTTCAGGTATTTTTGAATAAAGCAATGTACAGACAGTTGTTATGGTTATCTCCAAGACTTTATTTCACACACAATTCGATGAAGTGATTGATTTGCCCATTAACAAATAGTTGAATGGTTTTTCTTACATAGATTTTGTACATTTCAATTGTCAAATCTATTTCTTGTTCTCAGAAGTTCTAAGGCATCAGAGAACCAGCCAACTCAGTATACCAGCCTAGGAGCTCGATTTTGTTCTTTTAACCTAATTTTTAAAAATACAAAAGTCTTGTTTTCTACACTCTGCAAGTAGCAATTTATCTGAAATATAAAACATGTTTGTTGCTTGCATCTATCCTTACAGATCTTGTGACTTTTCTTTCACAAGACAATTGTTGTTTTGTTAAATTTATCTGTGTTGTGATCTTCAAATCAAAAAGACAATGTAACGTTTTAGATCTGTATTTTTAAGTTTTCTCTAGGTCACAAATGATCCAAACCTTACTCTGCACATCCATCCTGAAATTGCCATCCAATCCAAGTGTGGTCATGTCAACCCAAGGTGACTCAAGTCATCTCAAGGCCAACCCGAGTGTATTCCAAGGCAACCCAAGTTTACTCAAGTCACCCGAGTTTACTGAAGTAAACTCAATTTACTCAAGTCAACCCAAATTTACTCAAGTCACCCGAGTTTACTGAAGTAAACTCAGTTTACTCAAGTCAACCCAAATTTACTCAAGTCACCCGAGTTTACTGAAGTAAACTCAGTGTACTCGAGTCAACTCAAGTTTACTCAAGTCACCCGAGTTTACTGAAGTAAACTCAGTTTACTCAAGTCAATCTGAGTTTACTCAAGTTAACTCTAAGTTTACTCAAGTCAACCAAAGGTTACTCAAGTCAACTCAAGTCATAGGAAAGAGTCTGACCAATTATTTTATTCCAGGGTACATGTATACTTTTAGCATGAAGGTATACTTGACTTAAAATACAGTTTTTCTCTAATGTGGGCAGAACCTGACTTGTGGACAAGAATCTAGACTTGGCTGTTTATTTTGCCACAAACTAAATGGTTTTCGATTGTAGTCAATTTATTTGGGTCATTTTGGGGGGATTGAGAAGGATCAATGCTGGATGTGGTTCAGAGGAAGAAGCTGGTAGGAATAATCACAAACAAGACATTGTAATTCAGTAGTGATATTCATGGGGTTGTTTGAAACTTGACTTGACTTGCATGTACATGTACATTTATTATTGTCCAAGTTAAATTAAATTGCATTAACTATAAAGTGCTGCATTTCTTATTTGTGGCCATATTGTGGCTCTGAGATTACATGGTTAAGAAGTATTTTCCAAACTTTGAATTATTCAATTTTTGAACTGCCTCTTTACAATGTTTGGCACTAATATTCAAACATATATACATGTAGTCACAAACATTTTACAGAAGCGTGCCTCCCTTTATTTTGGTTTCATTATTGTGTCTGTTTCATTACTTTATTTTCTGTTATTTTTATTTGATATAGATATACATGTATATATGTGTATATATTATATGTATTTGTTTTTGTTGAGGTTGTAAATGACTTGAATGAACATGAAGTTTGAAATGGTTGGGAATTTACTTTCTGAAGTTTATCACCTTGATATGTCAATTTAGTGAAAATAAGTGGAAAGTCCATTTAGAAACAATACACCATCATGCTTGTTAAAAATACTATCCATGTAAAGTTATCAGTGTCAGAATTGGATGGAAATAGTCCATTATACATAGTGCATGAAATTAGTAGCTGCCAAAATGCATGATCCCTAGAGTTGGAGGCAGCGATTATGGATACAGTGTGATACTAGTCTGAAGAGTTAAAAGGAAAGTCATACTCAAGTAGTAGCATATCTAGCAATGAATGAACACAATCAATAAACAGGTTGACATTGTTGCATTCCCAATGTATGTGCCTTTTTGTAACTATTAATTGCAACAATATTGTGTCTTTCTTGTAACTTCTCAGTCCACTCCTTGGTTACCTGAAGTTCATTACTTATACATATATTTCAAAGGTTTGTTTATAAGGTAATATACTTGTATCCAATCTGTAGGATAGGAACCAGTTTATCATGTCTTTACAGAAAAGGCTTATATTTTGCATGAGCACATTTCGGTTTAGACAAAGGTTATGAGCTTTCAGGTATTTGTAATGTAAAGGGCATTCAGTGTTTAGAGCTAATGCTACCATTATTTGACCCCTTTATAAAACATTCTGATCAAAGCATGTAAACTTTCTAAAAAAAGAAATGGAAAGGCCATGATGCCACTGGGAGCAGGGTGTGCTGTCTTAGAGGTTAAAATGGTCACTGGCTCATTCTCAGTGCCACTTTTCATTTCCATTGTTTCATCATTGTTTACCTATAGGGTTACCTGTGAATCGAAGATTTGTACTTTTCTTTCCTTACAAAAGCTTGATAAAATATTGTATCAGGGTAGAATGCTGTCTTAAATAGGTTGTGTACATTAGTGATGTGTTACATCACCATTGTGATGATGAATAGACCCAACACAGCACAGTACTACTAGCTTCCAAGAAACATGTAACAATGTGTACGAAGGTATCAATGCCCCTCATTCACACTGTGTTTACATTGTGTTTACATTGTGTAATGGTTTGCAGTTGCAGTTGTTTTTTGGTTTTTGCACACTAAACACCTCTCTGAAATCATTTGCGTCAGATGTTGTGGGGATAGTTTTTTTCCTTTTCCATTGACATTCCGATACACTTTGTAAACAGTACTGAATGCAGATATGGCTATATGACTGACGCACATTATTTGTTAATCAATTATTAAGCTTTGTGAGAGATTACATTGTTTGCACAAAAGGTATTATGTGTGGTAAGCAGTCCTGTAGCTACATACCCTGTCACCCAATTGAGCACTGAAATGGTCCCAGCCTTGATTTGCAAGTTATCCTCTTATTAAATATCATTTTTCAAGAGGCTTGTAGCTCATCTATGGGGTGGGGCAGGTGTGTTCTAGTATGTATTCTCAACAGACTGAATAGCAAATTCAAACTGTGAACCTTGTTAAAGTGTGCTATTTTGTTTCCTTCACACATTACAACAATGCTCTAGACAGCCCAAGGTTCCCATAAATAACAAACTTGATTGTATAAAATACTATGCAATTTGCCTTGTTATTCAAATGTAATATATTTTCAAATTACATGGTGCATGTACATGTATTTGGTATTCATTTCATGTGCCCTACGCTGGGTGGAAGGCCAGTACAACAGTGTGGCCTTGAGTAAACAACAGTAAAACTCTTGTACAAAGTTTGTCTTCTATTAACAATTCTTATTAAATATTTTGTCTCTTTAATGTTGGGAGAATACTGTCATCTAAATGCCACTATATGATCAGAGAGGGTTTGTTTGTACAAATGTATTTTGATTGATTCTGAATAAAAGTTTTTTGTTTCATTCTCATAAATAATTTCTTTTTTGCCGAGAACTATAATTGAATTGTTGTGTACATTAACACCATATCATGAATAACATGTACTCTCAATCATTATAATATGTTATCCATTCATTAATTTTTTGAAATGTTTATTGGATTACCAGGTAAAGGAATACACAGAAATACAATTGACAATTGAGGGCTCGTTATTAAGGGAAAGCTCCTTTTAAGAAAGAGTCTCAAATGAAACATCATTTTGGTCTGATAGCTCACACATGTTAGCTCCATGTAATTCCTTTTCCAAACAGTGGACAGAATTGGATCTTGCACTTACCAGTAGGGCTACTAACTGCTCAACCATAAAGTTTAATGACCCAAGTAATGGTATAAATTAATGAAAACCCAATTAGGGTCTATACACAATAAGTGGTACCAAGCCAACATTTCAAGCTAATTGTCTCGTAATCCATTTATTTTAATTACAAAGCTCAGTTTCTTAATCCAAATGGCAACATGGAATTATGAACTCTAACCCAGTTACTGCACGCACTGAGAGTCGCATCACAAAGGGACCTGTGATTGTTATGTGAAAGCCAGCGCATGCAGTAACTGGATTACAGTTCATAATTCCATGTACAGCCACGGCCTGCTATGATCATGATGACAATCCCCTCATAAGTTAACAGTTTAAATGTTATATAAATTTCCTTTAACTCGGATATTCTTATAGAGCCTTTTGGCTCTTTTCTTTACTTGATTGTCAAAGTTTCCAGTCAAAGCTGAAATCATGGGTCATTAAGAAACTGACAACCCTCCCAAGCAGAACATTATTGGCCCAAGAAATGTACACAAATGTGTGAGTGCAAGTGATTGATATATGTACAATGTACTACATTTAATACTAGCGAATACTTGTAACATTGGACAGGACACGGTATACAGACAGTAATAGCAGACATAACATTGTACTTTGTACCTTCTTTAATCAACAGGACATCACAATGTCATCCTTCACTACAAAACCTAAATATTGTTTAATACATTATTTATCCCACTCGCTTGAGTTGAATACAAAACATAGCAACCCATCCTATATGCAAGGATGATGAAGGTCAAGTTGCATATGGGACGCAACCACGTTATAAATTGTTCATATTTCTCCACCCAGCAAACTTGCAAACAAAGAAGAATTACACAAAACAGTACTGTTCTAATGTTCTATTTTTTCAGGATTCAACCTCATTCATGTGTTTTTAATGTTTCTGATGGTTTGCACAAACAGCATCATTTTAAAAAGCATTAAAACATACATTTTGAGGCAATTGTTTGTGTTGTGATATCTTTTCTTTTGTTTTGTTTGCCTGAAAATAAATGGATAAAATAATCAGCATTTGAAAATATTCCAGACATGAACGTGGAACTACATTAAATTAAATCCTCAACAGTAATACATACCAATCCATTGGCCGTTGGTCTAAAATTGATTTGATATAAATAATGTTCTATAATGTCTATGAAAAAAGTAAGCAAAATACTAGTCAAGAGATGTTGCCAAGTACAAAATAATCATGCGTGTCAGTAGACAGAATAATAAGTTTAAAATGTGTGGCAAAAACTGTTCATCCTCATCAGCTCAACTAAAGTCCATTACACCCTCAATGAGATAATCATCAACAAGAATGCAAAACCATCTACATTTCTGTAGGCCTGTCATTGTTTAAGAGGCACAATGTAAGGTGGATCTGTTATATGGGATTCGGCAAGGAAAGTAAGTCTATCATATAACACTATCTAGATGTCTTTAAACATCCATTTTTAAATGGCCCAGTCAGGATTCAGATCTGTAAAAAGGTATACAGTTATCCAACACAAAACCTTGTGAAGTGAAGACTTGATATGCCCAAACAACTAGATCACTGTATGATGCCAACTCAAGCTGAATTCAGTCTAGCTTAGCTAAGCTGAGTTTGTAATGCCAATTTCTATGTAAAATCCTTGATTGATTACCTCATCTGAGACTATGTACATGTATTTAGATGGCTATTGATTTCTGGATTCAACCATTCCTTAGTTATATCATCTAAATGGCTGTCAAAATCGATCAAATCCTGGTACACTTTGTCCTTGAGAAGGTCCCCTGCAATCGTCAGACAATTATCACTCAGCAGAGGTCTGTACAAACATCAAATACAACATTTTACAACATTAGAACCCCACATCCAATAATGCAATTATTTAGAGGCATCACACAGGCTACCCTGTCAGCCATTTAGATTTAGTGGTCTCTGCACACAACACAGCATTTTGGACCACCTGAAATGTCATGCAGACTTATGCAAGGGGGTCTGTATACATTTCATGTGCTATATCAACTTCAGATAGTTTAACCGTAAATTTTTCTGTCATAACCTCAGTGGGAGACATTGGAACGCAAGGTGGCAGCAGACTTACCGGTTGAATTTCCATAATGGATTTACCTGGTAAGTCTGCTGCCACCTTGCATCCCATAAGTCCCCCATTGAGATGTTATCATCTTTGCGAAAATGACAAAATCAATAAATATTGAATATAGTGTGTGTGCAACTGGCAACTCTGAAGGGTAACTTACACATTGGATGATTTCAATTTCCATTTATTGTCTTGTACAGTGTAGTGTTTGAGAACACACTGGTCACAGTCAATAATCATCTTAGTGTTGTCAATCTGCAAACCAATAAAGTCAAAGAGTTCAATCATTAACAGATCACTTGAGCGTTATGTGAAGAAGCTTTCCAGCAGAATATTGCTCAAGACAATTACTCAAGTGAAATTGAGTTCACACAACCCATAGATGTATTTAATAAATGGCATTTTGCTGGAAATAACAACACTTTTGCTGACAGTACTACAGATTGAGAAGGGACCATTCACAACTTAGAATGTCTTATAAAAAGCCTTCCTAATAAACGTGTGTTTGAACTACATGTACGGCTTAATCTCACATACACCATCCTAAAACTAAGCCCTTATTAGGTTTTGCACTGACACCTGCAATATATATCATTATTATTCCATGTAGGACATGTTTCTTTCATCCAGCAACCTGTTCCTGATAAGCAACTTTTAGTGTTTTCCTTTGCTTGAGGACACATAAAATGTATGTACATGTAACTGAATATAAAACTCATGACAATGCTGAACAAAGTTACTGTATGAAAATAACTAATCAAAAAAAAATGAAAACAGTTTTCTGCAAATTCCATAATATGAATATACAGCAAACTAACAAATTTAAGCAAACAGTAGATTCGTAATGAATCTACAGCAACAGCTAACTAACAAATCTACAGCAAATTGTAGATTCAAAAATAATGAATCTACAGCTGTAGATTCAAACGAATCTACTCTAACATGTAGATTCATATAAATAATCTACATTGTCCTTCATAGTGTGAGGTCAACATATCATTGAAATAGGTTAACAACTTCTAAACCCAAAACAGAAAACTTTAGCATTCATTCATCTACACATAGTCACACAACCTTTCATGGCATGGGCTTCCATGTACAAGGCAAGTAAATTTAGGGCCATGTCAAGGTCACCACATGTATTTGTGTGCACAATGCATACAGACTGCATGTATCAAGGATTAACAAATACAGGGTAGGAATGCAGCATTAACTAAGCCTGTGGGAACTATTTTTAAGATCCAAAACGTGTGGTAATGTTAGATTGTGTTACGGCTGCACAAGAGAGAAGACACTGGTTGCTATAACTGGAGTTTTAGAAGATTATTTAAACCCAAATGACGGTAATGGAATAATAGTAAAAATGTATTATATACCGCTAATAGATCATTGTCATTTGATAGTGGAAAACTCTTCACATGTCATACTTTATTTTGCCATGTATTTACTGGTGATGCGAGACACTACTAAATTTAATATAGAATGCTTGGGACAATTTGTGAAGAAGCTTCGCAGCAGCGCTTTGCAAAAAAATTGTTCCTGCCCATTGGTCCCAACAAAACAAGGTTGTATCACGGCAACCAATGTTGGTGTCCACATAAAAAAATTGACTGAAAAGGATCTATGTTTGTGTTATACACAACAAATACTGAATGCAATTCATTCATGCATTGTTGCAAAGTATAATCACTCGGTTTAATATGGACAGTCCAGATGTCACCTCGTGATTATATTCTACGACAGCGAACAATACATTTACCATAAATAAGCATGCTTCGTTGCAGTTCTCATATATTTTATCAGCTATCTTCAGGGCTATCGGACTTGGGCTGTCAAAGAAAAAGAAAAACAATCAAAACATACAATCTGTTAATGATACACACAAGCAGTGCATTAATATACATTGTTCTTTTGAAAATTACTCAAAGGTACACAATGCAGGGATGTGATAGGCTGTTGAGAAAAAAACCTGAACCCTGAGCGCAAAGCGCG
>CM021529.1:10431803-10443130 GCA_010994315.2 Pisaster ochraceus
TAGAGGCACACATTCGTACAGAGGAAGCCGGTAGTCCGGGTGGAACCCAGCTAGAGTTAATTAATTATACTTTTGAGTACAAAGTTATAATCATAATACAAAACCAAATCAACATTATGCATGCACTTACTTGTACTTCTACTTCTACTTCTACTCTGGTACTCGGTTAGAATCCATAAGTCAGGATGTAAACGCCAACTTCTCTTTTGCCATTCCTTTGCAAGGTCGGCCATTGTGTAAAGCCTCGACTTGGGGCATCAGTGAGTAGAAGAACTTATGTAACTCGGGATTGTCACGGTAATTTAGGACACTTTCATCCAAACAGATGCATACAAATTGTATACAATACAAATGAAACCGATTTTGGCTCCACTTGCTGAATTTTGCTGAAATTGTTGGGGAATCGCCATTGTGCCGACATCGAATGTATCCATTACCCCCATTTACGCAAATATTATGGTGAATGTTTGCAACTTTGGGCAACAAATAGAGTTAGAGCTATTAATTTATTCAAGTATACATTTAAATTTCAAACTTATTTGGTTAGCAAATATTTAAAGGAATTTTCGTTTGTTTTATCTCATCTTTACTTTACGCACTTATACCAATCTATAAGTTACTGACAATGAGTTTGTTGTCATGTCATTATGTCGTCATAATATTGCTGCTTATCAGTGTTCCGGGTCTCCACTCGACCAGCTCTTGGAGATCTCACTCACGCACAGTTTCTACCTACTAAGTTATTTCGATATCTCATATAATATTTTATGTACGTGTGTATTGGAAAAGAAGAAGAAGAAATTAAGCTGTTTTCCAAGTAGTTGGAATAGCTGTGTCACTATACGAAGATTTGGTTAGACGTTGAAGACACCACTGAGCTGGGCACAATACCGAATAGTTAGTTCATTAACAAAATAATTTGATAAGGCCTGGGGTCGGCTCTAATTGCAATGTGGATTGCAGGCAAGTGTTTGAATAGCTTTTAAATACTTCGCTGTATTGATCTTCCAGGTCATGGACAGTGTTGCGTATAAAGAAAACAAAGATGGCTGACTTCAGATCAGCACTCAGAGGAAAATCTAACTTGTCAACGTCAGTAAAAATGTGTTAATGACGTCAGGCAGCCATAAAAAAGGTTTATTTGTGATCAATTATGTATATCAGGTGATGATGTGTTGTTGACATGAAGCACGAAAATTACCCCCTGTAAATGTAAGCTCAACTTTGTTGTAGGTCCGAGTAGCTCGTCTTATGAATACGTTGTCCCTTTTATATTCACTTGTTTTCTTTCTTCAGTTGTTCCTTGCTAAAAGTACATTTTTCTTGTTGTTGACGTTGTTACTTTCCATGTTGACGTAACAACATTTCACCGGCGTTTGTAGAAAGTATTAAACCTTTTCGAGTTCTGATGTTAAAATTTACAAAAATGTAGTCACTTCACGGGCAAAAATTCCTCTAACCCATGCTTTTCCCGTCACAATCGTAACCTGCAAAATCGAAAACTAACAATGTATTGTTTTTGAGGTACAATTTTCTTCTTTCAATGTCAATTTATTTAAGTCAAACAGGATCCAGACGCAAGTATTTCAAAGGACAGAACATCATGAAATGGTTACCAATATTATAGGGTCATCGTTGCAATTGGGCAAAATAATCATACATTTTTATTTCGATTTTTAAAATGGCACGACAGAAGGGGTGGTTAAGTGCAGTTTGGGAGGAGTTTCCCTGGATTTAATTGCCTTGTAAACTAACAACAGTTTGGGGTAAAATTAATCAAGGCAACTACAGTGTTCATATAATAACGTGTACCTTTTAATGTCAGTTGTATGTCAATTGTAAGATTATCCATCGGCAAGAAACTGAGTATAGATAATAAAAGTATCACATAAATACAATGTTGTAACATGAAAACAACCCAGAATCGAAGTTTAATGACAACGATAATGATATTTTATTCCGAAATTGTGCACTAAGGCATTTTAACTCTTATAAAACAATGCAGGGATCATTATAAAATTGTCATCTGAACCCGAACAAGCCTTTTTTTAAAATTTCCCCAACTTGGGGTAAACTTATATTTGTGGATTTTGATTTCTTCGGCTTTGAATGTGAAGTCTATAGTTGTCAATGTTTCTAGATCAAATTATAGATCCTATGCTTCTTTGTGTAAATGCATTACATTTATTAGAACAGAAATATAGTTTCCCTTGTTAAATACTTACATGGGATATAGTGAGCAGCCCCCCTCACCCCCCCCCCCCCAAAAAAAAAACCCAAAACAAAAACAAACAACCAACCACCAAACAAACCCAAAACCCAAAACATGTTTACAAAAAACGTGACGGTTTATGTGACGGTAAATATAGAAACCTTTACTTTCCTTTTCACTGTAAACACGTAATACCAGATTAGATTAATACTGCGTTCCACTTCAATTACCTAATAATGTGTATATTAATAGACATGAGTTCATATAACATTATATTTACCGGTAAAGATGTTTAACATAATATACTCTGTGAAAATAACAGCTCCTTTTTTTCCTTTCTTTTTTAGATTATAAACTGTTTGACTTTATTTTTCATGTCCAATTCCAAACACATATTCATTGATGTTGCTTATCTGTTGGTGAGGATGAGCATCAACCTCAATTCCTGCTTCACGGCACATTTGTTCCAATGTCTCTACATTACTGGTAGAAAGTCTAAGGTATTGGCACATTAGGGCATCCAAGGGGTCGAATTTACTAGGAGCATGTCGTAGGAGAATGGGATACTCCCGGGCCAACAGCTCCACCGCGAGACGCTTGCGTTCAGCGGCCGTCATTGAGCCGTGTACTCTTGGCTCAGGGTGGTGGTGGTGTGTTGGGTGATGATGAGATGGATAGCGATGATGATGATGACTCGATTGATGGGCACCAATGTCAGCTTGAGTACGATTGTTAACATGCGGATGACGGTAACTCTCTAGATTTTCAGCCGCTGTGTAATAAAACATTAATTATTTTGGGTTTGAACAAAGACAATTTGACTGGAGTGGGACTTGTACCAACGATCTCCGGATTAACTACCGGCGCTCTACCAACTGAGCTATCCAGCCCTATGTTGGCGGTCTCCCTATTAGTCAATATTGTTCGGGGTGCCAGTCAGAAGCCATGCAACCGTTAGCTGCAGTGTAGCCAGGGATCATACCCAAGTTTACAACCTGGGAAGCGGCAGCCACGGGATCACCTTAAGGGGATGCGACTTTTTAATACTTTCTAAACATTATGTGGTTTATTACTTGATACAACATTATAACTACGCGACAAAGCATGCACATAAGACCGTTTTCATGCAGTCACCGCTCTCGTTCCTTTTTTACGGAGCCCCTAAAGGGACAAGTAAAATAAAAACAAACGAGGGAGGTATTCCGTTCCCTCAAAATAATATTTCATTCCCTCGAATTAATATTTCTTTACCTCGAAACTTGTTGTAATACTTCGAGGGAATGAAATCATACTTTGAGAGAACGAACTATTGTTTCAAGGGAATGAAAAGATTTCGGATGAACAAAATAATCACTATTTCGAGGGAACGAAAACACGTTTTCTTCACCTGTCCCTACGGGTTCCGTATACCTGCTCGAACTGTCGCAAAAAACAGTCCATATTACCGAATAACAAAATAAGCACGTTGTTGCAGTTTTACTTGCAGTGGGATGAGAGAGTACTCTTGGAGGGCGTGGTTATAGCAGGGAGGAGGTAATCCCCCTAATTTGGTTGACGCGTCGAAAGGGACATCAGGCCAAACACTGTCATTAAACACAATTTAATGACTTAATATGCTAAAAAAAAGAATAACTTTGTAGTTCCGTAAACACCGTTCGTGTATACCTAACTCGTCGCTACTTGTTCGACGACTTGTTATACTCCGATTAGAAACAGCCACCCCGTTGATATTCAATCCTTTTCCATGGCTATTGACTGCAGGTTTCGCAAGAGGTTGGTTTTCGAGTGTAGAAATGTTATGTTTCTTGGCGTCACCCTGCGTCTTTGCACCTGTAGATTGTTGGACACTTTTTGGTACAGAGTCCATGAAGGTTCCCATAGTCGGGGGAGGAGTTTCTGACGTCGCCCCGATGAATCCAATCGACTTGGTCTTATCTGATACTGGTCATTCATATTGAAACGAAATCAATAAATTATTAATACTGTCAGTTTTATGATGCGTTGAAGTCTCATCTAAGATGATATGTTACAACAGAGGAGTTTGTATGGTGATAGTGAAATCTGATTTAGTGATAAAGATAACCTTTTTTAAATCAGGGCCTACGAGCTCAAGCTACGTCTCAACAAAACAGAGGCAAAGGCAAACTGTGAAGGTCTATTTTGATATTATTATGTAATTGGCGAGCGTGTAATCCTTTATTCATTGTCGCTATTGCTTGTTCCGGATGGGACGTCATAAACAACGCTTCAAGATGGTTTTCTTACTCATTGCGTTCACAAAAAGGAACCCACTAATTTAGATACCACTTTTAGTTGCCTTAATAAGAAACCATATCTCAGCTTTTGTTAGTGGCGTTTGCGTTTTCATGAGTTCGATTAAGTTGTAATTGAGCTTTTGGCTCAGCCAAAATGCTTGATTATAAAATAACAACTATTTCCAGTGGATCCAGAATGATTAAAGGGGCACACCGGCTTCGTTGGGCTTTTGTGGCTACAAAATGGGCTAACATATGACTTCAAAGGTCTTCCAGGAATGGAGAAGAACGGTTCCTAAAAGAAACCATCAAATTTTGCCATTTTCGAGCATTTTTCAAAAAACGAAGGTCACGTGATTTATCCGAACCAAAAAAGTGGTTCGGATAAATCACGTGATCTTCGGAGTTAGTTTTACTTCCAGCCGTATAAAAAGTAAATTACTTAACCAAATTTAAATCTGTTTTTTTTATTACAATTATTCATGAGTATTTGACAAAAAAGACTATGTTTTCAGATTATTGATACAATTTGTAAATAATGATAAAAAATCGAACGTAAGATTCGCATTCAGAGAGTCCGTGCAACCGAAGCGTGTTTAAGCTGACCTTTGACCCCTTTTTCTTCTTCACATTTTTCGTTAATTACGTGATATTTTGATGATTTTTTTTTACAACATCCATTAAATTTTTTTTTCTGTCATTCCATATCATTAAATTATGTAAACAGTAAGCCGGTGTGTCCCTTTAACGCTAATAGTCCCTGGATATCCATTATACAGTATAAAGAGTAAGTTCCATTAAAAGGGCCATATTTTCCAGTGAAGCGTCTCCGTCATGAACCGTTTCTGTTTTAGGACATGTTTTCTCGCAGCTCTCAGGATATGTCTGTGAATTTGACTTCAGAACTTGTTTCTGGCCAGGAGTCTGTAAAAAAGGCACCGAGGCACCCACGGGCTAAACATCACTTCATGTCTAACGTTAACAAGCTGAACCTACCACTATTTTCTTTACGCTGCTCTCGTTCAGCGAGCGGGGCATGGTGCCCAGTCTTGTCAATGTGGTCAACTCTTCTCATCTCATCTTTAGCTGTCACCTCTTGCACTCCGGTACCTTCATAATTCACAGCACGCGTCCCACCCTTGTCAGTGTGGCTATAATGGAACTCCTTTTCCTGGAGAATGCAATAACCCTCATCAACATGAATCAAGCTTGTGTCAGACTGGTATCAAACAAATACTGGTTATTTTAACTTAAAGTATTCCTTAAGATGATGGTGCCGCGAATCGAGTGAAGATATAAAATGAAACAGATCGTGTTTTGATCTCAGTTTAAAAAAAAAGTAACAGATAAAAAAGACACTTAAGGTGCTTGTAAACGATAGTTGGCTGTTTACTAGAAAATGCACCCGTTTCATTTATAGTTAACCGTGTCGGTTTAATTTACTCGCTGCAAACATAAATGTACCTTTTGATGTTGATGTGGTTTTCGACGTTGACCATTTTCTAAGCGTTCCTGGCTGGACTGATAATCTAGAAGTGTAATGTACCTTGTCAGGCTTTCGTAGCTTCCTGCATTGCGTATATCATCCAATGGGTGTACGCTTGTCGTGTGATGATGAGCGGGATAGTGAGGCTGGTACAGTTTACTGTGAACCAATGTAATGCAAACAACAATTCTTCAATTACTTTGTATTGTACAAACTGACTGAAGACTTTTGTTTCAACACAGTCCCATGTGTTTTAAGTCTCTTCCATGCAGTTTAATTTGCCAACAAACGGCATCCGAACTGACACAAGTTTGATTTTCAAGAAACGCAAACAAGTGTGTATTGGCTGAAGTTAACTGAGAGGTGACCCAACTATCTTAAGTTACATAATCGGTACAATCCAGTGGCGCAACTGATCGACAGATGGTGTATATACGTTTAAAAGTACGCCACGTTTACAATGATGAAATAGACATCGTTGCACGATTTATTTATTCGGTTCACAGAGCATGGTATGGTAATTTTTGTAGAAAGGGTCAACCCCCCCCCCCCAAAAAAAAAAAACCAAACCGAATTTGTATCTTATTATTTTCAAGAACTATCTCGGGTATTAATATTTATTACATTAATGTTTTTTCGCCGCTTGAAAATGGTGTGGTGTATAATGATTCAATGGTCCGTCCGTTAATGATTGTGCTGGCCGTGGGTGGGGACGACCTATATTGTTTCCCTATATGATTTACGCCCTTGTTTTATTTTATGTTGGTGTTAAAGAATGTCATACCCTTTACTGTGGTGTTTAGGTTTTCTGAGCTGGTGAGCATGTTCTTTTACGGAGTGCCCATACCCAGCAGGCTGTACAATCACGTTGAGATTGGATGAATGGGAGCCCATCCATGGGACATCAGTGGGTGGCTGGTAGCCTTGCTTGGCATGTCCACGCCGAGGTGCTGGTGGATGTGGGAAATAATCAGCAGCTCTGTGATGCGCAACTACCGGGCCATGATGACCGAGGTCTTCAATAAAGGGAACGTGATGTCTGCTTCTCCCTGTGGAAGTTCGTTCACAACAAAGCTACATGAGTTTCAAAATTACATGACAAAAATTAGTGCAACCTCAACGACGTATGAAGTTTACTGCTCAAGAAGTAATTTAAAACAGATACAATCTGGGATGGAGCATGGAGAAGAACGCTGGTTTTGTAAAAGTGGTTTACCTTCAAACATTGAAGACTGCACTCAAAAAGGAAGAAAAAGAAGGGGAGGGGGAGAAGAGATAAGTATTAAGCAAAAAACTTGTGTCAGATATAGCTCCATAGATTTTAATGACGAAGATGACAAGAAAATTAATTGTTTGAACGTTCGTTCAAAAAACTGCTGACTTAAAATGTCTACGGCGGCGTTTGAATACGTAACTGTCACGTGAGTGTTCGTAGAGTGATGCAGTGGACGCCCACTATCAACTTAGACAGCTACCTGCTGGTTGCTGAGGGTGATGGGTATTGCAATGTGCTTTCTATACTTTAACACAGGTGCATAGGATGCGCCTGGATATTTTGCTCGGCGCAAATTATGTTAACCCATTTCACAAGACAAATAACGGTTACGTAAAACCTACCATTTGCCTTGCTTTCAACATGCCTGATAATACCTGGTGTATTGTGGAGATGAGTTTTGGATGGGTAATGGTGTCCCTCGTTATGATAGGCATGCCCCACGTCATGATAGGAATGTCTGTCATCGTCCGTGTGGTGGTAAGCAAACTGAGCATCTTTTGATTGGTCTAAGTATTTGACGGATCCGTGCCTTGAAGAAGTCGAACTCTCAATCTTAAACAAATAACAACAAAAAGCGTTTTTTCCATCTCTAATCTGTTCCAGACTGACCTGTGACCAGATAATTTAGGGGTTTTTGTTCCCCCGGTGTGTGTCCTCCATACGGTGACATCCGGAAATGAGGAAATTAATGTTCAAAAGAGAGCGCTTTCAGCAGACGATATTTCAACACATTCGCCGTACGGGGAACAGAATCTCCCGCCACACCGGCCCAAATCACACTTTATAAACCAATTCACGTTATCCCGGGAACAAAGAACTCTCAAAAGCGATGCCTTGTCAGTCTGTCCGTAAGCATTGAGAACATTGGTACTCTTGCTCTGCGTATGTACACAGTGGCTTGATTAAATAAGTCAAAGCTGTGAAGGTCACGCACGCCAAGCATCTCCTCATTTTTGTAATGAAAGCAACAGCAACAACACCGTGGCAACAGCATTAAAGACCGAGACAAAGTTGAAAAGAGTTTTATCTTTGAGGACTGTAAGTGACTGTATCAATCCTGTAGGCCAAGTATAACTAAGTCTTGGTGCCCTTTTTTCCGGTGGGGATATTTGGGTCGAATTAGCTGGAAACACACTCCATCCGTGGATTATAAGAGATTCTTAGTTTCGGGTTTTCATTTCAAGGGACAATTTAGTTGGTGTTATTCCCTCATCAAAACTCCCTGTAACTTTACTGATTCCTTGTTCACTATTAGCCGATTTGATATAACAATGTCCCTAAGTTGTTAATGAACAGGCAACTACCTTTTCACTGGATCCAGGTCTTAATCTAGGACCTGAACGTCTGTAGTCCAGCTCAGGATGCCGACGCTCCTTTTCCTTGTGAAGCTTCCAGAGTTGTTTAATAAGATCCTTTTCTTCTTGTCTGTGTATATTAGCCTGGACATGACGCGCATTCTCCAAAGATCTTATATATCAAAAATGAAATGAAGATACAGCATTTGAATCGTTAGCAAAATATATTTTACAAAATATGTACAATTAGTTATAAAGAATCTGTTTGATGAGGTAATTCATTTCCTAATACCGCTGTTTTTGAGAGTAGGTCCAAACCTAAAGATTGATTTCCAACAGTACGGTAACATATAGGGCCCTATGATTCAGTGTGCTCCAGATTTTCAGAAACATCTTTACAATAACATTTACAAACTCAAACAAAGTTTTAACTGTACATCACTTAAATGCCTAAATATTCAAACTTACTTGGTCAAAAACCTCATTTCTGCAATTTCTTTCTTGTTGTTGACATTGACTGCATGCACAATGTCTGCATCCATGGTGGGGTCATGTTCGTTAGCAGGCTCCATTCTATCCAAAATTCCCCGTCTGCTAACTTAGTCAGACAACCATTTTTATTACTAAGTGTAGAGCCTACTGAAAGAGTGGAATTAAACTCCTTTTGATACAAAACAGACGACTATTTCGGAGTCTTCGACTTGACCAACTCCCACTGAGCCAACAAGTAGGCCTACTGTCGTTTACGCGATGAAACAAAATACACACACAATATCAACACATATTTAAAAGCATGCAGATCGTTTTACTTGTTTTTTTCCCCCTTTGAGATTTCCTCAGACGTCCGTCACAATTGAAAATTGTAACTCGGTTAATAATGTGACGAAACATACTTCAAGAAAGTGCGTCCCGATACCATTGGTAACGCCTTGCATTATGGCCGACATCGCTGATGAGGTCAAACAATGGAAACAGGCATGCGTGTACGCGCCGTGCACAACTCTCAGCCAATGAGAGGTATTCATTGACCTCTCAGTGAGGGCACTGTTTGGGGGTCTAGACCTTTAAATAGACCTTGCATTGACGTCATCCAGCCGCCATCTTAGAGGTAAAACGGTGACGAAACAATCAAAACGAACAGATTTGTACGCGCGGCGCACATGATTGGCCAATGAACAACCTCATTTTGACGTCTAGGCGAGGGCGCCCTACTGAAATGACGTCATATGCATAAGGTCTATTGTTGAGACCAATACATTGTTGATATAAAAAAAAAACGCGCTGGTTGGCATGGACGGCTGTTAGCAAAACATTAAATCGTGTGAACAGATGTTGTGACCAAATTCAACATTTTCTGCAAACTTTCAAAAAATAAAAATACCTCCCATGATTGGGTTGCTTTGTTTTCAACAAATTCAACATTTGAATATTGTGTAACATTATACAAACTGTAGCTATCTGTTCTTGTTTTTTGTTTTTTTATGGCTTTTTATAGTATCCAACCTCGGTTGGCAAAAACTTGAGATGTGACATCGAATAGAAATGTCCATTGATCCCTTGCACATGACGTCACAAACCCCCAAAGTCCCCTTACTGAGGTCAATGAAGAGCTTCCATTGGCTGAGAGTGCGCGCAGCGCATTCGCACTGTATGTGTGCATGCACGTTTTCATTGTTTGACACAAAATAAGGCCAATAATTATACAGCCGCCTCTCGCTACCATGATGGGCAGCGCACCATATCGATACCCCTCGTCACTCTACTCTGGATATCTATGCTCGTCGTCACAAACCCCTGGTAGGAATGTACTAAAGAACAACGCTCTGGCTCCCAAAACAAAGTGACTACTTTGCGTGCTTGTTAAAAACTTTCGAGCACTAATGGCGCTTGTGTAGGGCGCTTAATACGCGCGTGAAAAAAATGCAAGTATTTTGAAGTGATTCCATTTCGAAATGAAATATGTTTTTACTCGGCCACCCTAAACTGCATCAGTTAGACATATCACAAGATCAGAAGAATGAGGGGACCAGTTGCTCTTTGCTTTGATGCCTCATCGATCTTGTGCGACCATACTTGAGCGGGCGCCTAGAGTGGATCGGTGTATCATCGTGAAGTGCTCCCTACAAAATGGTGTATCCCCATGCCCCCCTAAAACTTTTCGGGCAGCTGGCGCCCGGAGGCGGGATACTATGCTCCAGGGGATTGGGCAAAGCATGACTCGATTAATAATATTACGTTCTGTGCGATTCCATTCGATTGGCAAACTAATTTTGTTAAAAGAATGTGTATAATTTTTTAATTTCAATATATTG
Source organism: Pisaster ochraceus (assembly GCA_010994315.2). Classification (NCBI taxonomy): domain Eukaryota; kingdom Metazoa; phylum Echinodermata; class Asteroidea; order Forcipulatida; family Asteriidae; genus Pisaster; species Pisaster ochraceus. Next base: position 10,442,640 of record CM021529.1, read on the forward strand.
TTACCCAGAATTTTTCTTTTTGTAGTGTTGTGCCAGTGAAGAAATGTATACAAATAAAGAAAAATATAACTAAATCTTCGGCAATCTTGTCATTAAACTTGTACCACAACAAAAACAAAAAGAAGAAAAAAAGCCTATCACTATATCAAAGATATATGTATCTGATTTCTCTATAAAATGACCAGTTAGAAATGTAAAAACCATAAAACATTAAAATCATGTTTACCACCCACTCAATGGTTGATTTGAACATGGAGGAAGGAAACCTCCATCAGACAACTTTTTTCGCACAGAACTCAACCCAGGGTATACCGTGCTTATAACAAAGTCGGTGTAAGGGCAAGAAGTAATGAATAATGCTCCAACGGAATACTTATTTTTTCGCTAAAATTACGGAAATACAGGATTTATACAAGAAATTCGTGTCCCGTCGGCGTATCTATACACCCTTGTGAAGTGGCAGTAGAAGAACAGCCAGTCGCGTGGTCCCC
>CM021529.1:10443513-10461488 GCA_010994315.2 Pisaster ochraceus
ATAGCACATAATAATACACGTGAGTGTATTTCAACCCACAACTATTACGTCCAAAAGTACGCATGTGTAAGGGGAAATGTAAAGTTTACTACGCCTATTTATGTTAATTGCCCACGTTCGTCCTGGGAAAAAAAAACGCGTCCCGTCGACTTCACCCGTCGACTTGTCTCGTACTCCGTCGAGTTGTCTGACCGGTCGATTTGTCGGACCCGACGAGTTGTTAAACTGTTGAGTTGTCCGACGGACGAGTTGTTTGAACTCCCATTCGTCGTTCAATTCTTGAAGTTGTCGGTCGGGTTAGCTGTTGGTTGTTTGGACGACTCGACCACCAAATACCCACGTAAACAAGAGTGTTGTCCAATAGAATTAGAATAGTACGTACTAACTATTGTATTTAGTACTCGAGATTAGTATTAGTAGTGTATCACACCAGCCCCCGCCCAGTAGGCAGTGTACAATCAATCATACTCCTGGCTGCGTGCTGTATGATTTAGCAAATATTAAAAGTGATAACAATTTATTTAATTCTTCGAATGACTCAGCAGAATTAGAACTTTGGACTCATGGACAACCGCTTAATATAATTGTAAACTACTGCTTATAAATATACTCGGAACTTTGCAATCATGTCGACTGAACGTGATTCACTCAGTCAGTCTGTCCATAGAGCAAGGAACAGAAATTCGGTGAGTATGTCACATAAGAATGTGATTGTGAGTATAAAGAATAAGACAAAAGAGTAAGACCGATGACCAATGTTTTAAAGGAGAACTATCTCGTCTAACACTGTCTAACACCAACGGCCCAAAACAAGTATGACAAGGTGGGCTAATCCGTCATACTCCTACCCCTGCTCCTATGCCGTATGCGGTTTGTTCCCCTATCGTTCTCGTTCGTGGAGACGATAGCGTAATGAACTGCATAGATCTAGGATTCCGAATAGGCTAAGTATCACTCACACCGTGATGTGCTTACTCGCATCGTGATGTGCTTGCTATGGCCAGTATCGAGATATCATGTTTAATATCATGTGGCTCTCTTTATCATTGGTCTAATCTGTCATGATTTCATGTGTTTCATTCCTACCATTCACTACCAATCATTTTATTAGAAATTTTGTTGTGCATGCACTCGTCTGAGTTACTGGACCCAACAATGCTTTTTTAACATTTGGAAATTATCTGATGTGATAAGATGATATGATGTAGAGTCTGAGTTATTTAAATTTTGAATCTTTGATAGTTTGTTTCCTTCATCAGGCGTTTAGTTTAAGGCAACCTACACCCAGTAACTGGGGCAGTCCCCGGTCGTACTCAAGTCAAGTCAACCTTAATTTTATTCAGATGTCGTTTGTAAAATTTGAAAGAAATTTTCTTCTATAGGTACTTCTGAATCGTTTCTCAAGTTTCAGAGGGTTGGTGTCCATTCGTGAATGTGGCGGCTAGAGATGCTTTTTTTTATATAAACTAATTATTATTAAATTGAACTTTATTTCCAAATCCAATCAAAAAGAATGTGAACAATATTTACAGAGAGAATTGAGAATTTTGCAAATGAAAAGATAAATGTAACAGCTTGGAAGTGGGGGGGGGGTTCCATAAAAAGCACCGCTTGTCGAGTATGGGTCTTCTTGTTTTTAGATTGGGTACACCAAAAGGATGGGAAGGACCCAAGCTACAACTTAGAACAAGCAACACAATAGGATAAACAAACAATGAACTAACTTATTAAGACAAACAAAAGAATGACAAAGAAGAAATTAAGAAATTATGTAAACTTTCTAATGATAACCAATATAAAACATGACAGCAAGGGTTTAACAGAACAAATCATGAGCCTGTAATGTAAATCATATAATTAGGTCAAGTATAATGAACAAGTAAATCAAACTGAATCAAACTAGATAACAGTGAAGGGATAAAATGAAATTGAGAAATTAAATTAAGTCAGGAAACTACTCACTTCAAAAAACAGACAGTGATAATAACCAGATAAAACCAGTCTTCCACAAAGAGAATAACATGTTTTCAGGTAGAAATGATCTAATCCTTTTGATAATACCATTATTAGGAGCAATACTTTTACACAAATAATTGATGTGAGGTTCCCAGGAAAGCTTGTTGTCAATAACTAGACCAAGAAATTTAGTACAATCAGTATGATTAATATAAATAGAATTGCCGATAACAATACTTCCATGAGGAACATCAAATGTTGCTAAATAGCATACATTTGGTCTTTTGGATGTTAAAGGAAAGCTTATTATATTTTATCCAGTACAAGTTGAGAGTTCATGGGGTCAATCAGTGTGTGAATGTTTTTGTAATGTTGCTGTTAAACAAGTCAGCACCACTCAAGTTGCAATGATTAAGGAGATTAGGAAGAGAAGCAGTCCAAGAATTGAACCTTGGGGAACTCCATAGCTGAGAGGAAGTTGAGTAGAAGCATGCAGACCCATCAAAATGTTGACTCCTGTTAGAAAGATTCTAAACCAGTATAACTTCCTTGATTGTTTAATGCCGTATATTTAATTAAGCTTGTACAACAGAATATTTGTAGTTTAAGGTGTCAAAAGCTTAGAGAAATCAAAGAAGATGCCTAGAGTGTGTTTATGTAGAGTCATCCAAACCATTGACGACTCTGTCATCAGCTGCAGAATTGCTCAACAAGTGGTTGAATGTTTGGCCCCTCCAAAAAAACAAATTGAGGGTTGGTACCCGCTGTCACCTCGCTATACATGTACATGGATGGATGCAACATTCGAGTGAAAATGCCTTGACATGTTATTTGTTTTTTTCTCAACAAGTTCATATTGAAATTTTCACATGTGACTTTTATTGTATCTTTCTTGATAATTTTGGCTGTAAAGTAGCATTGACAAAAACCAATCAGTGACCCTACATGTACCTTTAATTAACTATGTGTACCACTAATCATTGGAAGGCCTTTGTGCTACTTCAGAGAGGCAATGGCCATGGTCATTGGGTTGGTGCTCTTGAAACGTTCTTATAGAAAGAAATTTACAATTTTCTCCTAGAGGTGCCCTATATTAAGGAGAAAATGCCCTGTAACTTTCTTGAGTCTGCAAAATAGCTATTTAAAATTTTAATTAAAATTTAGGGGTCAAATCGGGCAAAATCAGATATCATCTTCAAGGGATTTTTCATACATGTAGCTTGCATAACAACTAATAATATCACCCCCCCTTGTTTGGGTGGACTTGTGCATGCACTGCTTGCCATGAGTCCAATGTGAATTTATGGTAGTCTTAACATGATTTTGACCTCAATTGAGGGATGATTTTACCTAAATCGGTCGATGGCAGTATTTGACTATCCGAAAATAATCATACTCATTCATAGTCATAGTTCCCACATCCATAGTTGCGATAATCGTAACACTCCATCCTCCTGATGGTTGTTTGACATAAGCTATCAATGTGACAGTTTTTGAAAAAAAAACCCTGTTTTCCAGTTAAGTAAAATACAATGTATGTACCACACTGCTCTGGCTTTTTGACTGTAGCACCATACTTTCCTTCCTCGAGTTTGGTTTGGGGCTGAGGTTATTTCCAACAGTAACTTGGTTAAAAATAAATGAATCAAAACACCTTGTAAAAACAATACTGTACAAGAAGCTGTGTTTTTATCAAGGCATCTTTCATTATGTATTCTTTAAAGTGGTTTAAATTTGTTGTTTTCTATATTCATGTTTGTATAGGAAAAGATCTGAAAGTGATTAGGACATAAAGTTGAACTACAAATTGAAGATCACTGGTGACCATATCTGACATCATCATGTACAGACTACCAAGAGTAATCCAGGGCCATCAGAGGGTGCTGGGAAAGGTTCACCCAAAAGATGCCAAACAAATTGTAAAAAAGGCTCTGGAACAACTCAGTGCCCATCCTGATCCTAAAATACGACACATTGAGCACCTTAAGACTATATCCCAGGGGGTACAACGGGAACACTTTCACACAGGAGGGCGCTATCCTGCTAGTGGGAAATCCCTCTTTGGAGATTCATATGAAGTATGGTCAGATGACATGGCTTGCATTCTACAGGGGACCTGCCTCCCGGGTAGCACAAAATACTGTCGTACCAAATCCATGTTTGGCAAGCTTGATTTGACCGACATCATGCAGGGAACATCAATCAATCGTCAAATGTCCACCTTTACCATGATCTCTGCACCAATCAGTCGTACCTTTCACACATTGGTAATTCCTACACGTACTTCAGATTCTCGTGTACGTCAGCAGCTACCAGGAAAGGTGTATGGTCATGATGGTAGCCGGGCTAGTAGCTGTTCGAAGTCTGGCTTGCCTGAGGAGGAATGGAATGAGGAGATTGCGTGTGTTCTTCAAGGAACTTGCCTCCCTGGCAGTACCCGATATTGCCGTACTAAGTCTATGTTTGGCTCGTTACAACTGAACGATGTAATGCAAGGGTCGTCGTCATCACATCGATGCTACAGCACTGGGCCATCATCATCAGATAACCAAACGTCATCATCAACAACAGCAGATAGCCAGCTCACACAGCGTCAGAGGCTCAAGATTGCAGTTAGAGATTATGGCTCTACTGTAATAGTCTTCCACATCTGTATCTCATTGATGTCTCTGGGAGGCTTTTATCTTGCCGTCTCCAGGTAATCATGCTCATTTCATCAGCTTTTAAACTGGATCATACAAAGTGTATCGTTCTAATCCTTAAGTTGTCATGTAATTAAGAACAATATTGAAAATAGTCACTTCAAATAAAGAAAAAAAAGTTTTTACATACTGCACATTTTTTATGACGTATCACTTCATAGTTTGAGGTATGACAAATACAATAAATCCATTTGATAATGTCTGTCTGAATGAAACCTTTTGTGACACACTTTTCTGTCAAAGACTGCTAGATTATTTTAGGCCTATCATCAAGGTGTTAGCCAGGATTTGGTAAAAGGGTGTCAAAATTTGCTGGAAATTTCAAAAGTGGGTGTCAAAACTGTTCACTTACAATACATTTACGTAATGACAGATAAAACAGGGTGTCCGAATTTAAAACAGAATCTCCAAAAGACACCCAGACACCCCTCTGGCTATAAACACTATGCCTACCATTAGGAAAGATGGAAACCATTATGGTGGTTGGGTTGCAATGTGATTACCTGAAATGGGTAATGCCGAGTGCTCGGGTTGAACTAGAGTAAGGACGGCCTATGCTTATATTGCCTCTAACTAAAGGCAACCTACAAGTTCTGTTGTGTTGATGTGCACAAGGAACTTGTAAACAAACTGCAAACTAGAACTTGAATGTTTGTTGAATAACAGACATATGATTTTTAGGTTTTGAATGAATGTGAATGCGAATATGTACTTTGTTCATTGTATGTGTGCCATTTTCTTGTTATCTTTTGTTGTCATTTTAAAATCTTTAAAGGTCTTTTAATTTGTATCAATATTTGTATAATATTCATTCTCTAAATGTTTTTATTTTTTGCAGTGGTTTAGATGTACAGGCTCTTCTGAAGACCATTGGTTTAAGCTCAGATATTGTGACTTCACGGATTGCTACTGGGACGAGTACATTCCTGGTAGCATATGGTGTTCATAAGGTGTTTGCACCAGTGCGGATTGCTATGACGTTAACTTGCACACCGTTTATTGTGCGCTACCTACGTGGCATTGGTTTACTGAAGGTTAAATCTGTACCTTTTTCAAAATGATTTGTCTTTTGAAAATGTTAACTGCACTTTTATAATAAATCATTTACACAATAAATAGTTAATGGCCTGACGTTTCTACCTTAGCAGTCTTTTTCAAAGGCTAAATTACAACACAACACACATAAACTTATATACAATTGTAACAGAAGCAGTCAAGTGGAAATAACAGCCCCTTCTCTCCACATCCCCCATCTCTTTATTCATTGTTTACCCCGTGGTTTTTCTGCGCTTTCTGCCTCTCTATTTTGTATTTCCACTTGACTGCTTCTGTTACACTTGTACATAACCTGCTTAAATGTGTGCTGTGTTGTCATTTTAGCCTTAAAAAAAGACTCTGCTAGGGTCGAAACGTCAGGCCATTAACTATTTTTTTGCATTTATACCATAGGTCCTTTTGATTGGTATGCAGTTTGTAACAGCTGATTCTATTTTCTCATAAACCATCAAATTTTATACATGTACATGTAGTTCCATTCCGTGTTGTATACTGTTGTACATAACTAAAAAGCACATCTGCATCCCACATGCAATGAGCATTAAGCAGTCTTGAGATAAACTTATATTCCAGCAACTTCGGTACTTTTATGCAGGATAGAAAACAAAAACAAAAAAACCACACATAAACAAGAGATTAGTCTAACATGGTAATTTCTTTGTTGAGAATTTCTGTAAAGTAGCTAGCATGTCCTATATGCTGTTGTATGGTGAGGGGTTTCCAATCTGTAGCTTATGATTCATTATATCAGAGTGCAACTATAGCCAGCTATTTTGTATGGCAGCAAAAATTTACATGAGACAGTGGGTTGAAAAAAAACCTGTCCTACAGTGTTGTGTGTACATTATGCAAGGTATCCTAAATGAACAAATTATACTATATATACATGCATATATAAAAGTGAACTGCTTCAAGTTTCAAAGCCTGAAGATTTCACATGTTTCTTATGAATGCACTGTAGATGTATCATAATGGTCAATAAAAGTGAATGCTAGATTAGCCATGATATAACACCTGAGTGGATCCTTTTAATTTGAATGGAGAACTGTTGGTCATGCGGCATTCATTAATCAAATCATTACATGGCCTGCATCATTCATACACCATAATTTCATTTTATTTCTTTAAACTATTGCATGCTACATGTACATTTAGACCACACCTTGCATACACTGCAGTACAAACAATCTTGTACATTGTACACATGTACATTTAGTTTGTTTATTTTAATTTTATTCTCCAATCAACTTGGATGTTATAAAACAAACGAAGAATATTTTGCATACATGCAATGGCAAAGGGCGCTAAAGCCAATACCAGGGCAACAGAGGCTGTGTAACTCTAGGCCTTCAATGGAGAGTTTCTGGTAGATTCAACTTGTTGGGTGGAACATTCCACATTTCAACTCCTCAAAATGCCCTCACCATTACACCCATAAAGGTATTGAGAAAGTTGCCACTCCAATCTTGTTGGGACATGACGTATGTGCATACATGCTCATGTATGTGTACATGTACATGTAGTAGTACAGCATCCAGTTCTGAGCACATTATGCTCATACAGGGAAGACCATGTGTATGCCTTTTTATTCCAAGTGTACAGCAATTTGAAGGGATACATGTACATGTGTATCAAAACAAGTTTTATTCTGAAAAGACAACTTGAACAGTTTGGTTCACTTTTTTTACAATTACAAACAAGTTTTATTTCTACGTGTATATGTTTACATCATGATATCTACAAAACTGCTGAAAATCAATCCAAATATTTAAAGATCAACCAAAAGTAAAAACGTTGTGCCCTTATTTAAATACCGTACTTTAGGATAACTATGCATTCAAGGTTTATTAACCTTGGCTTGATTTCACAAAACACTAAGATTAATCTTAAATGATGAGTTGCCAATAATCCCATAGTGATTTGTATTGTGACATCACACATTGAAGCTCATCTTAAGATCAATATTTGCTCTTTGTGAAATCGAACCACAATTTTAGAAGTTGGTTGAATTATTTCTATTGCAAGCTCATTGTATAATAGATTTGTTAATTGCATTAAATATCAGTCCATCTTTGGTGATTTTTTCATTATTGACTGGTTTTGGGATGATCATGGCTACATTAAATGACTGTCTCACTTTGACACAAACAATCTGGGACCAGTTCTGTTCATTACCTACTGCAAATGTTGTCCAATCTATCTACTCAACAATACGCAAGGAATTACAAATAACTGATTTAAATTTGCTTGTAACTATACATTTTTACAATGTTTACTGTTTAGATTATTTAATCTGCTGATGGGAAGCTTCAGTGATACTGTAAATAAAGTTTTCAAAAAGGAAAGCCACAAATAGATAAAGAAACATGTACATAAACAAGCTACACTTTATATGTAATTGTAAAGTTGGGATTTGTTTCAATTCTGAAGCTTTACTTTACTATTTATTAGCTGGTGTGGGCAACTTTTATGTGTCTTTTTTAGATATGAAATGTTATACTGTACATGTGTAATGGGGATATTTTACTGAGCTGAATCATGTAGTACTGTATTGGGAAATATATTGAGAAAGTACAATGTTTTATGTGCAGTCAGTTGAAAGCAAATAACATTTACTTTCTTTGGGATTTTCATGAAAATTATTTACCGGTGTTGCTGTTGTATTTTTATTTACCATTAAGTATCAAAACACAAGGGAAATTTTATTTTAACTTCACCACATCTCTTTAGTATAAAAACCCCCTAAGATGAGTGAGTCATACATAAAACTCAACATGCACATAACTGAGCATTTGTGAATTAAATCATTGCCAAAAGCCAGTGCAACCATGAAGTTCAGTGTCCACTTAACAATACTGTAAAAAATGATTATTGGCCCTCAAATCAAGTCAAATATTCACTAATTGTACTGACAATTAAAATAAAACAAAACAAGCGCCCTAAAGGAACTAGAAAATAACTTCCATGTTTTATACCACAAATTTATACATGTATTACTAAACTAAAATTAAAACGGTTGACCATTCAGATTAGTTTGGCCTGGTTTTCATTAACATTGCACCCCCATCACCCTATACTCAAGTTCATGGAGATGGTTGGCTAGTTCACCTGCATTTTGTCACTTAACAGCTTCATCTCCATGAGCTGATTTCACAAAGAGTTAGTGCTTTTTCTAAACCTGGGCATGGGCTCCCGTCTCCATTTATGTTGAAAAGAATGTGCAAAATGTACACTGCCTTAATATTGATTACAGAGCCCAAGCTGGAGTCACAGTCCGAGCAGATATTTGAAAACGGCCCCCTTTGTTGCTCTTAAGATGTGTATCAATCTTGATTGCTAAGCAATCGCAGTACAAATCACAATGGTAATATCGACATCTCATCAAAAAATGAATTTTAGTGTTGTAGTGATGTTGATCCCTTAGCAATTAGAAATGAGTCATCTAAGGATCAATCTTAGCTCTATGTGAAGTCAGCCCCAGGTCTCTTAGTTATCCATTGTGCTTTGAAAATAGATGATTTACGAAAAAAAGAAAAAAAAAAAGAAGAAAAAAAGAAAAGAAAAAAAGATACTTAAATTAACAGAAATTGTCAAATTGATATGCTAAATAGTAAATATTATTCACGTCTACCAATGAAGTTTTGCTTGTAAACAATGAGCATATCTTAATTAAGCAGCATTGGAAGCACACATGCATGTACCCATAAAAACAGACACCAATTGGTTGCTCTATCAATTATAAAGTGTTAGGCACTGAAATCATTGAACAAGGAGAGCATATGGTGTGGCACAATATAAATACAGCTTTGAGAGTGAGCTGGATTACGGACACTTTTTAGTAAATATCCTACGTAAAAAGCCTGTAACATTTTGATAAAAATGGATCTTGGAATACATATTGCATTTTATGTTCACTTCATACACTGGTGATGATCGAAGAAGCTTTCAGAATGGATTGGTTGATTTACACATCAGACATGAACAAGTATTCACACCATTATGACTACAAGAGGAACAATTAGTCAGTAAGCTTAAATACAAATGTACACAATGTTTACACTTGCCACCCATTTATGTCTGCTGTCTGCAGTGCAATGGTTGGTGCCTCATGTATTGTATTTACACACACTTTAACCAAGTGCAAGATGACCACCTGAAGGTCACGACTTCTGTCCCTGGGTCATTGTTTTATGAGCCTTCTCAAGGATCCATGGATGAGCTAGGACACCCGTTAGAGGGAGACGGTGGGAAGGGTTGTGCTTCAAAAGCTGTGGAGAAAAGGTAGATTAAGACATTTTAATAATATTAACCACTTATAACCGAATAATGTGAACACTCTAAACTTTTAAGGACACATGACTGAAGTCGGATAAACCTGCTTTTGTATACACTAGGAATACCTGAATGTTATCACGCCCAGATAAATTATTGTGCAGCGTGCACTCGCCCAGCAATGCAAGGGTACATACTTTCATGCTCGAAATCTCCCTTTTCTAGGGGTTATTGTGTAATCCCTGATTCCAGATCTTTGTTCTTTTACTGTACTAATGAATATTATGAGAGATTGTATTTGGCATTATGGGAAGTAAGTCCAAGTGGTCTGAGATTCCAGCATACCATGGCCGATTATCGGCTATGGCTAATGGCCAGGGGTTTTGTCATTCATAGTGAACGCATCTCACATTTTATCGAAAGAAAACAAAAAATGCTTTGCTTTGTTTAGTCAGGGTTTCGCTGTGACAATGATATTCTCAATAACAAATTAATCCACAAGTGGCAACTAAATTAATCCTGTCCCTGAGCACAGAAAAAAATTGTAAATCCTGGCACTCGGTGGTTTACAGATTGGATAGGAAATTGCAACGGAAATGGCCTCCACATTACCGTTCTGAGCCCTTGCACAGTATTTTATAAAAGGATCTTTATGGAGCTTCTGGAGTAGCCGTAACCTTTTGAAAATATCATTGCCACAAAGAAAAGACCAGGATTGTATGTCTTGTAAGAAAATTTGAGTAGACACTCACTTTGAACTGCAGAACCTCGGCTGTAAGCCACGGCCGATAATCTGCCATAAGTCATTTTGAGATATGGTGTCACAATACGATGTCACTGTTAGTGCTAGTGTTACTATTAGGTTTGGGTAAACTTGTCTGATACACCCAAACCAAACAGTGCACTCCTATATAGTGTCCACCATATCTCAAAAAGGTTTATGGAATCTTGGACAGCTTGGACTGTGAGGTGGCTAAAAACTAACTGAGAGCTTACCTGCACCCAAAAATGTGGCTTAATTTTGTCTATACTTTTGGAAAGTATTTTCATTTATCCTACTCAAGCTATTTGGAAGCCGTTCAGTTGGCAAACTTAAGTTTGTTGATACCACTGTCCTTCTTTGTGAATTTGAGAATTTTGTCCCAGACATAAAGCAAAGTGATTTCATTACCTTTAACACTAAATCTCTTGCACCTGGTGAGACATGACTGGGGAAAGTAAAATCCACCTGTTAACAAAGGAAATGAAACATTCATTAAAAAACATAGACTTACTGAATCTGTAAAACTCTACAATGTAATGATTTAATTGAATGAAAAGTTTTCTCAGAAGTAAACTTTAACTGAACATTTGGCTATCTAACAACTATATCTTTCAAGTAATAAACTGATTTAAAAAAGAAGAACTGATAAACATGTATACCACACACACAGATTCCAGTGGTGGATGTTCAAAGACCGAAGCCAGGACTTAACTAAAAAGAGTTAAAACAAGGCCGCGAAAGAACCCAGGACCACAGGGGTCCTCAAATAGCTTATGAAAACATTAACCTTTGCAATTTTCTTGTAAGTTTCACTGTGTCCTTGTGATTCAAATGGTGGTTTCCCAACCAAGAACTCATAGCATAGTACTCCAAGGCTCCAGAGATCCACTGTTTCATCATGGGTCTTGCCTTCAATCATCTCAGGGGGTAAGTAGTCCAGCGTACCACACAGGGTTGCTCGTCTGTGGGAAATCATAGCAGCAAAATTGTAAATAAAACACCCACATTTTAATCAATAAAGTGTTTTAAAAAACTAAGCTATTTCTAACAATTTTTTGATTTTCAGCTGACTCTAAACTCTGAACAAAATGTGTCATATTGAGATACATGGACAAAGAGTTACATTCATTCAGTGGTAAAGCGCAATAAGTAACCATTGCCCAATTAAGAACAGGGTGATTAAAAAAAAGTGTACCCACTTTTGACAGCCATTTTCACCTACCAAGCTTTTACAATTAGTTTTGTATTTTATGAAAGTGGTGACTGTAAGAGCTTTAGTGGTGAAAACAATCTAAGAAATCAGTTATTTTGTTTCCAAAATATGGTAGTTTAAAGATATCATGTGCAAAACTGATTTGTCCACTGAGGTTTCCTTATCTTCGCTTGACTAATAGTACACATCAACAATAGCACCTTCTCTTTTGCAATTAAAAACATAAGTAAGCACTAAATTTGAGTATTTTAACTTATGAAGTTCCCAGTTTCAAGTTCATTCATTTAGTGACAGGTGATTTTAAAGTGATACACATTACTTCATGGATTTGAAAGTCAACAATCAATTACTGCAGGCCAGGTTAGTCTCAAAGTGGGTGGAGTTGAGTTGAAAGAGTTTTCCTGGATAAATCAGTTTTGCACATTGTAGGCCCCTACCTTTTTACTAAAACATATTTTGAACAAAAATGATTCAATTTCTTAGATTTTTGTCACCATCTTCATGTAAACCGAAAAAACAATTGTAAAAACTCATAAGTGAGTAAATATGGTTATCAAATATGGGTACACTTGTTTTAACCACCATGTTTAGTTGTTACTTCTTTAAAAACAGAAATTCATCAGGGTGTGAAAGCCTGATACTAGCAAGAGTGATAAACATATATATATATATATACATCCTTTGCTTACCATTTCGACAAATGTACGCAGGTATGGGTTTTTGTTAAGTTATAAAAATAAAAAATAAAAGGTTTTGTTTTTAGTATATATTAACTTGAAATTTTCTTCAGCTGAAACTATTTCTGATCCAAGTTTTATTGAACCCTAGTTTGTGACTCACCTTGACGAAGGGGCATGGACTGACCAACCAAAATCAGCAATCTTGAGATCACCCTTCATTCCTAGGAGCAGATTCTCTGGTTTGATGTCTCTGTGAATCACCTTTTTAGCATGGCAGTACACAAGTGCTTTAGCCAACTGTGCTATGTACTGCATGTACATGGAAAATAAATGAATGATTAAAGGACTTGCATTTGTAGAATAATATATTGATTTACATTAGGAAGCTTAAGGAGCAAAAGACAGTCCATAAGCAACAATCAACAAAGCAGTTTAGTTTCAGTATGAGAAAGTCACGGATGAAAAGTTCCTACCAGTACCTTCGTTCAGATAAATAGTTCTGTCTGACAAGCTGTCGCTGTCAAAGTCACACAGCCTTTTAAGACCCAAAATTGATCATTGCTTTTAATTGAAAAAATGTTGTCCTTAAACTCGATTTGACTGAACAAGTTCCTTTAAAAGATATTTGTTATTACAAAATCAACTTGAGCGCATATGACCAGTTTGAACATTTCATTCTCTAATAGGAACAAAACAAAATTTGTGCTGAAAGTCAAACTTGAGAGACAAATTTGTTTGAACACTACAGACGAGGTGTGGACCTGAAAACAAAAGAGGTCCACATAATGTAGGGACTTGTAACACTATGTGGACTTACACGCATCCACACAGTGTTATAAACAGTGTTGAAGATAAGGATTTTCCTTAAGAGTACAAAACAAAGGAATATCCAGAGAGTGACTGCGACACAGAGCTGTGTGTGTATGCTGTGTGTATTAAAAACTAGGCAATTGGTTTTAGTACTCTTTCTAAAGCAAGTTATGTAGTCCATCTGATTGATTCAATTATAAGTAATCATACGTCCGAGGATCCATTGTGTATACATGTACCCTGGAAGATGAAGGAGTGTTTATAATTACTCACTGTTGCTGATCTTTCTTCATCAAAATGACCTGATTTCTGGGATTGCATCTCTTTGTACAGCTCTCCTCTTGGTGCATACTCCAAGATTAAATACACTCTAGTGTCATCATAGAAGTATCCATACAGACGTAGAATGTGGTCATGTCTGCCAGAGAATTAATACAATAAGGACAAGCAGCTATTTATCACAATTCTTAATGACAATACACAACTATTTAAAGTAATCTGTATGTTATGCCAACCTGGTATGTTTTTCCTTGTTTTGATTAGAAACCAAAGTTTTGTCCTAAAATAAAAAACACTGTATTGGTGTCCTCCTAGAGGCCAGTGAAGACTGGCCTCTAAATCCGAGAATATTTCTTGTTTGACTCAAAATGACAACACTAAGGCACAAAGATATGCTAAGCAAATAATAAATCCAACAGAGTGCAATTGGATGAGCCGAGCAGGTCTAGGTGTTTTGAGACTTGCAGAAGCCTTCCAGATGGTGGTACACTGCACAAATGAGTGGCAAGTTGCGTTTGAAATACAAAATAAGGGAGTTTGTATACATAGATGCCCCAAAAAGCACATGGCTGGACAATGGTCACATTAACATCAAGAGCATCAACTCAATCCTTATCTAAGGCCAGGAGGAATGGAGAAATAGGATCAACATGACCATGAATATATCCAACACTCCATTTTGGGGACTTAGCAACGTTAAACTATGTAGAATAGACGTATGGGCAGTATCATTCAATTCTGTAATGAGTATTTATTAAAGTTGTACCCACATCTACAATTTTTTTTAATACTATGTCACATTTGGATACTTTTCTTGCGAACAAGTTTCTGGTCCTGCAAATGTTTTGAGTTACAAGCCCTGCAGTCTCGTTAAATTTTTCCCCAAATTCGAGTCCTGGTGTATTACAATTTTAATTTAGGACCAGACCAGATCTGGTGATTGGGGACTCAAAATTCAGTAATTCCATATCGCAGTAATTTGCATTTAATTGAAAGCAATGCTAACCTGAGGTGTGACTGGATCTCTATCTCTCTTCTCAATTGATGTTCTACTTGAGCCTTTTGCAGCTGAGACTTGAACAACACCTTGAGTGCTACAATGAACTTGGAGCCCTTCTCTCTGGCCAGATACACATTGCCAAATTTGCCTTTACCTAGAGGCCTGCCAATATCAAAGTCAGCTAGACACCATTTAGATCTGCAAATAAACACAAATTAAAAAAAAAACTTGAAGAAAACCTTTAAAACTTCCTTTTTGTTTTACATTTCAAGGGATCCCTCTTAACCCAAGACACTACTTGGTGGATGCAACAATGTGCCCACCCACTTGGTTAAGCCTTAAAAAAGAAAACATGTTCCCAGGTTTAGTCAATTTCCTTACAACACAAAGACCCCTTAACTATTTATATTGTTTATTTTTATTTGTTCATGTATGTGTAACAATTCCATAAAAAAGCTTACATCTCTTGGGTCTTTGATGAGGAGTTTGATTTTGGAACATTATCTGCCTGTGAATCCTTGAGTGCCCGACTCTGTCCTGCTGGTTTATGTTGTTGATTATGTAACATACTATCTGGTTTATTCTCACTGCTAGCGTCTGGTCGATTGGGCACTATTCTAGCTGCAGGTTTTTGTACCATGGCCTGGTGAGGTGCTGAAGCCAAATGTCTATCTTGCGAACTGCTGCAACTTGACACCAGTGGCTGTAACAAAATCACATAATCCCATCAAAATTCTGGAAAACAAAGATTGATCTTGTGGGGATAATGTTGTCAACAATGATGGCAACACTGCTAAATTTATAGCTGTGTAATTGTTGAACGATGCAAGATAATGTCCTAACAGACATTATGACAGATTTTTTATTTGATAAATGTGGACTCTTTGGGAAAAAGGCTGCTACATGTTAATGCAATTGACTCCCTTTGTTATTATTTAAATTAATAAAACAAGAAGACAATCTCTTCTGAAAGTTCAAACAAGCAGAGATTATAATAATAAAAAAAACATAAAAAAAACACATACATCTTTCAGTAATAGAACTATAAGGGAAAGCGTCGTCATGATAAAAACCAGACCTGTTGCTGTACATGAAATTATGAACTCTCACCAAGTTACAAATACAACACATGCACCCGTGCCCTCCATAGATATGATACAGAGGGAGGGGGCACTCATGCAGTAATTCCATGTACAGCCACAGGCCTGCACTGAACATAAGGATACAGCCTCTTTTAAACCCTGGTGTCTTCTGGTCTTCCAGTCTTGGATGACAAACTTTAGGTGTTTCTTGTTTTTTTCACTTGCAAAGCCCCGAGGGACTTGATCATCCTGGAGATCCCAGACAGGACCACATATCTTTGGTTCTCAGAGTTGTGTAATTTTTTTTTATGGGCTGTGTAATTTTTTCCTGGCATACAAATGTACACAAAAATGAAAATCTGGTATACCACCGAACATAAACACAGAGCTACCCAGATCTAACCCTCTGATAAGTGAAACAATCTGTTCAGCCATCTGTTCTTTGTAACAGGCTTGGCTTTTCATGTTTTGGGGACTGGTTGTGGAAGGCCCCCCCCACACTACAATGTTAAAATGTTACCTTGTATCCTTTATTGCACAATGCATCACAGGAAAAGCAAATTATCAAAGGGTTTGTTTTTACCTTGCCATTCTGCAATATTCTCGTTGCTTGTGTAGATGTAGATGATGATCCTGCTGACAAACTGCCCCCCATATTACCATAACCCTTATTTTGTGATGACATCACTCGTTTAGGAGCCATGTTTTTGCGAGGTGCACCAGTAGGTGTTGTGAACTGTAAATCAAAAGCATCCCATAAGAATGTGTTATATTACTGTTAATTTCTGTGTTTAACAGGTTTAATTTATTATTTGGTTGTTTTAGTTTGTATTGATTACTAATAATAACAGCTCAGTGCTAATTTCTCACATTATAGTACTGTCATTTGGTTTTACCCTCTACACCGGTGTGTATTAAACACTTTATACTCAGTACTTTCCCGAGTTCTGTTAAAAAAATCCACAGGCACACTCAGGTTGGATTCAAACCCATGACCTTTGCATTGCTAGGTCAGACCACTGGACCACCGAGCTAGCCTAATGGCTAAAGGCAGGTGCGAATCTTTATTTCTTAGCAGTGGGTTCTGCAACGATTTATTTTTTTTTTTTTGGGGGGGGCTGGGGGCATTGGGGATAAATAATATAATTTGGTTTTACCCTTACACTGATGTGTATAAAGCACTGTATAC
The DNA here is from genome assembly GCA_010994315.2 of Pisaster ochraceus. Taxonomy (NCBI): domain Eukaryota; kingdom Metazoa; phylum Echinodermata; class Asteroidea; order Forcipulatida; family Asteriidae; genus Pisaster; species Pisaster ochraceus. Next base: position 10,460,516 of record CM021529.1, read on the forward strand.
TCGAACCCACGACCTTAGCATTGCTGTTATTTATCCCTGATGCAAATGGTGTGTGGAACCCTACAGCAGTTGAGAATTATGTAGTGGAACGTCAGTAGCCAGTACAGGTATGTTCAGTTTTCTGTGCTTTTTTTTTACGCTGGATGTTTTTTTTTTTACAAATTGTAATAAGGGCAATTAGGCTACTGTTCTTCTTTTCATTCATGCCATTACATTTCTATAATTTTAAGTACATAGGATTACAGTACATATTGTATACAAGTAAAGTATTTGAATCCCTAAGTTACCCCACAAGAGAGCCTCCCATCCACATTTTTTACTGTAGCTTGGGGTGCAATGTATTTAAAAAACAACACAGTACATAGCCTTAGACTCATGACATGTCCCTTTTAGAGTAGTTTAGCTTTTTTCGTTTCTCTTATAAAGTATAGTTCATTCATATCATGCTTTATAGCCAATGAGTGCACAGTGCCAAGCTCCTTGTGTTGTTTTTCTTGAACCTTTTTCTCAGTTCTGAAGACACCAAACAGTCAAGAAGTTTTAGTGAAGACGAAAGCTCTGTATTGTAGTGGTTTCCACTGTGGAAAAATTAACATGCATTTTTACCCTTGTGATGTTTTCTAACTGAGGCCAGCTTCTTTGCAGGCCTACTCTGTAATTATCTAGCTCATTCTTTTGTTGCGTTTAAGCAACAAAATTATATTATTCAGGTTTAATGAGACTGAGAGCTCATCAGTAAATGCTGCACAGTCTGACAGGTATTTTACTTACCTTAGATTCAGGCTTGTAAGCAGCCATACTTTGTGTGATTCTTTTGCAGATGGACAAACAATGCTGTGATGTTCCTTTACTACAAATTAAGAACAAATAACATCCTTAAATGCAGCTTTTAATCAAAGTGTTAATGGCATTGCTATTTTTTCACTTGGGAACAGATTGATAATGAAAATGTGTGGATGTTTATTGGGCTTTT
>CM021529.1:10466868-10479889 GCA_010994315.2 Pisaster ochraceus
AGTGTGGTCTTGTGACTGCAACTACAAGCTGTATGTCAATGAACATGGGCAACAAACAGTAACCCATGTAGGTAGACCTGTCCGACATCAGGTAGAAGGAAGAAAAGAAAACATATTATGAGAAAGCATGTTTTTTAGCAAAATTAATGAAATAGTTAATTAACAGAAATTATTACATGAAAATATAGTTTTAAAGGCGGTTATTCTTCAGTGTGTAGTAATAGCTCCGCCCCCAGTAGACACCCCCCTCCCCCACCTCACCCATCCCCAACAACCCAACAACCCAACAATATCAAACAACAACAGAGATGTTTAATGATAACCGCCAGACCATAAAAAAAGGTGATCAGCATTTACAATATTACACCTTATTTTCACTTTTACTACTTTTACACCGGAAGTTGCATTATTGTGATACTGGTTGCAGTATAATGCAACGTTGCATTATGTGCAATTTGCGCGGACTGATATATAGCTAGACACTGTATTTTGCCAGAAGAGTTTTGCTGTTTCAAAGGCGTCAGCGTCCTCTATTTAGTATAGTGTAAACTGCATCACGCGTCAGGAGTTTCTGAAAAGTTAAGATCAAATAAGCATCCTTGTCTCGGATAATTAATTTTGTTTCAATAATAATTAACAAGTTATTTATGTATACTATTTATTGTTTAAAAAAAGCTTAAACTAATTTTATTAAAATTGTAATGAGTATTTTTGTTGTACAGATTTTGTTGATATAATTTAAAAGAAAGATTTTGATTTCAGAAAAAAAAGTTCTTTATTTGACGTGTTTTCTCGCTCCGATACTGTGAGACATGCACAGTCTGCAGGGCTCGAATTTGGGATCAATTTCCACAAGACCGCAGGGGTTGTAGTTAAAAATGTTTACCGGAGCAGAATTAATTTCACAAGACCAGAATCTTTATGAGAAAGCGCTTTCTGCACAGTTTAACATGTAAATTGTAGATTTTTCTCATTTGTCTTATTATTTTGATACTCAACAGAGTTGTATAAATACCAGACTCAAGGTCAACATTTGAACATCTTTTGTTCCTTTTTAAAGATATTACACAGTGGCTATATTTCAATTGAAAAACACAAGACCGCCGGACTTGTCTGGTCATGAGTTTACTGGCCCAAGGCTAAAATCACTGGCCGCGGGCCGGCAGTCCAGTGTCAAATTTGAGCCCTGGTCTATTGTAAGTCACTACTGATACACTAGTCTACAGACTGACTGTCTGTGCTGGTCTGTGTACAGTAACCCAGAGAGGTAGCCTGCATGAACAGATGAATTAACCAAATAAATTATTATTATTTAAGTAGTGACTATAGTGTAGTACTGTATTACATGGTGACCACTTCGTACCCTCCAAAGTGACTTTCTTTGGACACTTTGTGCCTTGGACTCTTGGTACCTTTTACAATCTTTGTACCGGAGGTCCCCAAGACCTTCACTAAGGATGGGACATTGCCAGCGGTGAGTGACAGGAGTGTTTATCTTCTGCAGAGCGGAGACAGTTTAGGGCCCCTATATATAGATAATAACTTTAATAACATGTAAAAAACAAATGAAAATTAAAAATAAAAATGTTTTGTCTTGGCAAACGCAAACATTGATCAGGAGAAAAAATTAAATGAGTTCATTTTAAAAAAATAAAACAAATTTACATAAAGAATTTACATAAATACCTTTAAGTTCAAAAACAATACTTTTATCACTTAAAAGTATCAAATAAAAGTATTTTGTTTTTTGGCACATGTGCAACTTAACAGTAACAGCTTAACAGTAAAATATTAGAGGGCTACACCGACAATATTTTACAATATTTTAGTGACATCAAACAGTAGAAGGATGCAGCTATGGAAGGTATGAAGTGACTTGGCTGACTGTACGAAGTAACTAGGCTGATGGTACGAAGTGACCCTCAACTCATACCACCACACAAGAACTCTCTTTTTACAGAGGTCTGCCTTATGAGAGGGCATGTAATCAATTTAGGGACACCACTTGTAAATTCCAAGTACAGATTATTACCAGGTTCTTGTTTAAACATTTAAGAAAAGTACAGTATGAGATATTATGCTGTTTTGAACAAATCAGAAAGTATGCTACTTTTTCAAATAATTTGTTCAACATCTAGGTTCAGGAAAGAGTAAATTTTCAATAGAAATCAATGAATCTAATAAAAGTTAGTTAAAAATACGCCAGTAAATTCAACTTTGAGTAGAATAATTACACTCCATGGAAATGTATGTGTTAGGAGTCAAAGAGATTGTGAAAACTGACTTGTGTTTCTTCAATATTTGATTTTGACTTTTGAGTCTGTGGATTTATGGAAGCTGCTGGAATTACTTGCATTGTTTGTTCTCACTAAAGATTTATATTCCATTCTTCCTGACTTATCAAGATGGGTTGGGGTGACCTTGGAATCTTTGGTCAACCAGCTAAAGAGACCCCACATCTGGATCAGATGGCAGCAGAGGGAACTTTGATGACAGATTTCTATGCTGCTAACCCACTTTGCTCACCATGTAAGTATATTTCTGATTAGGGATAGGATGTGAGGTAAGTAACTTTAGTCTGAACTTTGCAACCCCTTAATACACAGCAAACCTACATTTTGTGTACTCCATCCACTCCCAGCATTCACATACTGCTATAATTTAATACAGTTCTTATCTTTTAGTTAATTAATGGGTACTTTAAAATTAATTTCTAACATGTTAGGCATGTGGACAAAAATATCAGCATATTTCAGTAGTGATCTTGCTTGAATTAATAGTTTAGTGTACAGAGGTATGAATACAAAACTTAGCTGAAGCTTCTATTTTTCATTTGATAATTATAATAAATATATTCAAAACTGCTTTTACAAGAGTAAAATAAGCATAGAGGGCGCTGTGACTAGGATGTTATATAAAACAAATAACATCCAAGTAGATCTTTGTCATTTTGATTGGAGGATACAACTTTCAAAACAAACAAAGCATACAATATTTAATTGTGACATTACACCCATTTCTTTTGGTTCGGCTTGTTTGGATTCAACAGTGACTAAGTGCGTTCTGTACTGCTATTTTGAGACACGTGCGTGCCGTAATGTAGTATGTGTACTGCAGCTGTACTGCTGCATTATCAAAGACACGCGCGCGCAATGATGTGGTACGCACCGTGCAATAGAACAAATCGGATGGAACGAAAAATGCACAGTGAATGGAACGAAAAATGCATGGTGAATGACGTAGCGTGCAATGGTACGTTTATTTGCTATCACGTGACGGACAATCCTCCAATCCAATGGCAAGGATCTGCTTGGGTGTTATATAAAATAAACTATTATAATGTAGGCCGTCCTTCTGCTTGTGGTTTTCACTACCAGTGCCGTATGTTTGAACTACACAGGGTTGGTAATGTTTTCTGTCGGTGGTTAGCCTCAATGGTTGGCACTTCTTGTAGGATTTTGATACTTCGTGTAAATTGGAAATGGCTTAATTGACACAGGTAAATTAACATTTTCCTCGTAACTGGAGAAAACAGTCAGGGTTATGCAGGAAAATGCAAAAACAAATCCAGCGGCAGCACAGGATTTAGTCGAAGAACATATTAGAGACACATAGTGGTTACAGGTAATTAATTTTGTACCGCATAATAAGCTTGACTGCATACTCCTAGTAGAAGCAGCTATGTTAATTTTGCACAATCGGCTGCTGCCGAGTCAAAGCTCAGATGACCGCGGTCGCCAGAAAGTTCACGCTCACGGTCTCCCCACAGTTATTTGAACTTGTACTTTTAGCTTCCTGTGCACCACATTGGCTTATTATTCATGACCCAAGTAAAACGCAATCTCCAATTGGCTTCCCTGAAATGTCGGGGGAGATTTGCAGAAAAACAAAGAAAAAGTTAAGACCCGACGCTGCAAATGTCAGGGACCTTGGTGGGAGGCGGGGAACAAAATTACAAAGCGTCCTCTATGTTTATTCATTACGAGCATGTACGGTGTGCAGTTTACATAAGATCTGAACATTGGTTGTGTACGCGCAAACACCATGGTCTTGGAACCAAGACTAGGGCCAGATCTATTGCCCAGGGGTTTGGAACTTAAAGGAATGGTAAGAAGAAAGTTTTCTTTAGAAGATCCGAGTCCCGCCCTGCCGGATTGACACTAAGTGAGTAGATCACACAAGTACCAAGGAGCAATACCATGGATGCAAGTTATATACCATCAAAAGGACTTTGAATGAAAAACGATGCAGGGTGTGGGTAACCAGTGAATATTTATGATTTAGAGAAATGGCATCAACAGAGCAGTTGGCTGCAAAGATGAGTCAAGCAGAGTCTTCTTTTTTATAGTTTTTAAAGTCTATGTTTGTCACCATGGATTATTTCTGTCTTGTTGATTAATCAAGGCCTAACTTCAAAGAGCTGTTAGTGTAACTCGAATATGCAAACATTTTCTCAGCTCTAACACATATTGCTAACTGGATTACCAGGTACATTATAATGGGGTATTGCTGTTTATTGGTTTCATGTCAATTGTTGCTCGGTGATCAAATCTTCAAAAGAGTTTTTCATGCAAAGCAGATATGAAAATAGAGCCTGTTACATGTGTAGTATTTTAATCTACAGCACGTGCTGCTCTTCTAAGTGGGCGACTTCCGATTCGAAATGGTTTCTACACAACCAATCAGCATGCTCGTAATGCGTATGTGCCACAGTTTGTCGATGGTGGGATCCAAGATGATGAAGTTCTATTGCCAGAACTTTTACGCACAGTTGGATACAAGAGCAAGATCATTGGCAAATGGTTTGTATCATAACATTCTATGTCGAAACTCATCCTGTATATTGACCGTTAAGTAAAATTGTAACAACAACCTTACTTTTCCTCAGCATTATGCACTTAAAAAAAGGTCGTGTTATTTCCAAAAATTAAGGGGGGAAAAAATCCTGTCATTTCCCAAAATTTCTGCAAAATGAAAAATTTCATCCTGAGATTTCCAAAGATTATGCAAAATTCATTCGCCACCCCCCCCCAAAAAAAAAAAAGAATAAGTAAATAAAAATTAAAATACTCCTGCTATCATGCGTTAACTTATGTAACACATGCATAAAAAGGAGATAAAGTGGGACTTGGATAAAATTGGTGATCAGAAAGTATAGCATCATAAATCAAAATGTATCGACCAACATTTTTTTGGCCTCAATTTTGAATTCTAAAGAGCGTCAAAAACAATAAATTGTAATATTTTAAAAGTATTATTCAATAAGCTGAAGCATTAATAAGATCTTCAAGTGTTACTGTTCTCCCCCACATGTTTAAATACAGGCATTTGGGCCACCAGCCTCAGTATTTACCATTGCAACATGGCTTTGATGAGTTTTTTGGCTCACCAAATTGCCACTTTGGACCATACAACAACATTGGAACACCCAATATTCCTGTGTACAAGGACCAGGATATGGCTGGCCGTTATTATGATGACTTCATTATAACAAAAACAGGGGAATCTAACCTAACACAGTTGTATATCAAGGTAAAGTATTATTTTTTAAGTGTTTCTTTTTTTGGACAAAGAACTCATTATTTGGTGTTCTCTGTTAGCTTTCTGGGTAGATGTGTACTCTTACTGGACAATAGTTCGCTATGGTCACTCTGAGCACCAAATACCTTTCAATATCATGAATTGCTCAACATAATTACACAGTAGGCCTATATATCTCTTCTCTATAAAATTGTCATGTTTTAAATTTGTTCAAAAGAAATGGTTCTCCTTCCTACATTCAGAAAGCAAAATTTTTCAATAATTTTGTGTCTTTCCATACCTTAAAAAAAGGAGGCCATCTTGAAAATCACTAAGTACCGGTGCATTGGTTTAAACATATCTTAATCACCAGATATGATAGTTATTGTGTTTGTACACGATATGAGCAGGTTCTTTTTATTCATGATGCAGCTCACTATGCTTTCGTAGTGTACAAACCTTGCCTGCAGAACTCCAAGTGCTGTGGCTCTTTTGTAAACAAGTGCTGTCACTAAACTGCATACACAGCAAATACCTTAAATCTAGGATACCGGTACCGGTATTCACTTTTTTTTTACATGAAGGAGTAAGGAAACCAGCTTTTTTTTTTCACACAAGTAGACTGAATTCAAAGTATTATTGTTAAAAATGTGTAAATCTGTCTGTAACTCTGTGTAAATCTATCATGTTAACTACATGAAACAGGAATGTGTTGGCATTTTTACAGGCAGACCCATGTTCAGACCCCTGCCAAATACCCATCAAAGGTGTGATTGGTCTATCCTTATATCAGGCCACACAATGTGTAGCTAGTTTATAACCTAATGTAATATAAAAGCAATTGGGCATTTGACTTTAAGTGAAATTGGCACTAGGGGTCTCAAAAATTATGAAAAGACATTTCGCAGGCTAAAATGTATATTTTTAAAGACCTATACTTTGATAAACAAATAGCGTGTGGTACTTTTGACTGTATATTCTAGTTGATAGGATACCAGATACCCTGTATGTCAAGTTGTAGCTATATATCTTATCTCCATTTGTAGATACAGACCTAAAAATAATGCCCCAAAATTCAAAAGGTTGATTTGAAGGGGCGGGGCTTAATTTTTTAGGGGGCATTCATATCCCAGAAATGTTAAGGAGTAGGATTTTAAAGTGATGTGTGTGTTCATGGCCCTTGGATGAAACTTGACTGAAGTGTTATTTTTGACAAATAATAAACTTTATCAGGAAACAGAAAGTTTGCATTTCATACAGTATTAGTTACTAGTTGCAATCTGCAACTTTTGCATATATTTTATGTATTCCCATTAGAAACATCAGCACCTAAAATTCACTGGAAATGTCAGTCACATCAGTGTAATCGTGAAATATTTATAAGATTAGGAGACACTTTGTTGTTTCTTTCAACTTAAATATAAAAAAATAAAAAATAATAAAAAATGGTCTGATACATGTATCCTGTCAAGTACATAAGGTTAAGTAAAAAATACATTTTTTAATTCTAACAAATTGTACATAAGTGTTATTTTCCAGCTCTAAATTTAGTTTATCATCAGACATAAAAGTAATTAATCAAGGTAGCAAAACAAGTGTTGATTTAAAACACATCTTTGTTTGCAAACTTATTTGCACTATCACAATGTTATAGGAAGCAATCAGCTTTATTGATGAACAACAGGCAAGCAGCAATCCATTTCTTTTGTACTGGGTCCCAGACTCCTCGCATACGCCATTGTATGCATCGAAGTCTTATCACGGCACCAGCCAGAGAGGTCTTTATGGAGACGCAGTGAGAGAGCTTGATGATGGCATGGGTCAGATCCTAGCCAGGGTCAAAGAGCATGGCATTGCTGAGAATACTTTTGCTTTTTTCACATCTGATAACGGTGGGGCAGTTTATGCCAGAGAAAAGGGTGAGGTTATTGTGTGGGTTGCTGTTAGAATACATCATACACCTTGAATCACATAGCATCTTATTAGTTGATAGTTTTATGCGCTACTAACAGTCAGTCTGGACATGTGTAATGTTTTGTGTGTTTCCCTTTTTAAATAAGGTGCACCCATTTAACTTGTCACTGTGTCCCTTCCAAAACAAGATAAATAGAAGTAAAAGTGGGTTTTAGCCTGAATGGGTGCAGAAACCTGGACACCAGCAGCTGTGGTAACCTTTTTATAATATTTCCATTTGTCAAACACAATTCAGGAAGCACTTAGCTTCGTTGAGGCACAACACTTAGCTGGTAAACCCTTCTTGCTGTATTGGGTTCCTGATGCAACCCACACTCCTCTTTATGCATCCCAAACATTCCTGGGCAAAAGCCAACGTGGTCTGTATGGTGATGCTGTGCTGGAATTAGATGATGGTGTTGGGCAAATCCTTCAAAAATTGAAAGATTTGGGTATCAACCAAAATACCTTTGCATTCTTCACTTCTGACAATGGTGCTGCTGTGGTATCAAAGTTTCAGGGTGAGATGTTTTTGTCTTTTTTTCTTGCTCTTCTTTTAGTGGTGGTAAGAAAAGCAACATTATCTGTTACCCTTTCCAATTCTAACTCTTTTTTCAGCTAACTTTTTTTTAGCTCTCTTTCTAGCTACCGGGCAATCTTGGTGGTCTAGTTGGTAAGACACTGCTCTAGAATTGCAAAGGTCGTGGGTTCGATTCCCACCCGAGTAATATGCCTGTGATTTCTTTCACAGACCTCGCGAAATAAAGTTCGAGTATACAGTACTAACACACATCGGTGTAGGGTAAAAACCAAAATTAATATTCTAACTGTGACTGTTTATTTTTTGTAGGATGCATTAGAGTTCATTAAAGAGCAATCTGAGACAGACACACCATTCTTCCTGTATTGGGCCCCAGATTCCACTCATAAACCTCACTATGCATCTAAGACCTATCTTGGCTCAAGCCAGCGTGGTTTATATGGTGACTCCGTACGGGAATTAGATGACGGTGTTGGGCAGATTTTATCCATTCTTCAAAAACTTGGGGTCGACAGAAATTCTTTTGTATTTTTCACATCGGATAATGGGGCACCATTAAATCCTCGTTTTGATTGTAAGTTTCAGTTTTATGATTAAATACATTAATTATTGGCATGCCATCCAATCTCTTGAAACTTTCTAATGCAGCAGTGGTGTAACCAGGGGGAGTGGCTTCCCCCTCCAAACTGAACCCTTGCCCACATCCTTGTCCCCACAATGAGATAAGGAAAAAATGCACACATAAACTGTTGGATACAGTACTCAAACTTTGTCTTTGCTCCTGCTTGCCCCCATCCCCCATTGTCTGGATACGCCTCTGAAGCAAGCATTAATTCATAGTCGTATACTTAGCCCTTGTATCATGGCGCTCATTAATTAATTTTGCAAAATTAACTTTTGAAGCTGATTTTGATGTTTCTAACATTTTTTATTTTAAGGTATAGTTTTGAGATTTACATACTAACACCTTTACCCCCTCTTGTTCCTCCTCCATAAAAATGTCTAGCTACACCATTGTCACGTTAACAACTGTTTTGATATCTTGGAAATTAAAACTTTTGAATAACTTATTTTATTTTACTAAATAATGAGATTTTGAATTTCGCCTTTCTGGATTGACAAGAAATCTCCTGACTTCTACCCTCTAATTTATTTGGTGTCATGGTTGTTTTATCCCAATCTTAATTCCTCTGTGCTTTTCTCTTCATAATTTCAGAGTTGCAGGTTTATTGTTTTACCAGTTACTTAATGTAGTGTTTTTAATACAAGATACAAACATGTCATTTTCATAGTAAATGAAAAATTTGATTTGTGCTTCATACTTTTACCTGAACACATCTTTTGAGTGTTTATAAAAATGACAAACATGCGCATAGTTATTTAAGTTCTGATGTTGTACATCTGATTAGTTTGCCTTGTCTCATTAACTGTTACATGCACTCAAGTTGTGTTGTCCAGTTTTCTCCTGGATTATACTAGAAACTAATTAAGCTAGACAGTAAAAGTAAAAGTTGTAAAGGTGCAAGCCTCAGTACAGCACCCCTCTTAATTGTCCCGATGGACCCAATTTACCTGAAGTAATCACCCAAGAGAAACCTTGGTTGCACCATTCTGGGAGTCAGATTCCCTTACTTACCCTATGTGATACTTTTTGGTGACGGGCACTTAGTGAGATGTTGATCATACATTTTGTATTTTTACATGCATTATGATCCCAAAATGGTCAAGCATGGGTGGACTATTGTTGTATTTGATGTCAGTGCAAGAGGTTTATAATATGTGTTTCCGTTCCGTTACATCTGTAACAATGACACTGTTCTATTCAACCTAAAGGTGGCAGTAATGGACCGTTCCTATGTGGTAAAGAGACAACATATGAAGGTGGAATGAGAGAACCAGCCATTGCATGGTGGCCTGGAACCATCAAAGCTGGACAGGTATGACAATGAATGAGGTAAAACTAGATACAACCCAGAATTGTTTTAGTTTAATTGGCATACTGTACACAGACAGGTGTGTCAATAAACTAGCTTGTACATGTATGTACATGTAATACAAAACCTTTATCGTTTGTTCAACCTAGTTGCGAAGTGCGTTGAGGTGATGCTTTTCAAAGTTTTTCTTTGACAATCATACCCCTGTGCAGATCATCTAAAGGTCGACATGAGCTTTATAGTAATCAGAATTTAGTACAATATGAAAACACCAACTGACCAAAACTCTGGGTATCAATCTCTTTTTATGTGTCATGTGGAGCTCTATTTTAGATATACATGTAGACGTAACTTTCAAACAGGATCCCTTGTCTGTGTGTTTTTCCAATGTTATGTCAAGTGAACTTTTTATTACACACTAGGTTATTTTTGTACCATCCTTTCCGGAACCACAAATCTTATAACTGTTTAAACATTCCTTATATCTGCAGGTATCCCATCAATTAGGAAGCATCATGGATCTATTTACTACATCTCTCAGTATTGCTGGCTTAAAGCCACCTTCTGATCGGATTATTGATGGCACAGATCTCCTTCCTAATCTCATCAATGGAACCCTTAATCTGAACAAACCAATTTTTTATTACCGCGGTAATGAGATGATGGCTGTACGGGTTGGTTTATACAAGGCACACTACTGGACGTGGACCAACTCAATTTCAGAGTTTGAAAGGGTAATGTTGTAAAACTATTTGATGAAGTTGCTCTACCATCGCACCTTTCTAAGCAATTCTTAGCTTTGCCACTAAGTTGCAGATCTATTTAATGTTGAGATGTTCGGTACTTGTGCATCTACCCAAGCTTGGAAGCAATATATTGAACAACAAACAGGTCAATAGTCAGAATGTGATAAGTCAGATTGCTGATGAAAAGGCTAATGTAATGTTATCTTCTAATTCAGACTTTAGTTTTAGAACAAACCTTTTGAGATTTTGCAAAGTGACCCATGACAGCATTTGACTGCTATGCACATGTACATGTACCTGTATAGTCTATTCATGGTAATCTACAACGAGATGCTCATTGAGTACCTTTTAATTTGAGTAATTCCAATGCAGTGCACCACCACAAGTTTTTCCCCCAGAGAGGTCTTTTCAAGGAAGGCAGTCAATAGATATACGGGGATAATTAAAACATGTTAAAGTTTATGCTCGGTATTAGGAGAGCATTTAAATAGATCATATATCATTACCCAAATGTCTACCCAAAACCTTCTAACAAATGAAGCTTCCAATTTTGAGGATGAATTGATCTATGTATCATTCAAATGAACAAATTTTATTTTTATTTTTACTAAAGTGAACTTTGTATGTGGGTTGTTCCATAAACGTGTGACATATTGCTAACCTCATATCAGGTGAAGCGGGAAGTATAAGTACATGACACCATTCTATTATCAATTTTCCTGAGAAAGATAATGACAAGATAAAAAACTATGATAAATAAGGTAAAACAAATGATTTTTTCTTTTCTTTACTTAACCACTTCATGTCCGATGACATCTGTAGACACAAATCTTTTGGGGACAGACTTCTGGCAGATGTTTTTTAACGCCCGGAACAATTAACTTTGGATTTTCCTAAACTTTTGCTGACATGCAGACATGTTGGTGTTTTCATCCACCTGGACTTTTCAGTGTGTTGCAAGTTGAGGCAGGCACCTATCGTAATACGCTTTGTTTCACCAGGTTCTGGAAAACTTACCTTGTAAAATTCCTTTCTGGGGTTACTGTATAACCCCCCCCTTCTGGAGCTACTGTGTAACCCCCAATTCCAGACCTTTGTCCTGTTGTTATACAAATGTGGCATATAGGAATGGACAAGCTACCACCATTGCTTTTCATTATATTCACCACAATGGGAGGTAAATCCGAACATTCCAAGATTCCAGCGAACCATAGCAGATTTTCGGCCTTGGCTCACGGCCAAGGTTCTGGGAATCATGGTAGTGCCTGCTCCGTTGTCTCGCACAACATCAAATCCCGGAAGTAATTATGAGCATCTTTGTTGTCTATCCTTTGTCAAGTCAGGGTTTCACTGTGGCAATGATATTTTCAAAGAAAATGATTCTAAAGAAGGTCTAAAAAGTTCTGAAAAATACCAACATGAAGTGGTTAATGAACTTGAAATGTTGACCTCCATGTTACACTTTGGGGTCCATGTACTTAAAGAAGGCTGTTTCTGTGCTGCGATGTGAGAATGTCCAAATGGCTTCTGAGGGGCCACTCTTGATCCAACTGCACACATTTCTTTTAACTTTTCAACATGATAAATAAATTATGTTTCTTTTTATAGTTGCAAGATCAGCTATGTAATAATGCAAAGTTGACAGCCAAACAGATGTCTTTTGCTTAATAGGAATGTCTATCTTGAAACTCTGCACACTAAGGGAATGCATCAAGTATGTTTTTTTCTTTCTGTGCTGAATTCAGGGTATAAATTTTTGTCGAGGAGAAAATGTGACGGGAGTAATGACTCATGAGCAGACCAATCACAGCGTGTCCCCACTTCTCTTTCACCTTGGTCGAGACCCTGGAGAGAAATACCCTATCAGGTACAGATACAGAAATAACTCAAGTAGTACCTCAGAAGAACAACAATGTGGAGCTCTGACAAACCTTTCTTTGATTTTTGTTTAAACACAGAATGGCCTAAAATGCTTCGTTTTCATATTAGATGTTTGTTGAAATGGTGAAAAAGTTGTTTTTATAAGGTGATTTATATTTTAAAACTGACCTATCTACTTATATTATTACTAGTTCGGTGGCTTAGGGCAAATTTTTTGCAAAATCGTGACACCCTGGATTAAAGCACCAAATTTTGTAGAGTTATACTATAGGTCCCATAGAATCAGGGGGGTGCCCGGTATGGGTAACCTAGATCAAGGCCAGGCTGAGGTCAAAGTTCATGTGGCATTATAATACTGCTTATCAATTTTTCACCAATAGGGGGCCGCTTCTGCATATCATTAAATCTTATAACAAATGACCATGCAGCTTCTATTTCAGACACTC
>CM021529.1:10514226-10528664 GCA_010994315.2 Pisaster ochraceus
TCGATATTATTATTAAACTAATTACTATATTTTTTGCGTTGGCTAATTACAAGTATTTTCATAGATAACATATAGAAAACCTTGTGGTATTGTGGCTGAACAAATTTGGGGTGGAACATTTTCTTAGTTGATCCTTTGAACTGCGGTGAAATGCAATGAAATGGGCTTATCTGGGGGGAAAATGGTTAACTACACATTTTTGAGCGAGTTATGCACTTATTATAGTAGTTTTGCTGAGACAACTACAGTACACATGCTTCTCATTTAAACCATAGAACAGGCTCCTATGGTGTTCATCTGACTTGATGAATTCCTTCCGAACTGATTCTTTCCATGTCAGTAAGAGACCTTGTGCATCGGCGTGCAGCCACTTTGTGCCCACAGTCTGGTCCCTTTTTCATAAAAAAAATCAGCCTTTATAATTGCACCAAGAAGTATACGGGGAATATATGCATGACCATGGTATGACTTAATGGTAAAAGCGTGAAGATTTATCAGGCTAAAAGCCCGGTCCATATACTAGACAGGAAAGTGAATGCAGGGCAAATCTACGTGTCGCGGGCAATCAGTAGGCCTGTGTGCTGTTTTCCAATGTTGTGACACAAGAAAATTCGCTTGGCTTTCGCAATTCGCATAATTGTGACCCATTCTTTTGTTTCACCCGTAAAGCTGTAGTTTATTACGACGGTTGAACCGTGTTATCACTACGGTGGCTCATATTTGCAAATTCCTAGAGAATTCGTGTGGGGTTTTTTTACGGCGGGATATCGCCGTAATATTGCTTTTGGTCGCCATACTATTGCGTTAAAACGCCGTACTAATGCAATTGTTTGGAATGCTCTACTTTTGAAACATCTTTCCAACCATATATTCATTTTATAACATTCTCTTTTTACAGCCCAAAATTACCACTCCAAGGCAACGTATCCCTTTAATAGTTTGATTTCGTTAAAATGTCCTGAATATTAACTTTAAAATTACAATGAATAGAGCGGCGATATATCGCAACACTACGGCGATATAATGCCGTAAAGATAACATGACTTCTGTAGGAATTTGCGAATATGAGCCACCGTACGTACAAGAACCACCCCCTTCGTCACCTCGGCAAGTGCCCCACACTAAAAGGGCAATCTGCAATGCGTTCAACACTGTGTTAGATTACTTCAAGACCACTTCCGATGAAATGCGTGCAGGTACAAAGCTACAGTTAGTCTCTGTCAATCATTGACACTTGGACGGTTGTTTTTTTGCTCCGTCTGTCGAACTTAATTCCCGCCAAAGATTGCGAGGTTCAGAATTTAAAGGTTGGCTGCCTCGCGGTGTGCTGTACTTTGTGCGCCTTGTTGCTGTTGTGTGAGACGGATTAATTTAGTTGCACCAATGAATGATTGATAAGGAGATAGTTCCGTCTTATTTGGGATTTTCGACATCGCTGGGAGTTCATCCAGTCCATCAGTCAAACAAAATTTCATTAAAAGCTGGCTACGTTTTCGAGACGACAACGAGGCAACTGTTTTTACATTTATTTCAGACAGACTTTTCCCCTTGACAATTGGTATTAAATTAGTATGGTTTACTCTAAAACACTATTCGATGGAAAATCGACAATAGGATTGTATCAAATCACGTAAGGGGTATTAAACGCATTTAGTTAAATTTAGCCTCAATGAGAAGTCCAAGATCTTTACAAAGCATCTAAAATTTGTACAGCTATATATAAGCAATAAATTGGATAAGAGTCGGGAGTATGCTAAATTGTAACCAGACGCATAAGTTTCGTGCATATTGAAGTTTTAAACTTTTTGATAAAGAAGAAAAAAAGAAAAATACAACGATATTGGTGGTGTGTAATTTTGCGACGGCTTAGTGCACGAATGTTGTTTGGCTTCACAGGACGCCGGTACCTAATAAGAAAGCGAGATCCGGTGTATATCATTAATATACAGGGAGGTCTATACAAATTAAGCATCTATTGCATTAATGCCAGGGTGTAGACCGAATTAACCGTCTAATGAGATCATGTTAATTACAGGTGCATTGTCAAGCATTGAATAGCTAGTGAGACACTATTACTGCTCCCTATAACGTATTTCACATTACACGATAATCGTATTATAGAGGATGATTAAATATCCGCTGACGGTCGCAATAGCTCACAGTGTTCAAGAACACCAGTAAATTTACAACCCATGTTCCCATCACTAAATCAAAGTATGTGCTTGTTATGAGAAGGCATATTGATCAGTAATGTATTGGATAGTTTTTCTGAAGGCAAGTTCATCTGAATCTGATTTGTAACGTGAAATTTGCGTCTGCAACAAGCCTTCAGAATGTTATTAAATGGCGTTCGCTTGCAGAGCTTGAAGTTTCTTAATATTGTGCTATACGCTGAGCAGAAGGTTGCTATTTGAAGGTAACATTTTGTTTTAACGCTATGGACAACGTGCAGCATAGGCCTAATTGATAGTTATCAATGTTCCCATGAGAATAATTGAATTGCATTATGTGGAGACTATGATTTAAATTCTTCCAAATACGTTCATTAAAACATAAACTGATTCGCATATAACCACCTGAGTCCTGATACAGCTGAATAGTTCAATACTAATGTAATCCATATTATTTTCTTTTACCCATCACACACTGATATGTGTAAACAAAACGTTGTACTCGGTACTTTCCCGAGTCCACAGGCATATTTAATACTCAGAACCCACAATCTTTGCCAATCTAGAGCAGATGTCTTACCACTAAATGAATTATAATAATAATGTGCCCATGTTTTAAATTTGTACACAATTCATGTTTAAATGGAAGACATGTTGAAACATACAAGAAGATTAAACAAATTCATTGAACATGTCTAGTGAGACTGAATATGGGAAACGTTTTCCGGCTGACTCGTTGAGAAAATGAACGTGAGCGTGAGGTCACCGGCAGCGTGCATTTCTGTGTATTATGATTGTATGTGTTAATTGCCAGCGAACACATTCATTTTCTTTGTTTAAACTCTCTGCCCAATCAAATCCAAAGCATGCCAAGGTTCTGTATATCGTAAAGTGTAGAATTTTAAGATGAGACTTGGTCAACCTCCGAGAATAAACACCTGAAAATACTCAGGGGACGAGGAATGCTATTCCAATAAATTTGCATATCTCTATAATTATAAACAGTGGCGCCAAGTTTTAGGATGCCTAATACAGAAAGGGCCTTCGTAACCCAATTTTGATTGTTAACAATGATGAGTGGCATTTGAAAGTTAATTAACCAGAAAAATACTGCATTTATAACTGAACGGCCGCTAAACCATAAAAGTAACCCAAATACATAACGACATGTAATTAAATCCTGGCTCAGCTACAGTCAACAAGGCGCAATGTTGAATGGATCTTTATTGTATCAGAGTTTTATCCTGGAAAAAACAAGACCGGTAATACAGCGGCTTAAGAGACCATTCTTTGATAAATTTAATGAAAACAGCGTATTATATTTAAAATATTTCTAAATCTATTATCAACAAATTGCATTGCATGGTTATGCCAGGCAAATAAAAATAAAGGCGAAACAATTTAGGCTTTAGTGATTCACTGTGTACTTTAAATCATTTTAAGAGGATTAAACTGTCCGGAGCAAAAATACTGAATTAATTTGAAATTGGTTATTTTCAGGAGCAGTTTTAAATTCAGCCAAGTCAACAAAAAGCAACCTAAAAAGCATTGATAAAAATATACGCTGCAATTTTTGCATGTTTTTATCAATATATTCCTTACAATGGTATTAATTGAGCATGCTGTTCCTCGCTCGTATTGTATTTTATTATAACCCCATTAAGTGTTTACGTTAAGTCTGCATCATTCACAGTCTATCAGTTTTTGTGTATTTCCATATGGACGGGCTTGTAATAATACTAGACTTACACTGCGTTACTGGTCTCTCTCGTTATTCTAATCCAACCGAGCATGTGCTCTGACAGCGTGAAGTTCCACTCATACAGTTTATTTAGATTGACAAATGTCCCAGCCAGCATGTTCTCTCATTAACGATATATGCCACGCGTGCACTTAAGTGAAATGTCAGTTGCACAGACGGGGTCATTGTCGCCTATATTGAGATCCAAATATATCCGATTGGGAATTATACTCCCAAAAGGAGTCAATTATAATGAAAACAAAAACAGCAAAAAAGCTGTTACTAAACTACTGCATTTTTTAACAAACAAACATTCTGTTAAAGTTTCATTTAGGCGCAAATATGCAAATAATTATTTGTCACAGTATATGTTTTTTGAAGGCATACATCCATGGTGCTTACGTAATATTATTGTCTTCACATGACCAAGTACTTAGTCCAAATAGGAGATCGTCGGGAAGTTAAGATTTAGCCTCCTTGAGTATATGGTCCCATCCACAGGAAGATATCCCTATACATTGATTCCTATGAGATCCTTCAAGTTGACACCCAATCTCTATCTTATAAACAGGAATATATCAGCTCAATATAGCAGCTGCTATTTCAGGATGGCTCAGAAAGTGGGAGAATGAATACATCTACAATGTGTACTATTCAGTCTGGTAGTCCCTATACGGGTAAACCCCTCACTGTACGTGTTTTATGCAAGGATCAAAATATAGATTTCAATCCCATCAGTCACAACCCGTGGATTGGTAACATTGTTATAATAACTTATACAGGTCTGGTAGTGAATTTTGCACGAATGAGTGCTTCGCAGTTTGTAAAAGTGGATGTATGCCTTAATGGGCAAAATAGATTCATGTTGCTTGATAAAGTTATTTGCTAAGCATCCATAAGCAGAGAACTACGTTCATGATGAACACTACACACTAAAAACATGTTAAATTGTTACCTATTTTGCTAAGCAGCGTCTTTCCGCGTTTATCAGCTTTATGGTATTGAGCACTGATTTGAGATGAACAGATTAAGTCTTAGGGGCCAATTGATTAGTAGTAATTACCGCTTGAAAGATTTCTCTCTAGCAAAACAAGGCAGGATACCAGTCACAGATGGTACGCGTGATATGTTATTTTGGCTGGCAACCTTATTCTGGTCAGTAAATAAAAATTATTTTAATAGTGTGCTTAGGCTTTGTGCTTAAAGTAGCTCTAGGAAATTGAGCCATTAGAAATTTTGTCGTTTGTTGTTTTGTACAGGTTTACAGTCAACCATAAATGACTAATAGTCATGAAAGGTGGTTTCGGACAACTGGTCAAACCACCTTAAAAGATTAAGACACTATTGCGTTATTAGTGCTTCATTACAACTCAATGATTGGCTTGGCTTTCAAATTCTGACATTTATATCAATTCAAAGTTCATGAAGGTACCGGTACTATTTTCTCATTAGTCACACCTTCCCATCAACGGTTTGAGAAAATTTGGTTTAAAATGACTTACTTTAATTGTCCACTCTGAAATCCAAACAAAGTTCAACTTCGAAATCTATGAAGTGAAACGTCCTATACACGTGCCCATAAAAACCCGAATTGATATTGTTTGACCCAAGGTATCAGTATAATAATTCTCATCTGAGCTTTTTGTTTTCTAGTAAGTCGTCAGTTTAACAATTTACGTTGTACTGTATACTAACTTAGGAAATGCTGATTAGGATGGCTCACTTACCTTTTTTCACACGATGGATAAGACGAATGGCTAAAGAGTCACTGTTGGACATTTTTGATTGAATGTCTGACACGTTATTTTACAACATTGCAAACCCACGGCAAAGTCACCTCGCCATGCACCGCTGGTCATACACACCAAGCTAGCGGCTTTGAAGGCAGATGAAATGGGTCGTGTAGGTTGGAGATGAAGCCAGCAAAATCAGTCTTGTCCAGTAGAAATAAAGATAAATCTAGACGTGCAGAAACTAGAGATGTAAAGCGAGCCAGGCATCGCATGGAACCCTACCACTCGAGTCGTTACCTCAGACCATCTCATCAATATTGCCTTTCAACAAACTCCTTTACTTCATCCATTCACAATTGAAGAATTTCATTAGACCTTCTGCAAAGGAGACTTGCAAAACTGGCTTCCAAGTAGTTTCGTGTACACAACCAGGGCGACGGAAAGCCAGAGTGAGACTGAGTAGTAGTAATTATAGCAGCTCTGCTGAATTCCTAATGACAGCATGCAATGAGACAGCCGGCAAGTTCATTTGACTGCCATATAACCTGCACGTGTGCTATGAATATGCCGGCCTCTGCCCTGGCTCGCAGTGGTACATGGGTAAAAACAATTGATTCCTCCGTCACGGTGGCTGACGTAAAACGTCAGTTTCATTCATGTGTGGATAGAACCTGATTGGAATGTATGCTAATTCGTATTTTACTGAATCAATCGATGATAATAATGTGTCCCTAAAATATTTAAAGAATTTTCAATTACGATTTGTTTATTCCTATGCTTGGCAGAGGGTGATGGTATCACACACATCTCTCTAATTAATAATAACCATGCGGATGACTAATTCACTTTAGAGTAAATACTAAGAGTCTATACTACAAAGCTGGCAATAATATCAAACCTGAAAACGTAGTTGATTTCTTTCTGTGACTTAAACTGCCACTTTTTAAGGACATTGCATGAAAATCTGATCTACTACAAATTAATATTCCCCCATACATTGATACACTTACACTTTCTTTCATTTGTCGCATTTGTCGCATTAAAAAAACCACAAATATAATTTTAAAAACAAAATAAATTCAACGATCTGCACTGTCAAATGTACCCATTTTCAGTTTTTGTCAATTCTCAAGCAAACAATGTTCAATATGATCCACACTGGCACTGATCCAGCCATTTCACGTGCCATTTAAAAAATTCATTTTTATCAAAAATGATCCCTCACGCACCTGCTTCAAAATACACTGGCCGCTTCCCCACACTAGATGAGAGTCCGGTGTCAATATCAAGAAAAAGTGGTTGATACTCGCGGTAATATGACAAGAAGACTCCCAAATGAAAACCAACTGTCATTCTACATCGCAACGAGTCATCTTCCTCAATGATACCTGTTTTCGTTTTAACCTTGCTATCTATTTGCCCGTGAGCCCGGTCATATCACTATGTGCATCGTACCAAGTCATACCGGACCCTTAGGCTTAGACACTTGATGATGCTGAGTGCCACTCGCTCCCCAAGAGTAAGCGATATTGATTTACGGATTGGACTCTTGTTTCCAATCCGAGGGTGATGTTCTATCCGTAGTTTTCAATCAGCGATCTGTTTGCCAGGAGATATGTTTTTGTGTGGGTGCCTTTTTCGGTGGGAGTCGCGTTGTGTTTAGCAGACCGCCTCCAGACGTGAAACTCGGTCGGTACATCATTACATCTACTGATACATCTACAAAATTGTATTCTAGCTCTTGCGGATGTGTAATGAGGGAGTCGGGCTCCAATGAGCATTTGAGTTAGGAATCGGATTCTGACATTTGAAACTTGACTGACTTATTCGCTTCGATCCGCATAAACGTAGTATGGGAAAGGTCTATGTGTAGTGAAACCAACAATACTGAATATAGTTGAAACATCTGTGTGCAACGTTATGAGGTTTTGATACAATTGTGGAATACAAGCAATTATTGTTCTGTTTGATCATGATCAATGGAATTCCTGAATATAGCACTAGACCTTCCCCGTCAGGGACGCGTTTCAGCCCAATTTAAGTTTGAGGTAGTTTTTTACACGCCTTTTGCATGCTTAGGCCTAATGCCTACAAAATATTTAAAAAATACATGAAGCTTTTCCACGACTTCCTCATTCTAATGCACATTCTACATATCAATTTTGTAAAGCCACTGCAGCTGGTGTATTGTCAATCGTGTCTTGAGTTTCAGTGTAAACCGTACAGGCCCGGGCTTTATTTCGAGCCGAGACTGGGGTGTGCTCTGTAAATTCACGGCCGACTTTTCATGAAGCCTTCCACAAAATTATGTTCCTTGAACCAAAATCAAAATGGGGAAAAAATCCCTAAGTCCGCCTGTTTTTTCTTCTTAAATGGCAGACGTGTTCGTCTTGACACTAGAAATATCATTACGGAATTTTATATTCTGAGGTCACCGTTAGGGGCGCTGTTTGTCTCCCAATTTCGCCGGCAAAACAAAAATTCAGTGGTCAATCTTTTAAATCCTACAATGCATTACCGATTGTCATGTGATACTCATGATTCCCATTTTATAGAAAAAAAATCAAAAATAATCATGGTTAATAGTTTGAAAGTATATAGAAATATACACACATACAGTAGAAACAAGAATTAGTCTTAAAAGTACAGAAAAATACTTACAAAGCAAAAGAGTAATAAATCATTAAACCGCCTCGCTACAAAACCATCCTTGGAATCTAGAAAAGATGAGTGGAATTTGGCAAAAATGTTCTTCTAAAGCGCGCTGTGTTTGTGCATAGTCCACTTATTACTTGTCCAGTCTTTGACTGAGTTGCATGTGTAATATTTGTTTCCGCCTTAGGGGGCGCTCTGACTGCGCAATGATGCCAACAAAGAGAACGTTGGTCTCAAAACATGAACTATAGGCACTCATGCAGTGAGCGCGCCATCGTCGGTTGCACTTTGCTGGAAAACACTCAACCACATTAGTCTAGAATTAAGGCAAACGGATAGAACCACTCTGAACATTTTGGAGACAGGTTTTTAATTTGATGTATTCATATATTTACTTATTTGTTTATTATAATTGTTTAAATCAGGCCTATGAGACCGCTCAAAATAACGCCGTAAAAAAAAAAGGTTTCTCTAGGAAATGGCGAGTATGAGCATAGAACAAGGACGTGGTCCTTTCTCTATGGTATGAGCCACCGTAGAGTTGAGACCTTGGTTTAGTTACTTATTTTCTAATTAATCGTTAAATGGTTTACTAATTCGAGGTTATATCGCCGTAGTACGGCGATATAACGCCGCAAAAAACATGGTTTCTCTAGGAATTGGCAAATATGAGCCACCGTAGAAAACAGAGCGTCGGCCTCTATTCTAGACAGATTTGACTATATATATAGAGAGCCCAAATAAAAAAGAAAGAGTGTTCAAATTTTGCCCAGTTGTGGGCGTTGTTGACTTCCTGAGGTATTTTGGATGACATAGGCCCTGAAATAAATGGTCCTATTTGTTGAGAGGTGTATGGGACATTTTTTCAAGATTGATGCACGGACATTTGGAAAATTACACCGGTGTAGGGGCGTTTTGATGTGGAGGGGGAATAACTCGACGGGCCCAGGAACTCCCCATATTAAATTTAGCAGGGTGTAAAAGCTCAAGAGTCGATGGATAATTTCCCCAGTAAAAAGCTGTGAGACTTCTAAGTATTTTTTTTATTTTTTGTTGTTTAGCATTTTGCACTGTATATGCTATTGGAGTTTGGGCTGCACCCTATAGGAGGAAGCAGGACCTCCGGGATGCACCACACTAAATATGCCAAATTCATGCGCCAAGCTGATTACCATCAACATCTTTTGAATAGTAACGTTTTTGGAGTCACGCAATTAATAGATTGTGTAATATTTTAACAATGTATCACAACCTGGGGGCTCTGTGCTTCAACTTTCGAGGAGTTTTTATAAATGTAGGCTTTAAAGTTGGTCCTATGTGGCTTGGGAATGGGGGGAATGCCTCCGGGAAACTGGCAGCGAGTCGGTTTAGGAAAAGGCACATTTTCGGGTGTGTTTTTTTTCTAGGGTAATTAGCAAAAATTCCAAACGGCTGACCTACCAACAATTGAAAAGACACAAGAAGTTTAGTTGTCTGAAAATGTATCTGATTGGTTTTTCAAGAGACTGAGAGACTTTAAGTATTTGTTGAGTATTTTAGAATATTTATCATTTAGCATTGATTATTTATGGGAGTTTATTTTGTTTGGTGCACCCTCCGAGACTTTGAATGCCGCCCTTGGATGCCATAAAATGAGGTTATTGCTTGTCAGAGTGGCAAGCTGTTATAGCATGCGACATTTTGTTCACATTCATTTTCAATGTCTGCTCTTTCCAAAGCAAACGGCTATGCTACAACTCTCATGTGCAGGTTGTTATGATGAGGTTTCTAAGGGTTGCCAAACACTATCACGTGTCATCAAAGGGCTGACACCAATTAGCAAACTATGGTTGCTATAGGCATGTGGGGTTTTTTTTTTTGAAAAAATGCGATGAAATTTGTTATGAATAAAAACGAGGAACATGGTTTTAGGGTTTTTGTTCTAGGAAAGTAGGCCCTAAAATGAATGTAAAACAGTTTCCAAAGAATATACTTTTCCCATTCTGTAGACTCATCAAGTATACACGCCATTGTAAAACCATCAACTCAATCAAAAAATACAGTTCTATAATGATGATGAGGTGCTATGTAACACTGTATGGGTCATCTTGGGTTCAAATTTGACATGAAGGTGCATCGGTGCCTGGGCTGGAATTGTTATTAACCTCGATAACCTAATACAATAGCTGAACAGATTTACCTGTCCTAAATATAAGCTTTATAGCCTTGGTGAATTCCACAGTGATTCTTTACATCTGGATGTACTTTTTTTTTTACTGTTGAAGACACAACCCGTCAACGACTAATACCTTGTTTCATTGACCATTTGTTTGTGTTCGTTTTGTTTGCTAAGGCCATGTTGGATGTGGCTTTGGATGTGGCTATGGATCATAGAGCTATAATGCCCAAGGTTGTATTATTTAACGTTGCCGCAGCAACCAACGACCGTAATGACCGTAGCTGAGACTGCTTGAATCCTCATTGGATTTGCTTTGCCAATCAGGATACATTTTGTGTAAGGGAAAAAAACACTGGGCAATACAGAGTTTGTCTCGGTTTGTTATTGGTTGTAATTCTCTACATTAGTCTTGCAGCGAAAATGATACTTTGTAAACACACCTAGAGGATCATGGTTCTCATCGAATTTTCCATGAAAACATTCGTTTGAAAAATGGGGAATTGGGGAATGATTTTGTGTTTGTAAAAAGACAACAACTTGAATGGTATACATTTAGTTATTCCATTCTTCTGCATGACCAGTGCTCATTTTGGTGATGGGGGGGGGGGTAGTAATTTGTCTCCATTATTTGTAATAATCTTAGGCTGTAATAAGTTTTGGAGTCCCTTTTATCAACCAGTAACACATGCTAGAATTAATACTTTCGTAGAATCAGTTTCGTGTGAATACTATAATTGATTACAGTACCTCGACAACCTGGGAAACACACAAAATGAATTGCCAGTTTTTGACTTTGTTCGTTCATAAGGATTTACATCTCGCTGACCCTTCCATCCAATTACTTCCCAGAAAAGGGGGGATGTATGGCAACGACGGGTTAACCGAGTTGCCAGATGTGAGGTTATAGCAAGCACAAGAGGGCGCTCGACATATCGTACCGCAACCTTGTGTTATGCTATACCTGGGGCATAAATGAATGTATTGGAGCAGGGCCACTAATCCTTTTGCCTAGGAAGGAGTGAATCTTTTCAATTTCCTCGTCTGTTGGGTACCATGATTCGAAGAAGAAGACAAGTGCATCTATTGAGGGAGTTATTAGCTATTGCTCCCGTTGCAACCATGAGACCGAATGCAACTTGTGTTAACAGAACTATCTTTAAGCGTACATTACACTACATTTAGCGTCACAATATTGAGTCCAACTAGTGGTACCAACCCGAACACTAACATTCTCGCCAAACAAGGGTTTTCTCTGTAATGATCCGAAAATGCGGAACGCAGGTCCAGTTAACTTAACAATATCAATCCGTTGAGTGCCGATTAGTCCCTGTTTGGACGTCATAAATACACAATAAAAGGATGTATAAATGCTATACATACATAGGAAAAACGGCAGGATCCAATTATTTACATGTCTATCCGCGAAAACAAGTTTAAAATTCTTTTGTATTTATATATTTTACCAATGTTGTCTATCTAATTTTTGTTAAAATGTTAAGTCGACGAAAGACCCAATGAGGGCGCTCTGTACTTCTGGTGAGAGTATTGGGTAAATACCACGCGAGTGGTTAACTAATGTGTTTGCATGTTACCTGTTCCATGGTTTGTCATTTATATAGTCAGTTATACTTCACTTTAAACAATAACAATAATGGAATGCGTTTTTTCCCCGTCATTTGAGTGGCGCAGTAATGGGAATTTACCTTTCATCCACTGAATGCCGTAACAGCGTTGACAATTTCCAAACTGTTTTACGACATTTTTTTAAAGCTTAGGCCTAATATAAACCTTCGCTTAATCTCATAAAAAACCAAATTTGTTCGAAATGCGGGTTTGTCACAAATGATACGTAAAACTTTCAATCGTGGCGAATACAAGTTAATACCACTCAGTAGTCTCCTTCAACACTTAAAAAATGCTATCCAAGGAGAGGACAACAATAATAGTCAGTGGTGCCTTGGTACAGTGCAGACGAGCGTGTCATACATTATAGTGACATAACCTTTACGGTGCGAAATCAATAAAGCACCGCAGGGTTACCTGGCAGTCAGGATGCGGGGGTCGGTGCAGACCACGTAGCATCACCATGCTGAAGACACATGCACAGTTGGATGTGTCAGCATTCAGCAAGTCATGCACATATCCTGCATCGGTCACTGTTAAATAAAGTAAGATATCTGCTCAGATGTCAGTTGATGAATTTGATTCAAAAGCGGTTTTTTAAAAGCATTTATTGGCTACCAGAAGAAAAACAAACGTTTTTCTGGAATTTAAATAGCTGAAATAGAAATAGAAATAGCTGAAGTTTTTAATGAAAATAGACATTAATTTGCGGTAAATAAAATTGTGATGGTATACGAAAGGGTACCGTAAACACGAGTCATCCTGAGATATTTGCTGACTACCCTCCATGAGATGAGATGCTGTAGTTTGAGATTGAGTTTAATACAATAAAAAAGGAAGAGGAAAACAAAGAATAAAATAATTCACCAAATTGTACAGCAGTGTTGCGGTAAGGTACTAACAGTACAGGATTCGAGCTGTTCCCCATC
This sequence comes from Pisaster ochraceus, assembly GCA_010994315.2. Lineage (NCBI taxonomy): Eukaryota > Metazoa > Echinodermata > Asteroidea > Forcipulatida > Asteriidae > Pisaster > Pisaster ochraceus. The sequence continues at coordinate 10,527,237 of CM021529.1, forward strand.
ACCTAGCATGCCCGGTGGTCTGGCGATTAGAATTCCATTGTCTTGGGTTCAAATCCCATCCGAGTAGCATGTGGATTTCCTTTCCACAAGACTCGGAAACCACTGAGTATGGTACATGTATTTACAATGCTTATACATCAGTTTAAGAGTAAACAATATATATATTTACCCAGACAGCGGCGAAAATGAGGTAAATTTGTATATGGGGCAACACGAAGAGGGCTGCACTGCCATTTTTCAAAGCGATCTATGTTTTGCGTTTGCATTTTCCTTAAACAAGCCCCCTTTTCGGCATTCTAGTTATGATGTGCACTATTTCTCATAAGATGTCTTGATGTGGAGATTAAACAAGTGCATTGTTTGCGTTTCAATAAAGAAAATACATGTGGCTGTAAACATTGAGTAATAGGCCTACCATAGAAATAGGAAATAATTTTTGACCTCAAAGGTGTGTGTGTGGGAGGGGGCAGCAGGTATTTTGGGGTCACGTGCGCCCCTCGTTAGTTACGCCCATGATCCCCGATGCTAGAACATTTTATCCTTTTTTGTTTTCTTTCGAACAAGAAATCATCATAACAGTGTGTACTTTGTAAACAATCGTAAGTACAGTAACTCTGTTGCAGCATTTCGCGTCAGACCACCACTCGAAGAGCAATAAGACCAATGGGCACAGTATACATTCATAAGGTCTATAATTGAAAAGGAGATAATAATACTGGGCTCGATTTCACAAAGAGTTAAGATTGATCTTAACTCCAAATCACTCCTAATTGCTAAGCAAAGTGTGATGTCACAATACAAATCACTATGGTAATACTGACAACTCATCTTAAGATGAATCTTAGCGCTTTGTGAAATCGACCCCTGTTCGTGTAATTCCCTCCCGCACCCTGTACCATGTTTTCACAAACAATATTATTCAAACTGCTGCGTCCAACCATGATCCAAATGACGTCAAACAAATACACACACACCTAGCTCTGAGTCGCAATCACTCTGTATTTTTTTGTTCTGTGCACTTAAGGACAAACATATTCTTTATCACTGTAAAAACAGTGTAAGTCAACAAAGTGTTTCAAGTTCCTACATTATGTGGACCGTATACCTCTTTGTTCTCATCAGGTCCATACTTCTGTAGCGTTATAACACCAATATATAGGAATTTGCTCGAGTGGACTGTGTTATATCGTACACTGCTTTATGCAGAAGTACAGCATCTTTCGATAGTACATGTTGTACATAGCATTTTGAGAATCATTTCACTGGGAAGTAATGTGGTTATGGAAAAAAATATCAGTTTTGATCCCCCAAAATGTGAATCTGAGAATCTGAGAAACGTATCTGTCAGTATCATATTGTGTATTCCAATTACAGACTAGAAATAGAGTTTGTGAACAAACTCACGGTGTTCGGTTGAACCATGGAGGA
>CM021529.1:10587102-10608211 GCA_010994315.2 Pisaster ochraceus
GAATTTCAAATAAACTACTGTATATGTTATAATTGAAGCTCTATTAAAGTTTTAAAACTGACTTATAACTTTGACATACAACCAGGCAACATTACAAACGACATGCACGTATTGCACAGTCACACTAAAAATGAAACTCATGATTGTTGCACTGGTTCCAGATGAGTGAGTTGAAACAATAAGAAAACTTGAATGTCCATAACTCCTTGTTGCAATGATGTAGCGATTTGAAACTTATATCAAATTTTGCCACATGACATGCAGATTCGTATGAACAGATGAAAGAATAAAACTCAATAGTATGACACCTGTTCAAGTTGAATGAGCTCAAACAATAAAAACCTAGAACCCCCAACTGCAGTGATGTACCGAATTGAAGCTTTCGTCAAGTTTTGTCTTCAACATTCATTTAAAGGAATAAAACGGAAGTTTGACAATTGATGGTTCCAGTTAAATGGGCTAAAACAATAGAACTAATGAATTTCTATAACTCCTTATTGCAATGATGTATCAACTTGAAACTTGTATACAATTTTGCCACTGACAGGCAGATTTATTTATTAATAAAAACATCATAAGTACGACACCTGTTCCAGTTGAACGAGCTTAAACAATGCAAATAACCTTCAAACTTTCAGCTCTAAAGTCAATATGGAAGGGAATTTGCTTGACTTCTTCTTTCAATGAATTATCAACTTGAAACTTGGATCAAATATTGCCACTGACATGCAGATTCACATCAAAAGAGTATAACTTATAATTATGACACTGTTTCCAGTTGAGTGAGCTAAACAACAATATAAACAAGTTTAGGAGGGTTCTAAACGTCCAAATCTTTAAAATATATAATTATTTTAACTTGTGTTTTTATCTTTTTAAGATATCAGACAAACCTCCCATAAGCCCCCTTAACTAATGAATTCCTATACACCCATGGCTGTTTGTTTCTCTTCTTAGTCAGCCCCCACCCATCCTGATCCCCTTTGTCACTCCTATATCAAATAAGTAGGCAGTGGTCAAGTGCATACTTGTTAATGTCCCCACCGCTAACATCAGTGAATCAAATGATTGTTTTTTCCGTTAGTCTTTGTTTTTCTATCAGGCGATCGTCAGCTCGCCATGGCAGCTTTGCTGTTCTAGTTTTACTTTTGTGTTAACTTTCTGTTTTTTGTTTCTTTTATATTATTGATTTGGTATTGTTTTAAATAAGTGGGGTCTGGCAGGGAACATCTTTTTTGATGACAGCTTTTTACTTTTGCCCTTCCTTAGACTGCCTCTGCTTGTGTATTGTATTTTCGAAAGAATTAAATCTTTTCTTGTTTATTTTTTATTTTGTCTGTATTTTATTATTAATCTATTGTTATTTTTGGCATTGTAGTTGATACTACGGCTCCAGTGTTAACAGGCTGTCCACAAGGAATAATCAATGGTAGAATTCCAGCAGGACAAACACAAACATTTGTGGCATGGACTGCCCCAACTGCAACTGACACCTTTGATCCCAATCCAACTGTGACACCTTCTCGCGGTCCTGGTTTCTTCACCGTAGGAACATATACCATCAGATACACTGCCAGGGATGCAAGCGGCAATGAAGCCATTTGCTCATTCACTGTTCAAGTTACTCAAGAAGGTAAATCTTTTTTTGATGACAGTTTTTTTACTTTTGCCCTCCCCTGGACTGCCTTTGTCAGTATTATATTGTCCAAAGAATTAAAGTTTCAAAAAAATAAAAATTCACACAACATTTTTTTTGTTTTTATAATTAATTAAACTAATTATTATTATTATATTATTGCATTGCAGCTGATACTGTGGCTCCAGTGTTTACAAGCTGTCCACAAGGGCCAATCATTGCTAATATTCCTATAGGACAAACACAAACATCTGTGCCATGGAATTCCCCAACTGCAACTGACAATGTTGATCCCAATCCAACTGTGACATCTTCTCGTGGTCCTGGTAGCTTCACCGCAGGAACATATACCATCAGATACACTGCCAGAGATGCTAGCGGCAATGAAGCCATTTGCTCCTTCACTGTTCAAGTTAATCAAGCAGGTAAGAAGAACATTTCAATGTTTGGTAAAATCGGATTTGACGTCACTTCCTGTTTAAACCTGAAATATTATTCAAATTAACTATATAATTGTAAGGCTCTATTTAGGTGTTCTGGACACCTATCGTTATTGTTCTTTTAGGGTTTTATGCATTGTTATTCTTTTTTCTTTCTTTTTTTAAGATGTCATCTGCCTGGAACACCTCTTGTTTTTAGGTGTTAATTTTTTCATATATATTTTTGTAAAAGATTTTATTCTTCCTCTCAAGGTCATTTGTCCACAAGCAAATGCATAGTTGCAAAGCTTATATCAGCTTGATACTTTACATGTAGGTGGACTATAACTTGTAAATGATCCTAAAAGTTGAAATGTCATTGTGACATCATTGGTTGTTGAAAAACAATAAATCAAAGTATACTATTTCAAAAAATCATAACTCAAGAAGTACAGGAGCAATTTCAACATTCTATTCGTCATAAGAGAGAGGTCTTCAAAAAAGTAGCAAAAGTTCAAAAACTTCAAAAAATTTGAAACATAACTTAATACGAACAAATGTCGGGTAGAAAATCAGACAGACAAGGGGAGTTTGTGCCTCCCACCCTCTCCGCCCAAAAAGGTATTTTAATTTAATGAGAAGTTATCTGGTGTTTTTTTTTTATTACATACAACAAACTTTTAAATTAATGTCTTTATAATTAACACTTTATAATAAGAAGCATACCTTTGTGACACGCTCAATATCTCCCTGTACCCTCTCAACGATGTCAAAATTTCCCTGTCTGAAAAATCTCACCATGAAGCTCAAAAAAGGCATAGCTCCATGGTGAGACTGTCGAAAGACTGTCTATGTATGAAATAAAGTTTGACCACAAGGTTTCCAAGTAGGAGAGAAATGTCATCATCATTTAAAGAATCCTCTCGTGAAAATGTTTTAAAATATACATTTTTGCTGAAAACCTGTAGCAAGTTCAAAACAGATTTAAAACAGGACATACTTGTAACAAATTAGCAATGATGTCATGATGACGTCATCTGTTTTCACAGTAATATGCTTAATACAAAAATTATGATTTCAGAAACAATATCTTGACAACTACAGCTCTTATAATATGAATCTTTGCATTATCTGTGAAAGTTTGACATTTGAAAGTTTTTGCATTTAGGGACCTGATTTGTCTTCTCTTTCTATCCAAACCAGAAGTTCAAATAAAGAATACATTAAAAAACCTGTATTTAATGGTTTTATGCTCATGTTTGTATATTTTATCGACTTTATTTTAGAATGTTTACCTGCTATTAACAAAACCCGAATACCTAGTGTTGTAATTATACAAACACTACATGTTTAGTTTATTTTTTTTGTTTTCGGGGAGGAGAGTTTCACCCTCACAAAAAAGAACCTGAATTCAGTTAGAACATAGCTACGCCACAAGCAACAAATGCTGAGTGCATCTCCAACTCCTGCATGCAGGAACAGTTACTTTGCTTGGGGAAAAAGTTTCATGTGGGATTGTGAGTGTGAAGAGCATTGTATTTTTCGTGACACCAATTTTACTGGTTCAAAAACTTTACCAGCAGAGTACCGGCATCACTGCTGGGTTGGTGATTTACGCACAGGTCTATTTTAAATTTATTTACTTATACATGTTACAGGCAACGAAAAGCCTGTCATCGTCAGCGCCTTGTGCTAGCGATGGTGACAGCGCGCAACAGCTAAAACACGCATTATTCATATCTTTTTCATGACAAAATCCCTCAAAACAGTGCCCCTTATTGGTTCTGCTGCAACTGAGTGGGGGGAAATATATCGCTGGTGGGACCGAGTGAGTCATAACCCTTCTGGAAAGGTGGATATTTTAAATATTTAGTTGGTCCATTCTGTGTTAGAGACATACACAAAGCGCGCTATCAAGAGGCATCAAATCATAGCTGTAAATCATGGAAGGGGGCAGACCCGTCCCCTTCTTATAACCAGTTGATGCTGGATGATGGATGACACCAAATTTGATTGTATAGAGTCTGTAAGAGACTGCAAGTGTAACCATGGTAACCCACCTGCTTACTTAATGCATCAATGTAATTAACACTCAAGTTCCATACGTTCATGTTTCTTTCACTTATTTAGTTGATGCCTATCTCCAGTATCTAGGTAAATGGTTGATATTTGTGTTGAAGTAAACCTGCTTTTAGCGAAAGCAAAAAAGGACTTGCGTTTCTAAAGTGAATTATGAAACAAAGTTTCCATATCCTCAAGATTCAACAAAGGGAATCAACCATATCTTTTCAACAGTCTTTGCCAAACAGATGTAAGCATAGCTCCTGGGGGACAGAATGAAATGGTTGTACATCGCAAAACATGAGGCAAATGAGACAGTTGTCACAAAAAATTATCCCCTTGTTCAACAGGGCCTACATTGTTATTACAGTAATATTACTTGGTGGATTTCTAGTCGAACATAATGCACCCATTACAATTTCAGAGCATTTTGGACCATTATTTTAGAAGATGTTTGTATGACATTATACATGTATTGTATTTTTATTGTTTTGTATAGAATATTTCAACCTTAAAAGCCAATTTTAAGAGTGAAAAATCAGATCCTTAGATGTCAGTTGAAGCCCTCTAATGGCTTGGTAATTGTGTCTAGCACTGTGAGCTTCCAGGGGTGCTACCCACCAGACCGGCAGACCCCCATCAGCGAATTTGCCACTGAACCCCTGGAAGCCTTTCTGGAGTGCCGATCTGCTTGTATATTGTATTGTCCAAAGAATACAAATAAATAAGAATATAACAATTCCTCCTTTTCCTGTTTATTTTGTTTCTGTATTTATTATTTATATTTATTATTTTTATGGCTTTGCAGTTGATACTGTGGCTCCAGTGTTTGCAGGCTGTCCACAAGGGCCAATCATTGCTGATATTCCTTTAGGACAAACACAAACATTTGTGACATGGACTGCCCCAACTGCAACTGACAATGTTGATCCCAATCCAACTGTGACATCAACTCGTGGTCCTGGTATCTTCACTGCAGGATTTTATACCATCAGATACACTGCCAGGGATGCAAGCGGCAATGAAGCCATTTGCTCCTTCACCGTTCAAGTTATTCAAGAAGGTAAGAAGAAAATTTTAATGTTTGATAAAACCTGATTTGAACTCACTTCCTGTCTAAACCGGAAGTTCAAATAAACTAAGTATTATAAAGCTCTATTAAGGTGTTCAGGCAACTATTTTTTTCTTCGTTTTTTAGGTGTTCGGGCAACAGCAGAACCCCTTGTGTTATTGTTTGTTGGTTTTTGTTTTTGTCTTTTTCTGAAAGTCCTTTGTCTGCAAACAAACGCATAGTTGGAAAGCTTGCATCAACAGGAAACTTGACATGTTTAGACTATAACATGCACATGATCAAATATTAACAAATACCTTGGAGAATGTACGCACTCTGATTGGTTGAAGACTGGTCACATGGGGTGTATTAACATGTAATGAAAAGAACAGCTCTGCAAACTAGCGAATAAATGGCCCCTAAACAAGCATATTGTAATGTACTTTGAAAAGCTTAGCAAAAGTTACCCCAGTTAGCCCTTGTCTTCCGGTTGATCCTGTCATTGAAGTAAAAAACAGTCCCCATCCTCGTATTGAGCTCTGGTGCCAAGTGATAGAGATTTTGCTCATAGTTTCAGTGAATGATGGTGGTTTTTTTTATGTAAGCATATAGATTTTAACATCGATGGTGTCATCAATACGTCACTGTATTAAAAAACCATAGGTAAAAATAAGGCGACAGGGCATGGATCCCCCCCCCCCCCACCTACACCCTTCTTGGCTGACAGATCCCAAACTACAACGAGGAAGAAAAAGAAAAAAACGGACGCTCTTTCTTCTTTGAGGTCTTCTTTGAGAAAGTCACCTGGCCGTAGTAGGAAACAGAGCCGGAACTAGTACTCCCTGGCCGCTATGGGTGCGTTCCGACGAAGAGTTAAACTAACCCTTAATCCGAGCACTGCGGGTGTCCACAAGATAAAAATGACTTAATCCAAACTGTGCTTGCGTTCTTACGATAAGTTTATTCTGTCCAGCGGACTGACCCACGAGGTTGATTACTAGGTCATACACTGTTGACCCTTTCCGACTACTGGTTCCGGTTCATCACATTGTGCATGCGTACTTCGTGCTTTTTTTACCTATGCTGCTGATGTGCCATCAAGACAACAACAAATCCTGACCCTTCCTTGTGAGTATCCAAAGTGAACATGCAAGAACTGGTGTCGCCAGGCAGCAACCTGTGGAGCACGAGCCCCCTTCCCAGCTTGCAAACCATGGCGGGCCAGACGGCCAGGGCACTGACCTCTCGTTTTGGAGGTTGACGTAAATGACTCTAAACAGTTAAGACAGCCCCGTCCCATGGGAACCAATGGGGGCCGCCTGCAGGTCTTCCAAGGGTCTTCCAAGAAGAGAGTGGGTGCTTGGAACGTCAGTGACAGCTATGTTCTAGAATTTACAAGCACTCCCCTCATAAGGCACACTGATCCGCCAGACGCCGGTTCCCAAACTGCGGGCAAACGTGAGGCAATCGTTGAGGCAATCGTTGGTGAGATTCAATTTCTCTTGTACGAGCTAGCCATTGCGAAGTACTCCCAAATCAAGAGCTCTTGGACTTCAAGTCAAGTTTCTTTCTAATGCCAATAAAGGAAGCTGGCGCCTGGCGACCCATTCTGAATGTGAACCACTCATCAAGATTCATCAGATTCAAAAGGTTCCGAATGGACACCCTCAGGCTAGCCCTGGACTCTGTACCAAAATCTTCATTGGTGGCATCCATAGACTTACCTACATGTACAAGTCTGCCCCGATCAATCAGGGTTTCTTAGGTTCTGCTACAGAACTGGTCCCTACTAGAGGTGGTGGCTACTAGAGTAGAATATGACCCAGGCCCTGTCTTTCGTGCAGTCCCAACCCACGATCACCACCACAACAGATACCTTCCTGACTGGTTGGGGTGCATCACTGCCCACCTCCCTTGCCATTTTGATATGGGAGCCAGAGCTTCAATCGTCTCACATCAACCTGACAGGGATATGGGCCATCTTGAAGGCCCTAGAACAATTCAGTCAACTTATCTCGGACCGCCACGTTCACATCAGATGTGACAACACCACCATGACCACTGTCATTGCCTACATCACCCACCAGGGAGGTACTCGGTCCACCAAACTCTGCCTCCTTGCATGGAAGCTTTTCCAATGGTGCCGGGAAAACAAGACAGCGATCTCAGCAATTCATGTCCCAGGCAAATCCAATGATCTCACACTGTCTCGCGGAAAGATTGTTGCTTCGGAATGGACACTACTCTTGAGCATTGTACAGCTCCTCTTTACATGGGAAGACCACCCGCACATCGACCTGTTAGCGTCAGAAGCAAACGCAAAACTCCCAGTGCGCTGCTCCTGGGGACCCGACCCACTGGCATGGCACACAGATGCATTCTCAATGACATGGGCAAAATGCTGGCATACGCTTTCCTGCCAATCTCCCTGTTTCCGAGAGTGTTGACAAAAATAGAACACGAAAGCTGCAAGAAACTACTCATAGCACCCTTCTGGCCCTGACAACCCTGGTTCATCAGGCTATTCAGATTACTAGTCGGACATCCTGTTCCAACCATCATCGGGCTTTCTTCATCCAGCTCCAGCGGATTTGCACCTGACTTGTTGGACATTGTCAGGAGATTCCTGGCAACAACAGGCCTTTCAAAAGACGCTGCAACCGTCGCAGCACACAGCCGGCAGGTGTCGACATGAGGGGTGTACGCTAGCCAACTACGCCATTTTTATAAATGGTGCAAAGGAGAGACTATTGATCCCACAAGTGTGCATGTATGAGAGGTCGGTGACTTCCTTGTTTGCCTGTTCCACAAACGCCTCGCCATTGGCACTATCTGCAACTACCGCTCAGTGATTTCTGCAATCCATACGGGATTTGCAGACAACTCCACGATGTCAGATAACCGGGCCCTGTCCCAGCTGATCCGGGGCATGTTCATTGAGCGCCCACTGACCCAGAAGTCAATCCCCTCCTGGGACCTATCGCAGGTTCTACAAGCATTAACAAAGCCTCCCTTTGAGCCTCTGGGTCAGGTTCCTTTCATCAAGGCATCGATCAAGGTGGCCTTCCTGTTAGCAATGGCCACCGCCTAACGACGGAGCGAACTCCAGTCATCGACAATTGAGACCGGGCACATCTGTTGGGAACAGGGAGGGGTGCAACTTATTCCCAGGGTGGGTTTTCTTACAAAGAACCAGTTGCCATCCTTTCGGTCGCCAGACATTTTTGTGCTGGAGCTTAAATCCGTATTTTCTGTCCCTAAAAAAAACCTCTGGTGCCCAGTACAGACACTTTAGTTGTACCTTAGCCATACAAAAAAATCTGCGGGGAGAATGCAACCAACTTCTCATAACGTCCAGTGGGGAGGAGGGAGGGATGGTCTATCAGTAAGCATTCGTTCATAGACTCCGACCACACTACTGGGGGGAGGGAAGGGGGAACTAAGATATTGGAATGACACGAAAAAACAAGACATAAGGTGTTTGTCCGAACACAAAGCTGGTCCGGTTTTATTTTATGAAAATACAATCCAGATCCTGAAACTGACTCTGAGTTTGCGGCAAATAGACCAACACCCTTAAGCTAACACAAATCCTCAATTTGACTCCAACTTTGCCCAAAACCTTACCATAAATGAATTGATACACTTGCTGTATGGTACAAGACGGCAACAAATTATGACTTATAATGACATGTGGTTCAGGAGATATGTTTTTTTTTAATTTGGACTTTCTTTGTGGATCTGAAGAAAAGTTTAATACTGGCTATATTTTTGAATAAAATGTCAAATGTGCAGTAAGCTACCAGACAGCACAAAGTTATGACTTAAACATTTGTGGTTCATGAAATTATATATTTAATAATTTGAACTTCCTGTTTGAACCAAAATGAAAGGTCAAAGTGTAGGTTATAAGTAAAATGCAATTGTGTCATGAGTCACTAGACAGCACAAAAATTATGACTTTATTACATGTTATTTAGTAAAAGTGTGTGTTTTTTAATTTGAACTTTCTGTTTGGTCAGGAAGAAAGGTCAAAATGGGGGTCACGTTTTTGAACAGTGTTAATTGTTCATAAGCTACAAGATGGCACAAAAATAAAGACTTTAGTACATTTGGTACATGAAATGTGATTTTTAAATTTGAGTTTTCATTTGGACTAGAAGGAAAGGTCTAATTGGAGTCATGTTTTTTCAATGTCAAAGGTGTCATAGATACAAGACGGCACAAAGATTATGACTGAATGACATGTGTTTTAGGAAATGTGTGTTTTTTATTAGTTTTTTTTACTTTGTCTTTGGACCAGAATATTATAAAACAGCACAAAGAATATGACTACTTTACATGTTTTTAAACAAATTGCAAGGCCAAAAGGTCAGGCATTGTCATACACAAGGACCTTGTGCAAATTCCACTTCAGGTTTGGATCAAGGCGTAAAGACCTACAACTTGGTGAAAAAAAGTTTGATCGAGTGTAAGTAGTTCTTGAGACATGAATTTCTTACATTTTCAACTTCCTGTTTGAACCAGAAGTCTAGGTCAAATGGGGTCTCACTTTGTGTAGTGTTTGTTAAGTTTTGAAAGCCCTTTCCGATGATGTATATATTGTTTGTTTTTATTATTATTAATATTAGTTTTTGTTATTATTTTATTGCATTGCAGTTGATACTGTGGCTCCAGTGTTTGCAAGCTGTCCACAAGGGCCAATCATTGCTGATATTCCTATAGGACAAACACAAACATTTGTGACATGGACTGCTCCAACTGCAACTGACAATGTTGATAACTTTGTAACTGTGACACCTTCTCGCGGTCCTGGTAGCTTCACCGCAGGAACGTATACCATCAGATACACAGCCAGAGATACAAGCAGCAATGAAGCCACTTGCTCATTCACTGTTCAAGTTAATCAAGCAGGTAAAAGGAACATACAGAGCTTGATGGTACCTAATCCAAGTTGGAGAGTCTATCCGATTTGGTTTTCTTGATAGTTGTCTGTAAGTCTGTAAGAAACTTACATTATTATTTATAAGAATTAGAGATATTAGACTCCCAATGGGTTATGATGAATTCAGTTATGGGAAATGTTTGTTTAAATGAAGTTGTTAGATTTTCAGGAGTAGCCGGGTGACCTGTTGTCTGGTACTGTTTTATTTTTACTTTTTTGTCTTCTTCCCCCTTCCCACTTGCTAAGGTTCTACAGTCATCAAACTTTACATATAAGCATAACATAACCAGTAGATTATTATTATTATTATTATTATTATTATTATTATTATTATTGGTTTATTAAAAACATTCAAACTTTGCAGCCAAAGGCTGAATTGTGTTTAAAATACAGAGTTTTATATTAAAAAAATTTTTTTTTTTAATTACAGAAAAACATTAAGAAATACAAATTATAAATACAAATTATAAGCATATTGGCTTGGGCCAATGACTGTAAAAAGACAAATAAAAAAATTCTGTCCACTAAGCAGGCATGATATTCTTCCTGCTATACACTGATCAGGCTTTTTTACAAGTGAAAAACAAATAAAAACACAATGAACAATTGCACTAAGAGCAAGGCAGCGAGAGGCAAGTAAAAATAACTAAGGGTAGCAATTGCACCAAAAACATGTAGTAAGGGAGGGCTTTAAAACACAAAATTACTGCTTATTTAAAGAGCGGTCAGGTGTGGAATGGGGCTGTTCTTATATCGATTAGTACGGCATCTAACTATGGACAACATGTTGGAATTCCTCAAGTTGTTGTTTCTTGTTGGGGGGAGCCAATCTCGGTGCATGGGGGAGTTGAGGAGGGTGTAACCAAAACTGAGGGATAGTTTTTCTAGCCTATCAACCAAGGGGGGAATATCGAGTAGCTGACAAGTGTCCTGATACGATTGAGTGTAAACATGGTTATAGCTAAGGATGACACGAAAGGCTTTTTTCTGCATCTATTCAAGGCAGTCTTTCTGACTTTTTGTTAGACCACTAAACCAGGCTGGAGACGCGTATTCCAAGGTTGGTCTCAAATGCTGTAAATACACTGTTCTGAGGTCTGCCATAGGGATGTTACAGCGTTTCAATTGACGTAAAAAGTACAATTTGCGAGCTGACGTCACCTGGTAACATAAAATATTAATTCAAAATGATCAACCTTCAGGTTCCCACAAACCCCTATCAAAACCCATCAGGTGCCTGAGGGTGAGGACAGATGGAGTATTGGGCAGTCCATTCTGTGAGTGATGTGGAACCCTCATTTTAATAATAATAATAAGAGTGGCTTCTTATATAGCGCTCATATCCTTCACTCAGTGACGCTCAAGGCACTTTAACATTAAGTATTTTCCAGCAAGGTAATTTGGGGCTATGTTTGAAGTATGAGACCTACTACTTTACATAGCATCATGTAATGGTTTACAAGGTGCTGTGGCGCAATGCAGCCAATCAAACCAGGAACGCCGGGTCGGACTCCTTTGCAAGTAGGTTGTACTATTACCCCCCCCCAAAAAAAAAAAGAAGTAATGTATCAATTTTATAGTGATCGTTATCTAATCAGCAAAGTACAGGTTTGGGTCCAGTCTCAGAACTTCTGTCCTTAAGCAAGCACTTCACCAATATTGCTTCCTCCTTCAGATGGGACTGTTTGGTCCTCCAAAAAGGGTCTCAAGACTCACCTGTTCTCCGACTTGTAGCTGGTTGTCCCCATTACTTTTGTCTTTCTCCCTCAAGCGTTAGGCCTCTGAACTACACATCATAACCTTCATATTCAATAATAGGGACAAGGATTTTTACATTTCAATGATACGCTGTTGCTGACCTTCATTTTATAACTTAAATACGCTATAATTTTGACAATTATTTTTGCCTACCAGCATTAGGCTCTGACCGTTAGGCTCTGACCATAATATTATAGACATCACACTCTTTTGTTTCTGACAACAGAAATAGACTGAATAAGAAAAGTCATACCATTGTATCTCTGATATATTTGGCTTCATTATGTTTTTAGTTTTTTAAATTTTGTATAGCTTTTGGGGAGGCTACTCAAATGCCTTTTTTCAGAATAAAGCATTAAACTAGATGGTATCATGTTTTCATAGTTTTGTTTGTTGACCAGTCAGTAACTTATCATTTAGGGTAAGGGTAAGGCTAACAAACTGTGCCCAGACCATTGCATGCTATGTATCCTTAGGCTAATTCTCACTACTAGTGAACAAACACAAAGGGATCGAGAAGAAGTGGGTCAGTGGAATATTTCTAACTGAGACAGTTACCAACATAGATGGCACATATTTGGAGGGTTTGCCCTTTACTCCTAAATCAGAAAAGATAGCTACATGTGTTATGACAAAATAAACTATACATGTTTTGATATGTAGTTTTGTTTGTTTTGTTTTTTGGGGGCATTTCTTTTTACTTTTTTTTTTTGCCTTATTAAATCTGTGTTTGGTTTTATTGTTTGCAGTTGACACAATTCGACCAGACGTTCAATTTTGTCCACCGACCATAAACCGACAGATACCATTTGGAGTTACAAGTGAGGTTGTGACATGGAATCAGCCCACTGCCACAGATAACTCTGGTCAGACACCATCCGTGCAGACTACACACCAATCAGGATCCAGGTTTTCTGTCGGCACTACTACTGTTGTCTACACATTCACAGATGCTGCTGGCAATGAGGCTATTTGTAGTTTTGATGTCAATGTAATAGCTGGTAAGAATTTTTTTTACAAAGCAGAGGATTTAATTTGTTATCGAATAAAATATGCCGCAAATGTGGTTGCAATCCATAAATATGTTAAAGAGACTGCAAAGGTAACCCGGCTGCTTATGTCAAGCACCAATTTAATTTACACATGTTCCTTATGTGTTTGCCATGATATGGAAATGTAACCTTTCCTGAATTCTTTGATCAAACCCAAATTATCTCCTGAATTATATACACGCAGTATGTTTGTGTACTAATTTTTTTTAAACCTAGAAAATAAAAACAAATAATAAAAAAGAGTTTCTGGTCTGAAGTTTCAACCCTAGCAGAGTCTTTCATGAAGGCTAAATGACAACACAACATGCATAAATAGGTACACTGTATTCTGGTGTAGTAACTCAACCAGCTGTCAGCCCCCAACACTACAAAACCAGCATAGTCTACGGTCAAGCCCTCAGACTCCGTCAAATCTGTTTTAATGATTCTGACTTTATCCACCACTCAAAGGAACTTAAGAAACACTTTTTTCCCACGGTGATAAAGCTCCCTCGCAATCCATCAGGCTATCCAGAAAGTCAAGGCTTACTCTATGGAGTCGGTACTTTCCAAAGGACCTAAGCAACAACAGAGTTTCAAGGAGAAAGTTCCCTTTGCTGTCACTTTCCACCCCTCATTTCCTCCCACTTGTATAATAATCAGTTATAACCATTATATTTTTCACGCATCGGATCAACTTTAACATGCTGTACATTAAGAACCCATAGTTGCCTACAGACACCCACCCAGTCTGGGGGATCTTATTATTGTCCGGGCAAAAGTCTTCCCCCATAAATGATGCTGTTAATCCCCTTTGCCATAGGGAACATTCAGGTGTTCCAACACTTCCAAATGCATTGTCTGTAGACAATACATCACAGAATCGAACTCCTTTGCCAGCCATACAGTTGGTATCACCCGTAAGACAAGGGGTAATGTCACCTGCACTGCCACTAATCTCATCTATGTAATTTCTTGCAAAGTTTGTGGTGTTCAAAATATACATGAAACTAGACATGAATTTTTGTAGAAACAAAAACAAGGTGTTCGGTGTAGGCATGTCCGACTTAGCGTAAACATATCTTAGTACAAAATATTGATATATGTAAACTGAATGGTGGCTCTAAAGATCTGCAAATTTGAAATAAGAAACATTGATAAATTTAAAAATTGATGACGCCATTATGATTTCAAAATACATTTTTTATCGAGACTTTAATAACCCCATTAACCTTTTACCTATTTGTTATAAGCAATGTATACTCAGTACTTTTTTGATCGAGTTTCTTTAAAAAAAAGAACAACACAGGCAAATTACTCGGGTGGGATTCGAACCAACGACATTTACACTGCAACAGCAGATGTCTTACCACCAGACCATTGAGCTAGTGTGTCTTTGTTGGCAGACAAATGTCCTGACAATTTAGCAACAACAAAGCCTCATATCAGGCATCGTGGACATTCTGATCAATAAACCGTGTGATCAATGGAGCGGAACAACCAGCCACAGTGCTTTTTGCATTACACACAGTAGATGATAGGTACATAGGTAGCTGTTAACGCCCGATTTCGACCAGAAATTTTAATAAAATTGGTATCATGTCTGCGCAAAAGTTTGAGCTGGATCACAGACCTACAATATGATGTAAAAATTGTTATGAAAGGATCAGTAGTTTTTTAGATATGAATTTTTAAAATATTCAACTTCTGGTTTGAACCAGAAGTCAAGGTCAAATGAGTCGCATTCAGTGTAGCGTTTTTAGAGTCATACCAGGCCTACCTGATGATGTATAGATTGTAAAAATCCATTGTGTAGTTTTGAAGTAATGGTTTTTTCAAATATTAAACTTTGATTTAACATAACTCAACACCTGATGACGTCATCATGACGTCACTGAAGTGGCGTCTTCTACTAATAAAGATCTAACTATATGTGAAGTTTAAAGGTTGTGTGAGCTTGGGAAGTGCGTCTTTGTTAGCGGACAATCGCGGGGAATAAGAAGAAGAAGTATTTTTTAAAAATGTTTTTAAACGGAACAAAAACAAGAGGTGTCCGGGCCACCTAACAAGAACTATACTTGAGGCGTTTCTATGGCCACAGATTCACAGTCACCACCCGGAAGTTGGATACACCTGTAAGACATCCCTTTAATCTTCCTAATCACTCTATTTCTGACATGGTTTACAGGGCATTGAGGCACTACATGTAGGTAATCATTGACAGACTGTTCATCTGAGTAGGGAGAAACTGTGGATAAGGCACCTATTTCACCCATTCAACCCCATGGTCTGAACATCCAAGAATGAAATGACTAATAACTTTTTGTCTTTGCCTTTACATTTCTCCCACAGAAATCCCCATTTTTATTCTGCCTCATTTACTAATCAATTAATTGTCTTCCTTCAAAAGCACTTCTGGTCTGTTTTCCAAAACAATTTTGTGCTTCTGCAGGTTTTTTTTGTGGGGGGGGGGGGGGTTCGAAACTTTTTGAGCTTCTAGATTACTTATTTTCCTTTGGACATAACATTGTCAAAATGAAACCTGACTTGAGAAAGGAAAGACAACAAAGGTTCTCATAATAAGCACCTGGACTTGTTCTTTCATAAGTATGCAGTCACCCTGAATCACAAAACTGCCAAGTAAGCCACGGCCGATAATCTGCCATGGCATGCTGGAATCTCTGAATGCTCCAACTTACCTGCCATTGAGCCAAATACACTGATTAAAAATGGTGGCAACTAGCCTGTCTATTCTTGTATGCTACATTTGTAAAACAAAAGGACAAAGGTTTGGAAACAGGGACTACACAATAAATCTCTGTCCCTCTTTGGGGGGAAACAAAGAGTAGTATGGTAGATGCATGTCTGTGTGCACTACACAATGGAATGTCTGGTTGAATATACACACCAGCTATCCAACTGACTGCAATAGATTTAGGGCCCTTCAAAGTTGTGGCAGGTGTGTAAAACAGTTGCTGCGAACCAGTTCAGAGAAATTTTGCATGTAACATGATCTGACATAAAGTGGTTATGCCTACATCAATAGGGTTGTACCCATAATGTTAAACATTCTACTTGCAGCTTTGCCTTGGCCTATTCTTTCATTTAATGTTGAAAGCGTGTCTAAGAATCAAAACCCAAGTGGCTTCAGTGCAGGGACCTGCGCTGTCACATCAAGAGCCACAAGTTGTTTTGCCTACCAATGTTAGGCTCTGACATCATAAGTGGTGTTCGAAGCTTTGCATGGTGTGAAACATCATGTGTAAAATCACTTGTGGAGGAGGGTTGGCTCTGAAAAGAGCCGGTGCAGCATATTACAGCCTCCATACTCTAAAATTTGGAAAATAATTTTTGCCTATTAACATTAGGCTCTGACCATCATAATATAGCCGTCACATCCTATGATTTGGGAAATAAAATTTCATAAAAGAAATACTGCTGATATTTGTTAATAACTGGCTTTATGTGTGTTTTTTTAATAAATATATTGTGTACATGTTGTAGCTTGGGGGGGGCCTACCCACATGCCTTTTTTCAGAAAAAGCATTAAACTAAAGGGTATTATGTGGTAATGGTTCTGTTTGTTGACCAGTCAGAAAGCTGGTCATTTATGCACATGTGTATATGGGACGAAAAAAGGGTAAGGGTAACAAACTGTGTGCCCAGACCATTGCTTGCTATGTATCCTTAGGCTAATTCTCACTACTAGTGAACAAAAGGGATCGAGAAGAAGTGGGTCAGTGGAATATTTCTAACTGAGACAGTTACCAACATAGATGGCACATATTTGGAGGGTCTGCCCTTGCCCCCTAAATTAGATAAGATAGCTACAAGTGTTATGACAAAAAAACTATACATGTTTTGATATGTAGTTTTTATTTTAGCTTGTATTGAATCTGTATTTGGTTTTATTGTTTGCAGTTGACACAGTGCGACCAGTGATTCAGTTTTGTCCACAAACCATAAACCGAGATGTATCAACTGGAGTTACAAGTGCGGTTGTGACATGGAATCAGCCTACTGCCACAGATAACTCTGGTCAGACACCATCCGTGCAGACTACACACCAATCAGGATCCAGGTTCTCTGTCGGCACTACTACTGTTGTCTACACATTCACAGATGCTGCTGGCAATGAGGCTATTTGTAGTTTTGATGTCAATGTAATAACTGGTAAGAAAACATACACAGTGGATTTAATCTGTTACTGAATCAAATATGCCACATATGTGATTATTTTACTATTATCAATGCACATTTTCATTCTTATGCACTGTGCACAGTGTGTTATGCAGATTCATGTTATATTGTTCCGACATCAGCAGCCTATCATGAAATTGATTTCAGTTGTCACAAGTTGGTTATGTTGTCAACGTAAAGGTTGATAGATTTACTGGAATCAGCAAACTCTACGTGGTCATAAATGACAAAGTTGTGTTACATTTACTCCATAGCATTTAAACCTATGAGGTGCTTGGGATGGGGACGGGGTTTTGGGCAGTTTGTTCTGCAAGGGATGTGGTACCTTTATTTTGCAAGTAGGTTATACTATTACCCCCCCCCCCAGACATGTGTTTGTTACGTAACAAACACTGGGCATGTGGGGGTTTTGGTTGGTGGAACAAAAGGATAATAAACTACTACACAGACCTTGACATGATTTGAGGTGAGAGAAATTTATTGGCTTTACGTGGGTCAAAAACCCTATATACTAACGCTTTGGTATCGAATTCATTTTCTTTGTCTTAATATCCTTATGTCCGTATTTAATTATCTTTACTTATCTTCATGTTCCTTAAATTTGAAAGCTTCCATACTTAATAGTTTCAGGACTCTCTATGATTGAGAGGGCGCTATACAAGTTCACCATTGTTTGTACATATTCCAGTACAATCCTGCCATTGTTTGATAAACCTGAGAAAGGACCACAGATAAGCCAAGCAATGAACCAAATGAATGGATGAAAGGTCCAAAGGTCGAAATGATGCCATGAGTGGGACACAATCGGTCAGTGGTGTACACACAGTATGTGCTTTACGTGTAATGTGCACAGTAATGGTGATCGTGCTTGTTTCACGATACATTTACGGGTGTTTTTAAATAATTAATGTCATCAATAAAGGAATTAAAACATTCGATCAAACTGCTGCTGGATTTAAGTTGGAGTTCAGGCTTCCATTTGATGTATTGTTTGTGTCTTAAGACTGTAGTCCTTGAGATCAAACGATAACAAATTTCATGTGTAAATGTAACCAGAAATTTTCGGAAAGAAGTATAATATGAAAAAGTAATAATTATCTGGACAAAAACAAAGGTGGTTTCAGTAGGGCCGAAACCCCCAATAATAATAATGTATTACATTTTATATTGAGCTTTATCTGATCAGCAGAGAATGGGTTTGAGTCCCAGTTTCAAAACTTCTGTCCTTAAGCAAGCACTTCACCAATATTGCTTCGTCTTTCAGATGGGACTGTTTGGTTCTTCAAAAAGGGTCTCAAGACTCTCCTGTTCTCCGACTTGTAGCTGGTTGTCCCCATTACTTTTGTCTTTCTCCCTTAAGCGACTTGCATCCTTTGGTAACTTGGTGCTATATAGATCCAGTTATTATTATTACCAATATTAGGCTCTGACCTACATTATCTACATATTCAAAAATTTAGATAAAGAGTTTTGCCTACTAGCATTAGGCTTAGGCCATCATATCATAACCTACATGTTCACAAATTTCGACAAGGATTTTTGCCTACCAACGGTTGGCTCTGACCATCATATTATAACCTTTATATTACATAATTTGGACAAGGATTGTTCCCCACATAATGATAGACTCTGACCCTCATATTATAGCCATCATATCCTTTGATTTTGGAAAACAACATTTCACAAAACAGACCGAATCTGAAAAGTCATACCATTCTGTCACTGATATTTTTGAATAACTGGCTTCATTATGTTCTTTTTCTAATATTATGGAGGTTGTTTTGTTGTTATTGTTTTGGCTTCTTTTTTTTTTTTTTTTTTTTTTTTTTTTTTTTTTTTTTTTTTTTTTGGGGGGGGGTTCCCGAAGTGCGTTTTCCTTTATTTGAACAATCGATGTGTCATATGAAACATCTTTAAAAGCTCACCCACACAGGGGTGACCCCAAGTTGTGACCTTGGAAACCGGAAGTTGAAGTAAAAATTAGTCCCCATACAGCCTTGTTTTGAGCTCGCTCTAGAGCCCAGAGCTCTTGATATTTGCACAAAGTTTCACTGACCTAAAAATGTTTAATGGATGCTTATTGAATCTAACATTGAGGACATCATTACAGAGCCCCTAAAGGGACTGGTAAAATAACAATTGAAAAGGTAAAAAAATATATATCAAATTTGTTTCTTTCCCTCACAGTAATATTTGGTTACCTTGCAACACTATTTCGTTATCACAAAATATTTTTTCGTTCTCTCGGCATACCTTTTCATTCCCTCGGCACCACAAGGTGCCTTACTGAGTTTTTGCTCTTAACGTTGCTGTAGGTTTGTAGACTTCATGAAGAAAGGTGTTACACTGGTGTCTGAGAAGTACAATATTTTCCCTCTTGTTAGCCTTCTGATGGCTTGATTGTCAATAGCAACTAAAAGAGGATATTTTGCTGAGACATCCACCAGCATTGGTGATTTGTATGACTTTTGATAACTGAGAAAATACAATAAGAAAAAGAACAACATTAGTTTGCCTCTGATCAACACCAATATTTACGAGAATCCAAATTTCAGATCCTGTTGAATACTTCAAAGAAATACATTGTGTACAAAAAAACAAAGTCAACATGAATTGCATATAATAGTGGCTTCTTATATAGCGCACAAATCCGTCACTCAGTGACGCATATGTTGTGTGACACTCTTTTGTTTCCGACAAAATCTTGTTCGCAAAAGTAACTCAAAATTGGAATGTTCTAAAACATTGAAGCTTACGGCATTACTATATATTAACACACTGATGGCACCAAAGATATGGCGTCACGAATACTGGCTTTAATTCTCATTCATACAATTTCGCTTCAATAAATAGTAACCTTAATGTTAATTGTTATATTTTTGATAAAAATAATGGGTACATGTTTTCTTGTGAAACGGTTGTGTTTGGTTTTATTGGTTGTAGTTGACACAGTGCGACCAGTAATTCAATTTTGTCCACAAACCATAAACCGAGAGGTATCAACTGGAGTTACAAGTGCGGTTGTGACATGGAATCAGCCTACTGCCTCAGATAACTCTGGTCAGACACCATCCGTGCAGACTACACACCAATCAGGATCCAGGTTTTCCGTCGGCACTACTACTGTTGTCTACACATTCACAGATGCTGCTGGCAATGAGGCTATTTGTAGTTTTGATGTCAATGTAATAGCTGGTAAGAAAACATATAATACAGTGGATTTATCCTGTTACCAAATCAAATATGCCGCAAATGTGATTGCACAACCTGTTAATATGTTAGCCCTGCCAGCCGAGGCCCCCATAAAAACCTGACACTCAACTCCTGCCTCATCAGAAGGCACTTTTCATTACAGGGCAATTAAGTCTGTTTGGGGGTTGTCCCATGGTAATTACCATGCTATAAAGACTTTGTAGTAGCCTGATGATAGAAAGATTACATTATATTGGCTGCAGTCCTTATCTAGAAATATTATTCAAGGTCCGTGTATAAATGCATCTATATTTCAATGGGTGTGTACATTGTATGGTTTTTTTGTGTTGACATGTCAATGGGGACTGCCCCCAGGAAACTTCAAAGGGTCATGATGCCCTGTTAGAGAACTCAACCCCATGGATGACTACTCTATCTCAAGGGTGGGTTTCTAATAGAGGATTACATGTAATATGACAAAATTTGACCAAACGGTTCTTGTATGATAAATACAACAAAAATGTGCCTACCACTGTCTTCCACTAGCTGCGCCCAGGATTAATGAGACTGCAAAAGGTAACTTTGGCCGCACCAATGTAATTAACACAAGTTCCATACAAATTGGCCATGACATCGAAGAGTAACATCTCCTAAATTATATCTGTTATTATAATCTTTTTTTCACTTCTTTAGTTGATGCCACATCTCCAGTAGCTTGAGTAGTGATTTATGTTTTTTATAAGTGAACCTTCTTTTTGTTTTTTCAGTGGATACCATAGCTCCTGTTATCACCTGTCCAGCAGACATTAGCCAGTC
>CM021529.1:10636823-10652116 GCA_010994315.2 Pisaster ochraceus
CTGTCACTAGTAAGAGCATGTTTATTTGAGATCATCCTGAAACTTTGTAACAACAACTGAACTGTTGGATTCAGTTATATACTTTAAAACCATGGGCCATACTCCATGTACTCTGATTGTTGTAAATACTGGCATGTGATTTCTCAAGCTTTTTCCTGATTTCAGGATTTTTCCCAAAATCTCCTTGATCCTTCAAACTTTCACCAAAAAGGAGAAAGAAATAGCCCACATTGTGTCAAAACCTGTAGTGCTGTATTTCTGGTGAAGCACAGAGTGTGTAAACCTGAATTGCAACATCTAGGATGTTCTGGTTCACCCAGGCCTGCAAACCATTTTCAGGATTGTTAATGTTTGGCAATTTTCATTCCTAAAAATGATGAAGTGAATCTGTTATTTATTAGAATGGATATGCAGCAAAACAAAAGGCTAGAAAAGGTCTTGGCCCTATAGAAGGTCTTTTGTCCTTACACTGGTGTTGTAAGCACTCTATACTCAGTGCTGTCCGAGTCCTGCAGGAAACAAACACACAGGCTGTTCAGGTAGGACTTGAACCCAAAACCCCTGCATTTTAGAGAAGATGTCTTGACTATAAGATCACCAATCATGCCTGGTGATAAGAGGTCAGTTTGAATCCTGTAGTATGCATTCGGTACCACTAACAATTTAATTGATGTCTGAAATGCATCAGTGATTTTTATTCCATCAACTAAAATGATTTTGAATAGTTGAAAGTGTGCCTTAGTGCCATAAAATACACTTAAGTTGGTAACACTTTATCCACAAAAGTACAATGAATGACTGACTGCATGACATGAAACACACATTTTTCTGCGTAAAAAGCATTTTTATCATCAAAACGATAAAATGTGTTAATCGTTACATGCATAATGAACATGACGTAATCTTCAATTCCATGCCTAAAAGTAAAAGAACTTTAATTTTTTCATCAGGGACACAAACGGATCAAGTAAATGTTGCTGGTTGCCCAATCCAAGGAATAAGTGCCTCTGCAACCTCAGGAAGTACCAGCATTGTACAATGGACTGAACCTACAGCAACAGATAGCTTTGGACAACTAATTACACAGATCAGTAAAACTCATTCACCTGGGCAGTCATTTGTTATTGGTCAACCTACTCAAGTTACCTACACGTTTACAGCAAACTCTGGTGCCAGGGCTACCTGCTCCTTCACTGTTACTGTCACTAGTAAGAGCATGTTTATTTGAGATCATCCTGAAATGCAACAAAACGCTAGAAAAGGTTTAGCCCCTATAACATGTGTTTATCCTTCACTGGTGTTTGTAAGCACTCTATACTCTACTGTCTGAGTCCTGCAGGAAACAAACACACAGGCTATTCATGACAGTTAGGATTTGAACCCAAAACCCCTGCATTCTACAGAAGATGTCTTAACCATCAGACCTCCAATCACGCCTGGTGATGAGAGGTCAGTTTGTAAGCAATGGGTACCATAAAATTAATTGATGTAATAAATGCATCAGTGATTTTTATTTCATCAACTGAAAGTTTGGGGGAAAACAGTTTCTGATTAATTATTGTACAGTGCTTATCATATAACTATATAAGGCAAATATACAAACTTTGAACAAAAAAGTACTTTGTACAAATTTTATAACAGAACCAATCTTCCTGGGATACATTTCCAACTGAAATGTGCAACAAAATTGTCCCATTTATCAACTCGAGGACGTGTCTCAAATAGTGGATGTGGAACCGTGTCAACCTATAAGCAGTTTCATTGTGGTAGATTACAAACTATAAAATATCAATGAGGGGGAAATAAATGAAATATTTACAAATCATACTGAACTTGTTAGTAATTTTATTTATTTATTTATTTTTTCAGCAGGTGGTGGTGGTGGGGACACCATTAATCCAGTTGTTACATGTCCAAATCCTGTGGTTGCGTATGTCGCAGGAGGAGTGACGACCACCAGGGTAACATGGCCTCTGGCTACTGCTACGGATAACTCTGGAGTACAACCTACATTGACTAGCAATCCTGCTCTTAACTCTATCTTTACACTAGGACTGTCTCAAGTGACATACACTGCTACTGACCAAAGTGGCAACCGGGCAACCTGTACGTTCCCTGTCAATGTAAATGGTGAGTTTGTTAATGGTTGATTGAGTGCCTAAGGCTGTTATTAACATAATTTTTCTTTTTTTGAGTCAGCCATGTT
Source organism: Pisaster ochraceus (assembly GCA_010994315.2). Taxonomy (NCBI): domain Eukaryota; kingdom Metazoa; phylum Echinodermata; class Asteroidea; order Forcipulatida; family Asteriidae; genus Pisaster; species Pisaster ochraceus. The sequence continues at coordinate 10,639,030 of CM021529.1, forward strand.
AAGTCATATTCCCTAAATACAAAGGTTTTATTAAAATGTTATCGGTAATTTTTACTAGTGCTTTACTGCAGGTGTGTTGGAACGAACCCCACGCCGTAAATGGGCCACCCCACTTTTGGAGAAAAAAATGTGTAAAATTCCTCTGAAGTGTTCTATATTGCACCAGAGAGCACCTAATGTCAAAGAATTTTCCCGGGGCCCTAAAGCGGGCTCTGGACCCTACGCTGTAAGGCGTTGTGTTTTGCTTGCTGGTTCTTCTCGTAGAAATGGCCAAAGCTATAATTTCATCCTGTCTAGAACACTGTTTCCATACACACGGCAAGGATGTGGCACACAGTAATGTTTGCAGGTAGTTACTTGAACCACCACCATCTCCAGTCATAAAAGGACTTTATCTCTGTAGAATCTGTGTTACTGCAGTTAACTTATGCATCAAGTGCATCCCATCAAGGATTAAACGTGGTCAAGAATGCTTATGCACATAAACCAATGGAACATGGGGGTCTCGACCCAGACATAGATGTGTTGGTCAACATTTAAAAAGTTAGGTGTGACCCCAGCAAAAGAATAGTCCTGGATCTGGACCTGCTTGGCAAGGTGGAATATCTCCCCTTCCAACAACTGCCGTGGTTAATGCATAGTGTTGTCTTTTGGGTCATATCCTCAAGATACTTTATACGGATTTGCGCCACTGCTCACAGGGATTGTATGGCCGACCTACTTTTGAACACCTTGCTACACAAACAAGAAGGGATGCATGCTTTCTCTAAAGAAAAACAATTAAATCAAGAGTGACAATTTCATGATAAATTTTGAAACTGGTATTATTCTGTTGATGTTTTATGTTTAAATTAGTTGATACAATGAGGCCAGTCGTGAGCAACTGTCCAACAAGTGCCATCACAGGCACATTGCCAGGCGGTACTTCAGTTGTGACTATCAGATGGACGGAGCCCACTGCTAGTGATAACAGTCAGATACCAGTGCGGGTAGAAAAGACACACTCTCCTGGGGAATTCTTCAGCCAGGGATCCACACAAGTTGTCTACACATTCAGGGACAGTGTTAACAATGTCGCAGAGTGTAGATTCATGGTCGTAGTTACAGGTAAGGAAGGACTAACTTTAGGTAGAAATAAATACAATTTGACATTCATTGTGCAACCATCACCATATACCGACATTCAATAAAACTAAATGGAAGATGAAAATAACCAATAGTCTGGCATTTATATTTCAGTTAGAAATGTTCGCTTTCTGTGTGTGAAAGGAATCTGACAGGCTGAGTATGAATTACATACAGTGTGAACACCTCCAAACTAAACATGTCCAATCAAATTTTCTCTGAAGAGGAATAACAAAATAGGGAGATTGCTAACCTAGGGCTGAATAGCTCAGTTGGTAGAGCTCCGGCACGTTAATCCAGAGGTCATTGGTTTAAATCCCACCCTGGTAAATTTGTTTTTGTAACCTTAAATTATTTAAACTTAACCCAGTTTCCCTTGTGGTTTATTACTTAATTTGGGGAATGTTTTTACATGTACATTTTATTGTTTGCGTCTTGATATGAAGTAGACCACCTGTAAAGATTTCAACTCTCAAACCAATTTCACATAAATATGTGAAAGGTTTTTAAAGTGACATGTTGTAAAAACACATCAACAAAAGAGTATCCTGAAGGTGTATGTTACATGAAATTGAGTTGTGTAGATCAGGGTGAGCAAGACTTGGAATTAGTTTGGTTACTATGGGATTACTTTTTGTCAACTATTCATAAAATTGTTATTCATTTCATTTGTGTTTTTAGCATCAGGTGGAACTGGAACTCCATGTGACAGCAATCCATGCGGACCCAACCAGAATTGCTTCTTTTCTTCTAATGCATATATTTGTCGAGATAATGGTGGGCAAACACGGTTTTTATGGAAGTTTTTAAAGAAAATTATTATTAGTTCTGATTTGTTGTTTGATCATGTTAAGGCTGTGCACCAAATTAATAAGTCTATTACATAATTAAGTGTACATTACTCGCCCCTTCGATTAACATTGATTAGCATCAATTATTATTGATTAGCATTAATAAATACAACAACCTGATTGACAGTTTTTAATCTGAACCTTCTTTGTAATAAACTTGAAATTGGTACTGATTGTTCTGATAATTTTTTTCTTACAAAGATCCTTATTCAAGAACAAATAATCCCAGACAATTGGTGCGATCGGTTCTGAATTGTAGATGACCATGCAGAAAATCTGTCATTAGCCTGAGTTAAAAGTTTTTCCCTAAAACAACTATTGGTTTGTTTATCGAAAAATTGAGAAAAAACCAACAACTTTTGTTTGAAATCTTTAAATACATTCTATAAAATTCCACACCCAGAAGTAATATTTTGTAAGAATATAACATAACTTAGCCTATTATCACGCCAAAAATAAAGGGAAAAAGAATTCTTGGCATATTTTTTACTCACTTATTCTTGGAGAATATAAGCCCAAGTCAATATTTTTTGCAAGATTCGTTCATATCATCAAGTAGTTACAAACTATTTTTTTTTTCACTGTAGGTCGGAGACGGAGAGATACTGATTGGGAAGATGACATCAAGTGTAAGTAGTCAGCTTATTTCAATGTGCCTTCAAAGTTTGTAAGTTGAAATGCAATGAGTGAATTCATCAAACTTGAGACAAAACTAACAGGTTTTTATTTTAAGATTTGAGATAGGAGCAATTTTAGAATGTTATTTATCCTTTTTAGATTTATCATTTAGGTTAGTTTTATTCAAAAACATTCAAATCTTGCAGATATGGGGCAAAATTACATTTTAATTCACGGAAGTAAAAAAACAATAAAGATTTTAAAATTCACAAAGAAAAGATTGAAAGCTAAACACAACAAAACATATTGAAAAAGGGGAATTGTTTAAAATATCAATAAAAAATGGAATTGAGATATTTTAAAATGGTATTTTTAGTTGGGCCTTATAAGATTTGGCTGCTAATTCTGAGGCATCGACCATGGAATGCAAGTCTTGCACATCTAGAAGGCTAATGAGAGCTAGTACATGTACACGTCAGTTTTTCAGCAAATTTCAGACAATGTGCAAATCCTGCTAATTTTTCAAGTTTACAGACTTGGAAGTTTTTTATAGTTCAATGAGGAGTTGATGTTGTAATCAAGATTACTAAAAACAAGTTGGTTTGTATAATCACAAATTTGCTGCACTCAACCACTGTGTCATCTGCTGAGGCTTTGTTACTATGGTTACAGCCAAATTGACTGAATTTGGACAAGGCTAGCTCTATGGTTGCAGTCATTTGTTTTGCTCCCATCTCAACCTAGCCAAAGTTGAAAACAATAACAATCGGGCTAAAGGTAATGAGAGACTTGATGTTTTATTCACAGCTTGTCCATGTGAGAATGGAGGGGAGTGTAGTTATTCCTATTTACCAGCTACTACATGCACTTGCCTACCTGGCTTCACAGGTATCCTCTGTGAACAAGGTAACACATTTTGTAACACCCTGATTTATCAAGTTTTTCCCTTTGATAACAAGTTTCTTCACAATCTCCCTGTGCTTAGATTTTTTTTCTGGAGAAAAGTGGTCTTAGTCGGCAAGAGAAGTGAAATAAGGAGATCCTGGCTTCAGGATATTGTCCCCACCTGTCTCTACACACACCCACCAATAATGAAAGACACACCCACCAATAATGAAAGACACACCCTTTCCCCCAGATAAACGGGAACCCCATTGTGATTATATGATAGGAATCTTGGAGTTCCATGTTTGAAATATTCATTTTAAATGTCTGTGCAAACGCACACATTTGTAGGACACAGTAAACCAAGGACTTCTCTTTGCAGTTCTGTCTCTTTATCATTACTTTGGTCAGACTTAGGCGGCTTTGGCTACAGCTGTTGCTAAATTTTTTGTTAAAGGATTTGTATTGTCATGATCAAAGCAGGCCTGCTTTGAGGGCGTCAACGTATGATGATGTGGCAATCCTTCCATAGCCATAGCTGTAGCCACTAATTTGGATACAGCCTAGATCTCTTTTCAAGCATGTACTATTTGCTTTATAAACAAAACCAAACTAAGGATGTCTTTAATTTTTCAAAACTCAATTGCCTGCAGAAACACACTCATACAAACCTACCCCTTATAACCCACTAGAGAAAATACAAGATGTAACCAATGGTTACTTAATGACAGCTTTAATGCATAACAGAGAAGTGTCTCTTCAGAATACAATTTAAGTAAGGAATACCAACTGTGGTTCACACTATTTGGAAGTATTTTTGAAATGGCTCATCCATGGAAGATGTGGCCAGTGTAAGTCCGAGCTAAAACTAAGTATCTTCTGATTTGTTATGCAGTATTGGTAGCCACGAATGATGTATGCAGTTCCAACCCATGTCTCAATAACGGTACCTGTGTTGAGACAGTTGTAGGTGAGAATCACATGAAAACAGAGAACTATATCTGCTTGTGTGCCGTAGGATGGGATGGCCCTAATTGTTTCCATGGTAAGTACATAAATATTACAACCAAAACTTTGATATGATCTGTTCAGATGTTTCAGCACCCGACAAGGTATTCTTTGAGCAGACACTTGATCAGATTTGTCTTGCCCTTTGGATGGGACATAAAGCCACTGGTCCAGTGTGTTTTGTAAGGCATGAACAAGAACTCAGTATACTTATTATTATGAGAAGGGGGTTTTGCTAGAGTTTTTGCTAGGGTTTTGCTAGTTGGTTGCAGATTGCAGCGGTCTCCTTGTAAACATTTTCAAGGTGCTATATAAATGTGTCTTATAGTTCAAAAACTTAGCATATATGTCCTTCAATTACAGTAAGGACTTTGAGATGCCCGTAGATAAAGTGCTGTATAATAACTGAGGGATACTCTTCTTATTGTTATAAACTATTTTGTAAAATGTAAGAACACTTCCAACAGAAACTGGTAAAAGATAATTGATACCAAATTGGGTTTTCAACTTTCTTCATTTGAAATGTGCTTGTTCTCAATCTGCTTATTTTACACTGAAGTAGCAACCTAAGCAATTGCAAAATCCTTAGATGACTATTTATAAGGGTCAACTCCTCACCTTAAACTTAAGAAGTCTTTGGATTTATGTTTCACCTCAAGGAGAGAAGTAAGAAATTGTTGTAGATGGAAGGGGCTAACTTTTACCAATTATCATGCTGCACGCCTGTCAGTAATTGGATTGTATTGCATTCAGCAGGTTGTCTGTGATTTTCAGTGGTGGCTCTACCTGGGGGGGGGGGCAAAGGGGGAACTCCCCCACCACCCCAAGGGAAAACAACCAAACACTGAGTTTTTATTAGAAATACATTAAATTTGTTTTATATCCTTTGTTTTGTACCAGACTTTGCAAATATTAGAGTCTGTTTTTGGTTTGGATTAATTGGACATTATTTGTTTTGTCCTTCACGTTAGCTGTTGACGATGGTTTGCTGTCCCATACCAGTGAGCTGGATTTGATCCACAATCAAGGCCTCCAGAGAACAGAATGGTTCATGGGAGCATTGACTGCACTGGTGGTTGTTTTGTTCCTGGTGTTTGCTGTCACCATATGCCATTTAGCTAAGCGTCAAGCCCCTCAAGGCAAGAAACTAGATGATGAAGTAGCCATCATCCGCTAGGTATCCCGGATCATGCTGGTGCATTTGGACCCTCATCACTGGCTTTTATTTGAAGGAAGTACTAGCTACTTCAGATAATACATAGGGCCCCATAGTATTCATTCATTCTTGTTTGTCCTTAAGTTATTCTAGAATTTAAAATGCTGTAGGCTAATTTTATGTGAACAATGCTTTTTCAAAACTGCTGCAACTATTGTCATAATTGTAGTCAAAATGACTTGCTACTTGTGCAAGCTAGTACACATAGGAATCTAGTGATTCATTGTCATTGTGGTTAAAAGAACACAAGAATGCATATGAACAAAATATGGCAAAGTTGTGTCCTTAAACCTCACGTGGATATATGCAAACATTCTGACTGACTTAGTCCTTTTGTAACTGACTTGGTCTTGATTCCAGTAATGCAATTACATGACATTTAAAGAACAGCGTACAATGGCTTCATTTTTGGAAAAAGTAAAAGTACATCCAACCTTATATTGCATGCATTTTAGAATTCTGCTAGTTTTATTTAATACAATTGAATATAGTTATACAACCTACTATGTGAGGATTTTGAAGTGTCAACCCACAACTTTTTCTTTTGTCAATTTGTATTGCCGTGATAGTAAACAATCAATTTTTGTTTCGCCCCACACAGGTGTTTAGTTATAAACAACTGTTTTTAGTGGGGCCCCCCCCCCCGAATATTTTTTAAATAAAAACAATCATTTTAGAATCAAATTTGACCTACTCAGCTACTGCATTCTACGCAGATTTGGTTACCACCAACTGACCAATAAAAAGGATCAATATCAATGAGTTTATTCGGTGGCAGGAAGAAAAAACACAAGAACACCACCGTAGGGCAACACGTAAATGAAAGAGATTTTATCTTTACATCTGTTCAACAACAAAATCAAGATTTTACTTGGAAAAGCAAATGATCAATAAGGCTGTATCTTACCATTATTGGAGACTTTGATATGCTTGGTGACAGTTTAACCAGGGCTGCAGCAGGGATGTGCCACTGACTGTTCACAGGTCTTGCACACAAGTTTGCTGCCACCTAGTGTCAGAGTTGTATTCGAGTTGAGGCCGAGTTTTTTGGTTTTGTTTCGATGTGACTTGAGTCAGACTCGAGTCCAAGTCCTGGACATGAGTTTCTTTACTAATACCTAATATTCCCAAGAGTTTCCAATTTTTAGCATTCAATTTTGTATTCCTCTGTTTGAATAATTTATCATGATAATTGATTTGAACTAACTCTTCGTATATTAAGGTTAGCAAAGCTGCTCCTGCAAAACCAGAACAAAGTTGAGAAAGAATTATACAAAATGATGAGTGATCTGGTCATCGGCTTTCAATTGATTATGACTGAAATGTAGTCCTAATCCATACAGGTGTTGACTTAATCTTGTCTATACAAAAATGAAAGGAATTCTTAAGTGTTTCTGATTTTGTGGTAGTTAGGACCCTTGTCATTAAAATATATTGCTAAGCAAAATATGCAGGATAGTAACCAGTCTCTGCTTAGCGCAACTTTATTATAACTTATTTATAAGCGTATTGTGCAAGCCCTTTATGTTTGTAATGTAGTCAAAGTTGACATAATTAGCTAGTTTCCAGAGCTACGTTATTCATTCTGACATTTTCAAAGACAATTTGTCAATTTTGATACATATTTTTCAGTAAAATAGTATGTTTGTATTTGGTGTCATAAAGTTAGTAATTTTGATATTAGTACTTTTTGATATTTTTAATAAAACAGCTTTTCTACGTACTTAATCTGAAGTCTACAAACGTTTTTAAGCATAACGGCTATGATCAACCATCAGTTACGCTATATTCAAACTTGTAGCAAAAAGTTACACCACAGGAAGGCTCATATGCACCGGGGAGGTCTACGGCGGTGATTGAGGTAGTCAGCAGAGGGGAACCGATCACCAAGATTCCCTCATCTCTAGAAATCCAAGGAGCCTTTCTATGTTGGGACAATCGTAACCCTCCACCGCGACGGATCCATTCACTCATCATATCGGTACATGCCATGTCTTTAAAGTATAGCAGTAACCACGAAAACAAACGTCTTTGCAAAACTTTAATTTATTTTTGCCATTTAAATACAAAGTATAGAATTGGTTATCATTAAAAAAAATAGTTTAATATGAAAGCTTATACAGATCAGAACTTTCATACCATTATCAATGTTCCGTGGAAATAGTTCTGTCCGAGATACTTTTGTTTGAAGACCCTGAATATTATGATTACTTATTTCAATCGCTGCAATCAAAATAATTGTGTTCGATATGAATACGGTGTTAAAAACAAGGTCATGGAAATGAAACAATTTGATGAACTTTATCTTTAAGTTGTGAAAGTTGTTTTGTTAATAAGCAGTTGCCAAGCAATAGACGCGTATAGCTGATTCACGTAGTTCGGTTCTTATGTTTTTATTTCGAGAAAACAAACACTTTAAAACTGACGTTAATGTTTTCAATAATTATAAGAAGCACGTGGTGACTAAAAGAATCACCTTAATAATGGTTGGGAGGATGTCCACCATTCCCCGAATATTCAGCTGTTATATGAATATCAGCGGTAGACCTGCAAATTGGGGACATTGTCAGACAAAAATGGGGAAAGATGTCTCCTTTGGTCTAAAAGGTTAATGGCTTCAAGTACCAAAGTAGCAAGGGACTTTTGTGCTATACAACCAGTAAACGCTATCGTAGGAAATATTCCCCAAACGGAGAGCAAACATTATTAACGATTATATATTATAATATTTATTCTCACCATTTACAGACAAAGTAATCGTTAAACGGTTTTTAATTTGAAAGCTCACTGATCCAAACGTGCATACCCCCCCCCCCCCAATTAAAATTATATTTGCCGAATTTCACTTTCCCTACTATCTCAGCACAGTATTTCATATCTTGGGTACGACCATTCTTTTGCTGATAATGTGTCTGTCGTTGGATTTAACCGTTCTGAAAAACAAATTGTTTGGGGTTGAACAAAGATAATTTGACTAGAGCGGGATTTGAGCCAGCAACCTCCGGATTATTGTGCCGGCGCTCAACCAACTGACCCATCTAGCCCTAATGTTGGCGGTCTCCCTATTTTGGCAGTAGCTTTGTTTGGGTGGGGTGCCAGTCAGAAGCCATTCAACCTGTGAATATTAACGATAAGACCTGGGAAGCGGCAGCAGAGGCATCACCTTAGTGTATGCGACTGGGTAAATTTTAAACAATTTTAGGTTGAACGAAGAACAGTTTTCAAAGGGACAACATTAGTACTAGATAGAATCCGAGGTCGCAGGTCCCGCCCTAGTCAACTTGTCTTTGTTCAACCTCAAATTAGTTCACCCAGTCTGCTTCCCGTGTGGGTTATTACTTGATATTTGAAATCAAATATAAATTGTAAAACCTTCAGTAATACGTCAAAATGTTCTAAGGGGCTGGATTTGAAATGAGACTGAAACGTTGTAGACTCGAAGCGATTCAATATTCTAAAGAATCAAGCCCTCTTTTACAGTACTTATCCATTTAGTCTCTGCATGTTCGAACTCTTCAATACAAACCTAATACATGTACACACAATGACAGAGATGGAATGCAGACCAGATAGGCACAACAATCCAAAGTGGCATCATGGCAAGTCTTTCCCTCTACCGACGTGAGGATGTCACGCTTCAGTGAATCCCTTCTTCTCTTGGGTTCACCAGGTGAATTGAAGATCTTGCTTTCCGGGTTAGTTCTTGGTGCACAAATGCTTGGGATGGCCTCGGCTGCAGCCTGATTTCAACTGAAATCCTTGTAATCTGTGTCCTGATTTTCATTGACCCTGGCCCTCTCGTCTCCCCCTGTAAAGAAATCGATTGCCATTTTGCACTCAGTGTAAAGCTTGCTGTGCCAAGATGAAGACGTTACATGCTCTACTAGTGGTGTGTCTGCTGCCGCTGATGCCAACGCCCATACTGAGTCAGGGTAAGTTAACCACCACACGCTCATGTTCTGCTGCTTTATTTTGACGGTAAATTTCCCTTTTTTGGTGGTGACCGCCATTCAACCAATGATTGTACATGCATAAACTTATATATACGTAAATTATGTTCTAAGTTTATGTTTCCCTTTCATGCTTAGCAACTAACTGACTAATGACAGTTTACATAAGCAATGTACCTGATTTACAGTATTCAAGGCATATCATGAACGCATGCGTATTATAAACCTTGTATAAAAAGACGACCTACTGAAACTCCAACATGAAATCCAAGTTTTCCATTTAAACTCAAAGCAAACAGATACCAATGTATGTTTGTCGTCATTTGGGGATTGTTATGGCGTTGGGGTGTAGGTTTGTTTATTTGTGAGTGCATTTTACCTTTATTTTTAAGGATAGTTATTCAAACTTAATTTATAGTTTTGCCTATTCCTTTATAATAACTGCAGTTAACGGTATCTTAAATCTACCCTTTGCGACTTCACACAAACACATTTTATTTGAATCTCGAATTTTCTTTGGTACCGGTATAAATTTGGGGCTGGAACCCATCATCCTGAGAAATATTTCCGTCTAAATTGTTGGCCTAAATATTAATATTACAAACTACATCTCACTAATATCTTTTTAAAACAATCTTCTTTCAATGTGGCCGTCAGAGTAAATATTCAATATGGCGTCTACCAAACAATCGATCGCAAAGACATTGAGTTGGTGATTCTTTGGTTTCATAGTCATACTCATACATTATAACGTGAGCACAATTCCGGCAAAATATGTCACAAATTATAACAATATTGAGTGTCAGTAGAACTTGAAAAACGGGGAAAATAAAGTCGAATATTAAAAATAATGTGTGTACACCTGAAGGATGTAAGTTGAGGAAGTCTGTAATGCTTCTAGTGTTCCACGTGTGATGTGCACTTGCTCTGGGCTTTGACGATATATCACGCCATTCATCTTTCACTAGATCATTACGATCCCGAAGAAGAAAATACAGACAGGAACTTATTATAATGAAAACGTATAGCAATGAAACATTCGATGAATTAGCCTGGAGTTATGGCTGTATTGCTCTCCGAATAGTAGTCACATCCATTCATGGTTTTGTAGGCTGCCTCTGAAATTGGCCTAAGTGAGGACGATTTAAAAAATAAAAACTTTACTCTCAAAGGTTTATACCGTGTCTATAGTGAACACTCTCCTACATAGAGCAAAGACCGGTGATGACAGACAAGAGAGTGTTTTTAGAAACGTAACAAGTTCAGTTATGAGTTCATTTGTTCGATATAATAACCCCTTAGTAACTTATAAGTTTCTTCACAAGCACGCATCTTTGAGTATTTCAAGCTATACTTAGGCTTATACTTTTTCTGTATCAAAAAGTCAGTGTGAGGTAGGACAATATTTTGCGGCTGGTCGTGTCGTACCGTAGAGCATTTAGAGCAAGCATCCTGACACGTTGTGCTTGACTAAAGAAGGGTGTAGGTAAACCTATACACGTAAAGTCAATCGATGCCATGAATTGGCAGTAGTATGCTATCAATGGTTACTCAAGGCAGGCTACACACGGAACGGGCGGTAACCTGAATAGTTTGACCTGAATTGCTAATGTTGGCTTTTATTATTGAACAGGCGTTACGTAACAAGAAGACAAAGTTGACAAGAAAACCCACAGTGAAGTGCTCATGAGAGGCAATGGCACCCTATAGTGGCAGGAGCCCTCCCCTCCTAATATTTACCCCACCCTCTTGCCCCCTTAAGCGAGATTGAAAAATTACAGAAGAATGGTTCGATACGTTAACATTCAATAGCTCCCTAAATTTGCCCCTTACCCCCATCCCCGATCGGTTATGTCACCTCTTAAAAGAATGTTTTACTTAACACCAGGACGTTGTAATTGGCACATGTGAATGATATTATAACACTCGGAAGCAGATGACTGTTGGTTCAATAATGGGCTGGTAGAATTTAAGAAAGTATAGAAAATGGGGAGGGGGAGGGGACTATCTCCGAGTAGGCCTGAGATATAATTTATGGTATTATTTGTTTGTTTAAGCTCGGATAGATGTTTTTGTGCAAGAACATTGTGGTCATACTTTTGGAAACACATACAAGAAACTTAAGTTGTTTTCAACGATTGAGGGGAAACGATGTTTTTAGGAGCAACTATTCAAAGATGAAACAAGTATTCTAGGCCTATTGTTTCAGGTTGAGCCAATACCAGTATTTTTTATTAAAATAGCGTGTCCTTGAATCCATGGTTTCAATTTGTTTTATCATCATTTTTTTTTATCAAGTTTTCCTAAATTTGTCTTTCATTAAAACCCGTGTTTGTTGAGTACAATAAATTAATCTTTTGCAACGACAACTATTTTTAGAATTATGTTTTTGCGTATGGCCATATTTTAACGCCAAAATTTACGTGCTCGCCCAGCATTTCTTTCCATGTGAGGTTCCTACACTAATATTATACCAGGATAAAACTGTTTGTTTTTGTTTGTGTTTGTCTGTTGTCCCTTAGTGCCATTTGTGGAGTGTTGTCACTTGGGTTTCTGTTCCGCATTGTCCACAGGGGTGTTGTTTGTGCCACATGCACGTAGGAAGATGATTTTAGCAGGGGCGCAGGTTATATACTGTACTCCGTCGTAATAATTATTTACAACGTCCACCTTTTTTGATACAAAAACGCTGGGATGACGTAGAAGCCTACTGTTTCTTTGTGGCAAAACATAGACGATGGCTACATTTAAGTTTGATAGCTCGATTTCGCTGACAATTGTTTTTCTCTGATTAACTTGTAGAGCCTACAGATCATGCCGTTTCAAAACGAGAACAAACAAAACCTTTTCCATCTGAAACAGACAAGACAAAAAATAACATGCAATTTATTGTTTGCGCGTGTCGGATGGACGTGATATATTATTGTCGAGATCCCAACAATGTTATCTACGAAAGCCCGTTAGTGCCATCTTTATTTATATTTTCAATGCATTTATTTATATTTTCACTGCGTTTATTTATATTTTCACTGATTTATTTTTATTTTCACTGCATTTATTTTTATTTTCACTGCATTTATTTATATTTTCAATGCAATTTTGAAGCAGCTATTCTTAAACCGGAAACTGTCACCAAACATAGCTGCGGCGGCTTCGGACGCACATAGTCTTCGTTTTATCAGGCGTTACTTTAGATTAGGGTTTAATTATGACGAAATAATTGCTTCACTTGCTTTTAATCATGATATCTTCATCAGTAAGCGTAATCTGAACCGTAAATTGCGTAAACTTGACCTTTATCGGCGAAAACACCACACAGATATTATTGATGTTGCATGTTTTATAGAAGGGCAGTTGAGTACCGTACCTCGGGGCAACTGTGAGGTGCCTTCAAAATGGAATTCGGGTAAGCCGAGAAACAGTGCGTCTTCTTC
>CM021529.1:10704078-10727161 GCA_010994315.2 Pisaster ochraceus
TACTGTGGGTTTGGTGGTCTCTAATAAGCAGTCATCATATAGGTAAACTTTTCTGGTGTAGAAAGTATAAGGAATATGATCTAAGATCATCACATAAAGAAACCATTGCAACGTTCACATCCTCACTCCGCCCACAACCCGGCCGGCCGGTGACGTCTTGAATTGATTGGCATGATTGGGATCAATCCAAAATGGCTGCGGTCAGTAAACATCGAGCGAAGTAAATCGGAGGAAAAAAACAAATTATTTCTTTAAATATCTTTTTAAAACTTTATTTATTTAAACATCCAAAACACCCAGGTCAACCTAAGAGGTAAGTGAACACATTGAGCTGGTTTAAACCGCCGACCTGCCCGTAGGGAATGTGCCGTGAGCTTAAGAAAAAATGGGTCCGGACGTGTGGCCAATGATTCAGGTTTCCTTGGCCACACAAGTGGGGCTATGGCTTAGCATGCAAGTGAACAGTTTATAATTCATTCATTGACTTCCAATGAAATGAGCGAGACTGTATCTCGCTCATTTCATTGGAAGATTATTTCAACTAAATTTATTTTAACTAAGATTATTTTAATTAAATTTCCACACCTCTTTTAGATGGCTACAGAGCACAATCCAATGCCAATGGTGTGTAATTTTTGTACTAACAACATAGGATTTGATCCTATTGGCAACAAGGTTTTTACTAAAAACTGCTAAGACTTGCGTGGTTGTTTTAGTACTTGTGTGGTAACAAGATTTCTTTCCCTAATATAAGGTAATTGATTTATTTTGGTAATACTTCACTTTTGCCTTAGTTCTGCAAGTGAGTCAGAATCTGATTCTGAAGAAAAGTCAGAGAAAGAAAAAGAAGGTGTTGCTGTCAGTGCAGAAGCAGTGAACGGCAGCGAGCATCGTCGCCATGGCAAGAAACACCGTAGACACAGGCACCACCATCATCGCAGGAAGCATCGTAAGCACTCCACTGAGGGAGATGAACGAAGACATCGCCATAAACATAAGCACAAGAAGGCATCACGCAGCAGCAGCAGCACACGGCGGGATCGCAGTGGGAAGGAACGCAAGTCAGAAGTCAGTGTAGTTCCGTACACTGAGTATGATGATGAGGAAGATGATGGGGAGGACATGGTAGTCTTGGCTGACCTGGAGAAACAGAAAGAGCTCCTACAGGCAGAACTTTTAAATGATCTTGGTCTTGCAAATGAAGAGGAGCTTAAACAGGCATCAGGTATGTCCATTATTGCAAAAGGCTATTTGTCCTCTAATGAAGAGGGTCAGGTATCGGAGGAAGACACCAAGAAGCCAAAACAACCTGAATCAGATGATGATGTTATCTTTATGGGAGAGATTGGGGGAAGCTCTCAGAAACAGTCAAATCGCAGCATACGTTCAAAATCACCTGAAAAAGGTCGTTCTCGAAATACCAATGACAGACCTAGAGACTCCAGAAGAAGAAGCATTAGCGGAGAACGCCATTCCAGGAAAAAAAGAAAGAGTTTATCTCCAAGTACTTCACCAAAGAGACATAAAGACAGAGCAGATGCTGCTTCTGAAGTGGTTAATCGTAAAAGGAGGGAACATTCCTCAAGTAAACAGAGTCACAAGAGATCACGCAGTAGATCTCGGGAAAGGAAGAGGAGAGTTTCTCCTGTTGATGTTGATGAGCTACCCTCAAGACATGGCAGAAGCAAGTCACCAAAAAAACGAAGAAGTCAGTCACCAAAAGCTTCGCCACGTCGTAAAAGCCGTAGTCATTCACCTAAGAAAAAGCAAAAGTAAGTACAACAATTTTTATTAAACTTTTAAGCTCACATGTAGCTGTTTAATTTATAATTTTCATATGACAAGTACAAATGTTTTTGGTGATCATTTATGAAAACAAAACTAGTTACACATCTTTTGCCAAAGCTTTGTCAAGTGCACTGAGCTAGTAAGGATTAAATTTCTCATTTCATTGAGCAAGTTAAGACTTGATTTGATTCAGTTTTTACAACTGGAAGCAGTTATTGCAAAAGTTTCAAAGCTAGAAAGAACCTGGGATCTAGATATGCATATTCAAACTCCGGCCTTCCTACCTCCTGTTTTTATATAAACAATTTTTACCCTCACCCTAATCAGACTTGTAATAACACTGGAGAGTCTTCGACAACATAGTCCTCGGAGGTCACCCTCACCGCGACGCAACCAAGGGCAAAGTAAATCACCTCATCGTAGTTCAACAGACAGGAATCGATCCCCAGCACGCCATCAAAGCAGGTCACCCCCCATGCGGCGTTCCCCCATACGTCCTCATTCACCGACGAGAGAAGAACTGGCTGAGAGACGCCGCGTGAGGTCTCGGTCTCCTGACTACAGACGACGAGGACGTCCATCGTGGCGAGACCGAGATAGGGAGAGGGGCCATATTCGAGACAGGAGAAGACATAGAGGAAATCGAACCCCAGATGATAAATTCAAAGGGAGTCTTTCTGAGGGATTGACAGCGAATAGATATTCTTCAGAGGAAGAGTAAGTGTCAGTATTTACAAACAAGTGAAACAATTAGTACTGAATCCTTTTCCTATTAGCAAAAGCTGTCTAACCCTCTTTGGATGCTAATATTAATGCCTTAAAACTTGATCAAGTGACACATTTCAAGGTATGACTTCTCTAACCTTGTAGAAGCAGGTCACAAAACATTGTGCTGTACATACCCTCACTGAAAATGTGCTGGGGCCTCAGACTTTCATAAATTTCTAGAAGTTGTTTTCGTTCAACTGGAAAATCAAATATTTTCAATCTCTGCGCTCTGTGGTCAATATGTGTCGATGTAGCTGGCTGCCTAACGGCGCCTTCACATACCTGCGGCTCAAACACATTGTAGCAGTATTCTTCTCAATTCAGCTTCTCAGCTGCAAGTAAGGATATTTGACTCACAATTTAATGTTATTATTGTTGAGCTGACAAAAACTGTGTAGTTTCTCCATAGTTTTGCTCTAAATTACCAAACAGGTACCTGTAGTAAAAACTCATGTTTTAAAAAGTTTGTGTGGCATAAACTCCATTTAGGTATTTTGGCTGGGTTGCCTGTCCATGTCCATTTCTTCACCATTTAGTAACTCATTACCTACACCTTTGGAATGATAGGTCCATGTCAAGTTAACTAATACTGACTATCAAACTTGGATGATAATTTTTTTTTTTTTAATTGTGTTTATTTGTTGCCCCTTTCTAGATTAGAAGATGTTGATATACAGGAAGAAGAGGATGAAGAAACAATTATTGAGAGAAGACGAAGACAGCGACAGGAACTATTACAGGTGTGTCCAGCATGAAACATCAGTCAGACATGATACTTTATGATGTTACTGAAAGCATGTACTGCTTTGAGAATTTCATATAGCACATGTATTTCCAATGAGGTGCTCAAGGTGCTTGAATGCAACAAAATGCATCAAAATGCAACCTAGTAGAAATGAAAACCCTGATAACTGTAGCAAAATGCAATCAGAGGATTCTGTTGCATTGTGAAATGAACTGGCTTACAACAGCCTTGGCACTGGGCATTTACCCTCTGCTAAATGCTGGGAACTCAAGATTGTACATGGACATGTCAAGGCCATGTAGGACCCTGCTAAATGCAGCACAATGTAACATTATGGGACTTGAATTAACTGGTAATTGCAACATCTACAGCCATTTTGGCCATGTGGCGCATTTTATTGTATTTGGCAAGGAAAAGGTGAAAAGAAAGAAAACAAATCAACGTGAGACATTATTGACATGTCTCATTTCTAACATTTAATTTCAAACAAATCTATAAAGACTAATAGGAGTCAATCAAAAGTGAAAATTACTCTTTCCTCTTTGTCAGGACCAATCATTATCGTGACCAGCCACAATACAACAAATTTGGATATTGCAGGAGGTATTTGTGTGTGGTGTGTAACAAATGCATAATTTACTGCTTTTGTGGACTGCGTTTGCATACGCCATGCATATGTATGCAAGCACATGCACATGATGTGTGTAATCTATTCCAGATGCTTTTTGTGACCGAGTTCAGAATATTTATAACTCAATTCTTTCACGTTCAAACATTTTAAAGAGCACTATTGTTAGAGTTCCCATCCTCAAAAAATGTGTGTTTTATGTTTTTCCCGGTTTTAAACATCATTAATCTCTCAAAAATTGTTTGTAAATTATGAACAAGCTTTGTGCAATTTGAAGATGCATTTTTCTTGCTTTGTCAGAATTTAGTAGATTCTTACTATAAATCTTTATCCTTGGTTTGTCTGGATTTTATTTTAAGATGAATAGCAAAGCCAGTAGATGTTTAATGTGGACCGTTCATAAGCTTATAAAATGTTTTAAAAGAAATTTAGATTTCTTACCGTAGTTTCTTACTGTATTTTTCAAACCTAAAGAATTAAAAACTGAGAAGTGTATTCACTTAATAAGGGTATGTTAATATAAGTTGTTTCCCTTGAATTCTTGTATACAGAAACTTAAAGCCCCAGTTGCTCCAACCGCATTTGAGCTTGGGTTTTCTACTCCAGAACAGTCAGTGAATTCAGGTATTAATACCCCAAGAAGCCAAGACAACAGCAGTAATTCATCATCATCCGACAGCGAACAAGATGATAATGAGACAGACGAACAAAAGGGAAGTGATGACACAAGTGAGCAAACTGAAAATGAGAATGAAGAGACAGCAAGCATTCCTGTTCCTGGAGGGGTACCTGGAGACATTCTCATTCCACAGGAAGAATCTGAGATTAGTGATGAGCACAAAAAGACAACGGAGGATATAACTAGTAATGAACCTGCAAAGCCCATGGCCCAAGTACCTGCCATTGCAGAAGTTAAGTGTAAGTTTATTTGTCTCATATTAGCGGGACCATATTCATTTTGATTGGGGTATACTCTATCATATTTTTTCACTTAAAAGAGTGCACAACTGAGATGTTGAAATAAGTTGCAACTTACTACTTGTATTACAAATCAGCCCATCTTGACAATAATCGTACCATCTATTCTAATTATTTTGAAATTGTCCCGTTTTTAAAGTTTACAGTCTGAAAAATTTGAATCGTTCCGATTTCTGATAAAAGACAAACTAAAAATTCTGCAGAAGAGAGGGCTTTTTGCCATGAAGATATTTATGCTTCCTGAGAATAAAAGGGCTCTATTTGTCATTCATCATGTTGTTTATGTAGCATGTGCTAATGTCAGTAGAGATTTTCTTGGATACAGTGATTTTTAGGACCACATAGAAAAGTGTAATCAATAGATCACATCCTATAATGATTTTAAAGCTCAAAATAGCAACTGCTATTCATACATACATTTATCATGCGATGAGCTTCACTCGCACAGATGGTGCGTTGTAGACTCATAACAGGTGTTTCTATTTCTGACTTTCCATTGTTGCCTAGTATAGACATCAATTGTGAGCTTTGAAACTTTGTTTCACCTCAACTGCCACATAATCAATAGCCCAATTGAGTTTGAATTTGATGAGTTCTGTACTGAACAGCCACACTACCCCAGGGGCCAGTCAAACAGGTCTTACAGCTACTTGAGTGAACAAATTATAATGCTTAAGAACTCATGGAATTAGTAATGGTGCGAAGTGCCACTAAATGCTAACGTGAATAAATTGTAATTAGAATTAGTTGTATTTGTTCCGTTATTTGCAGCACTCTCTCACAATGGCATGGACATGTTCAGTGAAAAGGATATGTTTGGCAGCAGCTATGATGTGAGTAACATGTACAGTTCAAGACCTTTTTCAACATGTCTGTCCATTTGTGTTTGTTCTTGTACTGTATCTATTTTGTGTTTGTCTATCCGTTGGACGTCCATCACAAGCTTTAACCACTTTTAAATGGATTTTTCCGTGCTCAAGCACAGGATTAATATTTGTGTACATTTTGAATAATTTGTATTTGAGAATATCAGTGTCACAATGATTCCATAACTTATGCTGGTTGGCCATGGTGTGCTGGAATCTTGGACTTTCCTTCTTGTCAAACACAATGCTAAGCAATGGTAGCAGCCTATTGATCTCTTGTAGTCTTTGTTTTAAGGGACAAATATCTGGAAACAGGGGTAATTGAAGTAGTGTACATTGTCACATGAACACATATGGGTAAGGTAGATGTTTCAAACCTCAGTTGATACCAGATGCTTGAGCAATGAATTGGGTCTGCCCATGGTCTACCGCTTTGACTTGACAGTATTCATTTCAATTCAGAAAACATTTATTTCCAAACTATCAATATTAAGGAAATACATTGAGGTTAATAATGAGGTGGCAGTTCCGAAATAGCAGGGCTTGTCAAAGAACAGCCACTGCCAGTGTACAAAAATAATAAACTAACATGCACATGAAAATAATAAAATAGACTAAAATAAATAATGTGTTTTAATGTACAAAACAATAAATAACTAATTTGAATCACAAGAAGTTTTCTCAGAAAGATGACAGAATGTCAAATCCTACCATGTTAAGCCCCAGATTAAAGAAGTATTAAACATGTAATTTTGACTTGAATGTTTGTGAATCTTTCTTTTGTTTGTTGTTTAACAGAGTCCAACTGCTGTAGAGAAACTTGGGCAAACAGCTCATGAGAACCCGAGTCTGACTGACAACTGGGATGATGCTGAAGGCTACTATCGTGAGTATTCAAAATATTGAGTCTGTAGACAAGATTAAGTGGCATGTAAGCAATCTCTCTGTGAAGCACAAGGATTGGGAAATGGTTTTCATTCATAGAAATCTTCCAGCTGATTGATGTTCATGGGGATCAGGTTGGCTCAGTTGTTTCTTCCCTCTATGGAGTCGAATCCCACCTCAGACCAGAGCTCATCTGGATTGGGCGTTTCAGTCCCTTTCTGATTGCATAGGTTTTCCCCATTGGGGTTTTCCTGAGCATTTCTTCATTGTCTCCTATTCATCCTGTTACTGGCCCTAAGTGTGCTGTTGGATGTGTAATGAAATGAATTGAGTAGATACTTGTGATGTACAATTAGTTTATTGTAGATTATATCTCTACAAAACATTTCCCAATATATGCCATCTTTACAGGCCACTTGGGCTTTGGCTTTCAGCTGTGTCAATTGCATATTTTTCTAAACAGCCAAGTGGTTCACCGACCAATCATCCAGGAACTTTGATGAAACTCCCTCATTCCACTCACAATATTTATGCAAAATGCATAGTTAGGAATTCAAAAAAATGACATCACTGCCCATAATGATGGCTGACTTTGCACTGTGATTTTTGGGAACTATCAATTCAATTGTACTGAAATAGTTTTTAGGGTAAATATTTTGGCGATTTTGGTTACTGATAAAAGCCAGGTTCACTTGATTGCTTGGTGTTTTATTTTCAAGGTGTACGTGTTGGTGAGCAGCTTGATAAGCGTTACAGTGTGTATGGCTACACGGGTCAAGGTGTATTCAGTAACGTCATTCGTGCTAGAGACTGTGCTAGGACCCAACAAGATGTGGCTATCAAGATCATCAGGAACAATGAACTCATGTATGGCTAAGAACAACATTAATTACTTCAACTCCTTTGTCATAATTAGCATGAAATTACCTCTCTCATTCTGCACTGGATCTGTTTAGAATATCCTAAGACACAATAATGTGTACAATGCCGTCTGATATTTAGAGAAGTAAACAAATGAGTCTCATCAGCAGTACCACACAAAGTCCTTTTTGTGAACTTGCGGTAGAACCAATCCTGAGAAATAGATCTTATGAATCAGTCTTAGAACCAACTCCCCAGCCCCCCCCCCATTGAAAATTAGAACTGGGTCTTACTAGTATTTACTACACAAGCTGTGGACTGGCGAGGTCATTGTTTTCCCCATACTTAAGCGATGTCACTAAGCATTATAAAAAATAATGGTTAAAGAGTGACTGTTGACATGATCATAGTGTACCTGTGTTCTGTGAATGAACTTTTACCCAGTTACTGTGTGAGCTCTGACTGTCATATTACAAAGGGTGCTGTTGGTATTACATTGAGGGGTGATGGCTAGCGCTGACAGTATGCAGTATCTGAGTTAGAGTTTTTAATTCCATGTACAGCCACAGGCCTGCTATGATCATGAAAACAGTTCCCCCACTTATCTGCACCTTGTGCTGATCTTTCCACAAGAAACTTTGACATGTGATTGAGGGCTTTTGTTTCTTATAGAAAAACCTTGTCATTTTTCATTTGAGATTATAAGCCTGGGGCTTTATAGTACGCTGTAAGGTTCTTAGATCTTCTTCTTCTTCACCCTTTTAGGCACAAGACTGGTCTGAAGGAGCTGGAGTATCTGAAGAGACTTAATGATACAGATAGAGAGGATAAATTCCATTGTGTCCGTCTCTTCAGGCATTTCTTTCATCGTAACCATCTCTGCCTCGTATTTGAACCTCTCAGGTATGACCCAACCTTCTTTATTTGTGCCTTGTAGCTATTAATTATTGATACTGAATGTTTCTCAGCGCTATTAGGGTGTTAAATCTTACACCACAGTACAATCCAAATGCCAGGAAAAATTACTTGTTGCATCTTAACATAGTTAAAACCCTTAAGCACGTGTACCACCCACAACCACCCCACCTGTTACTCCTCAAACCACCCACAACCGCTCTCAAAGTTTGACAAGTTGTATTTTGAGTTTTACACATATGATGACAATGCAGCAAACAGCTGTAGATAGAGTGCAATCTCTAGATGATTACAGTCTAAATATAGTGCATGTCCTCATAAGAAAAAATTACATTGTGCACCTCCAAAGGTTCAAAGGTTGGAAATCCTATTACCAATGCATGTGCTACACAACCAGTAGTTGGTTTTTTCTATGTTTGTGTACCGACCGTATTTTGTGTATGCTTGTTTCACAAAAAACTTATGGGTGTTATTGCATGAAAAATGTTGTAGCCAGGTTAGTTTATCATGTCAAAAGCTGTTAACAAACTCAATTTGATTTATTTCATTGAAGTATTTGTTCGATAAGAACCTTGGCTAGCCTTCCACTTGGATGACAACCCAAGTTCACATCCAAAGGTGACTGTGTGGAAAGAAACTCAAAGTCCTAGGAGTAAATGGATTTATCCCTGGTAATATTGGACATGTTTAAACACTCAACCAAGTTCATTTAGTTTGTTATCTTTAGGGATCAGTTAATCTTGCGATTTTCAAGCCTCATAAAATAAACTTCAAAGTGGCATTTGCAAATTGATTCTTACAAAACATTCACTGAAAAAACAAATTTTGCAAAGCAAATGTAATATTGCCTTGCGGAGTACCTATATAACATGTAATGTTAATATTAATTATGATGCTATTTGTACTCTCAGCATGAATTTAAGAGAAGTCTTGAAGCGTTATGGCAAAGACGTAGGTCTGCATATTAAAGCGGTACGCTCCTACACCTCACAGCTCTTCTTGGCTCTTAAACTCTTGAAGAGATGTAACATACTCCATGCGGATATCAAACCTGATAATATTCTGGTGAGTTCAACATCTGTTATGTGTTTGTTTGTTTTTGTTTTTTCTGTTGCCAGTTTATCTGGTTCACTGTGTTGTTAGTCGGGTATTCATGGTTAACAGTGTCAGGACTTGGTCTTTACTGCTTGGTAATGACCGGGTTGTTGGCTTGCTGCTGTTAAAGGATCAAGCATTTGTTGACATTCTCGTTATTTGTGACTATTCTCTCAGACAAGGCAAACACTGCTGCATTATTATTATGTTGATGTTCGGTGTGTGTTTTGAGCTCATTGTTATGATTGCTGGGGTGCCAACTGTCTTGCTTTTGAAGTGCTTTTATTGGAACCAGTTGACTGAGAGATATTGGTGGTTGTTCTTCCAGGTGAATGAGTCCAAGACCATCCTAAAGCTGTGTGATTATGGGTCAGCTTGTCATGTAGGTGACACTGATATTACTCCATACCTTGTCAGCAGATTCTACAGAGCACCAGAAATCAGTAAGTTGGGTATCTCTTCACAAATAAACCCTCCCCCTTTTCCTTTTCCGTTCTGTTTTGGAATGTGACATTGAATATGGTTTCACAGTAGAATTGACTCATAGGTGGTTGTTGTTTTTAACGGTTGATCCAGAGAAACAAAACACAATGTCAGCAGGATATCCAAATCTATAGAAACAGAACTTGTTAAGCACTTTTGCAAAAGATTTACCTTTTTTATGATGCGCAGTCCACTTATATGCACCTGTGTGGTCCGCCATTTTGTGAGTCAAAGTATAGACCTTTCTTTTGCAACGTCACAGCCCAAGTTTTCGCCAACCCAGGTTGGAAAACTATGGAAAGCCATAAATTCAAAACAAAAACAGGTAGCTACAGTTTGTAACAATGTTACACAAATATTCAAAAATCGTGTTGAATTTATTGGAAACAAAGCAAACCGATCATGGGAAGTAGTTTATTTAATTAAAAGTTTGCCGAAAATGTTGAATTTGGTTAAAACATCTGCTAACCTGATTGAATGTTTTACTAACATTCGGCGGTCCATGCCAACCAGCGCTGTTTGTTTATCAACAATGGAAAGGTCTATATGCAAAGTATTTGACACTCAAAATGGCTGAAATGGTAGACATGGTTGGAGGTGCTTTCCACATTCTGCAAGGGGTTAGTAGCCACTGTTCAAGATTGCATGTTCTGCAATCTCTTTCTTTTTCTTTATAGTCCACATGGATAATACATACATTTTAAACAAAATGCACAAAATCCACTTGACTGCAGCTTGTTTACATTCCTAATAAGGTCATAGAGTGCCAGATTCTTAGTGTCTATGGACTCAGTGAGTTGGATGTTTTGTAATGTCATCCATATTGCATCACAGTGTTCATCCAAATATCTAGAAGATATGAACTTGCATGTACAAAAACAACATATTTGAATTCATTTTTCATAGACGATGGTAACAATACTGTTAAATTAAGAAAATTTTCAGTGACACCATGTAGTTAAATCTCTCTTTTGAGTAATTGTGGTTCTGAAAAGAACTGGTGGACTCCTGATGAGGGACCGAGTAAACTGTTCGAAACATTGAGTCTTCTGGTTCTGAACCACAATTATAGTGAGATTAAACAACATGGTGTCATTGCAAATTTTCATATTTTGTTGTCTTTCCCCCATGCAAACCAAGTCTTATTAAGAGTAACAATACTGTCCCTTGTTCAGAAATTGTCATTTGTTTTTATGTGAAAGACACCCTTGTGTCATCAGCAAGCAGTGACATCAATTGCCTTTTTATTTTCTCTTGCAGTAATTGGCATGACCTATGACTATGCCATTGACTTGTGGAGCACAGCTTGTACAATCTATGAGCTGTACTCTGGTAAGATCCTCTTTCCAGGCAAATCCAATAACCACATGCTTAAGTGTATGATGGACCTCAAAGGAAAGATGCCCAACAGGATGATCAAAAAGGGCTTCCTCAAAGACAGCCACTTTGATCACAACTTCAACTTCAAGTTTATCGAGGTGGATAAGGTCACGGAAAGGGTAAGGCAAAATGCTTTATTTCTTTGATTTATTTCTATTATAGACTACTGTATGCCCATGGTCTGCCATTTTGTAAAACAAATTGCATGCAAATTGTATTTCTAGTAATTTTCACTAAAAGTAAAAAAATAAATTGACTGGAGCAGGATTTGAACCAACAACCTCCGGATTAACGTGCCAGCACTTTACCAACTGAGCTATCTACTAGCCCTAGTCAATTTTTCTTTGTTCAACCCCAAATCATTTAAAACTTACCAAGTCAGTTTCCCTTGTGGTTTATTATCTGATATCTAGAAGTGATTATGTTAAAAAACTACAAAATCAGCCCAGTTTGGGCGTGTGGTAATATTTGTACAGAAACTAATGGTCTCTAAAGTGCTATGAATTTCTCGGTATAAAGTTGAATCTTCTATCAGTCAAATTTAAGACATGTTCCGTCTGAACTGCAGGGAATTTATTTCCAGTCATATAGAAAAAGATTTGTATTCCAAGAACGTTAATTTTTTTTTCATGTTTCTTGTGTTTTTAGGCAAGTCACATAACCATAATTTGCTTATCTCCACCCAGGTATATCAATGAGGATCTGTGAGGGCTGAGATGGTATTGTGATTACCTCTTTAGCTCAGATATTACCCCTTGGGATTTGAGAGAGTTTAAGAAATTATTCAGGCCATGGCCTTGCACTTAAGCTTTTTGTAAAGCAGCCTACCGGGCTAGTAAACTGCGTTTTACTTGCCCCCAGGAAGTTTTAATAATAATATAATAGTAATAGTAATGTAGCCTTATATAGCGCATGTATCCACCAACAAAGAGGTTTTTAAGTTTTTATGATTTATGAGATCAAGGAGCTGTGGCGCTCTCGGCAGCCACTGTTAGTAACACCAGGGAATCTCTTCTCATAATGATAAGTGCACTGGGTTCTTTTTTCGTGCATTACTTAACACACAAGACCAAAGGCTTTACGTCACATCCGAAGGACGAAGCAATAATGGTTAAGTTTCTTGCTCAAGGACTCAAGTGTCATGACTGAGTCTTGAACACACACTCTGCTGACAAGAAACATCAGAGCTTGAGTCCAGTGTGCTGGACCACACGGCGAAGACACACCAATAGCCCAGATTTTAAACATGTGTCATCATAAATGTACATTCCTGATGTATAAATGGTAGCAATCGCAACCAGTTTGTCGGTCAAATGAAGTTACATTCACACACTCAAAAATAAATGAACACATTGTTAAAGTTTATTATTCACATTGTTAAAGTTTATTATTCACATGTGAAGACATATGGGCATTATAAACAAGTAGGCTGCACAGTTTGTAGTCGCCCAATGGGCAGTTTGAGAAGTGGTGTTTACTAGCCCATAGCAGTTTTTACTAGACAATGGATGCTAGGCTAGTGTAAAGAGAGAGCCCTGTCATTATTTACAGATTGATACCATGCCCTGGGCAAACCAAGGGTTGATCTACAGTTTTATACTTCTGAAGTTTTCATTCCCCCATGTGGAGCAAAATTGTCAGGGACAGAATTTTAATTTGATGTTTATGCAGATGTAAATAATAAACAAATAATATATTGACATTTGCCAAATTCCTTTTGATTGCGAAAAATGATGTCTGATTTTTTATTTTGATTACAATTTATCCCTAACAGGAAAAGGTGACAACCTTCAGTGTCCTAAATCCCTCGAAGGACATCATGGCTGATCTGATAGGCTACAGCCGTCTCCCAGATGACCAATACCGCAAAGTGACCCAGCTTAAAGATCTCCTAGAGAAATGCCTGATGCTTGATCCTAATAAGAGAGTTCAGATCAAGGAGGCACTACAACACCCATTCATCCAGGAGAAGATATGATGCACACACTAAACCCAAAATGAAGGCAAGCAGATCTCTCTAGAAAAACACTAACTTTGCTTACCATGTTTGATTCAATCATCTTTATCTTTCTTTAAAAAGGAATGTGAAATGTCAAAGTGAGCAATGTGTCATTTATTATTTCAATATTTAGCTTACTAGAATCCCCCCCCCCCCCCCCGAAAAAAAACAAACAAAAAATTAACAACAGCAAACCTCCAAAAGTGGGGCGTTTTTTTTTTGGTCACATTTATTAGTACAACAACAGCAAAACCTCAAAAAGTGGGACTTTTTTTAGTCACATTTTTATGTTAATAACAGCAACACTAACAACAACTTTGTGTTTGATCTGAAACTTTCTGCCACTTCATAAGAAGTACTGTTCCAAATGACCTCATTACCACTGTCATGTACCATATTCCGTCATGGACCATATTCCTTACAACCTCTAAAATAATATTTAGCTCCACTCATATTTTTTTTGGAAATCTTTTGAAACTTAAAATGACCCAAATCTGGAGTTCCAGTATTTTATTTGTAAATATTAAACATAAGTTTATCATCAACATTCTACAGTTATTGCTCATCAGTAGTGAGGTTTTCATTTTCCTTTTGGATTTAAGCCAGATACTGAGTTTAGTTTATTTTTTCTTGTTAAGAGAGAAAAAATGAAATCTATTTGTTATTATGAATTGTACTCTTTAATGAGGTATGTATGCCATTAATAATCCATTGTACCACAAAAACGCACATTTGGAACTCATTTTTTTTTTCTCTTTTAGTTTCTCTTAACTCTAGAAATTCATGATCCCATATCTGCAGAGGATAGAACCGTGATAACATTGGATATCACGAACACTCCTATCAAATTGAAGCACTGTACATACCTGTGCATAGGGCATGCTGTAAAATGTTACGCTTAATCTTCCATTGACTTATTTGGGTTTGGGATAGCTGCTTAAAACATTTGGTTTCAGGTTTTTGTTTTGTGCATTGTTGTTTTGATGCCCAGTTCCATGGGTTAAAAGAGTTTTTTTTTAAAGATTTTGTGACAGATTACAGCATGTCAAGTCTGGAAATCAGAAAACCTGAGTTTTGATACCTGTGAGCAAAGTAGAAATCCCACACCTATGGTCTGTGCCGAAATTTATATTTCAAATCCTTCACCATAAAATCGAAAATGTTTAGTGTTTATGGTGTATTATTGACTTTTGGTAGTGTGTTCGTCATAAAAAGTGAAAAAAAAAATTTCTTCAAAGATGAATATTGATACTGAAGGATGGATAGGGGCATTTGGGTGTATTACGCATTTAATGGATTTGTTGTAGTATATTTTTGATAAAGTTTTCTGTAGTTGGTTTGATATTACAAACAGTGAGACATCAGACCGGTAATCCGTTAACTATTTTGGTGATGCATTGGTATGATGCACAAGTGACTTTTAGAAGAGTAAGTTCATTTCAGTCCTCTTGTTTTCAATAAACAGTCCTAATAATCAACATGTGAAAGTTCTATAAAAAAGGTCATGTTTCTGAGAGAAGGCTGAACCGCAGCTTGTGATTTGCCTGGGAATTTGTGCAAACTCATATGCATGCTATTTTGTTTTGACAATCGAATAACAACTCCTTGTTGTTGAACACTTTTTTTCACACATAATATTATTTGAGCCTGAAATAGTTCTCAGGACAATTGGTACTGCTATCAAGTTTATCAAATGTAAGCTTTCCTTTTTAAAAAAGGTGTTATTTGTATCATTACTAATCATGCATCATACCTGTAAGAGAAAATTTTGCATGTAATTGTTCATGATAACTGTAGACATACAACCCACAACAGTGCAACCCCAAAATGGTATAACAGCGACTAGTGCCCTTATTTGTTGGGTCTGTAAACCATGTTACTTGTACATGTGTATGTGGTTTGACTTGTAATGTTATCACCATGTATGAAATGGTAGCTATCTTGTTGTACTTCCATACAAATACACGGAAGGAAACTGAGCAGAAAGTGAATTATTCTGGCCTAAATAGGGTTGACTCTAAATGGTAACTAGTACTGCGACCTCATTTGATCTCATTTATCCCATAGATACCACCTTATAAGTGATCCTTATTGATGAGGTCAAGTGAGGTTGCAGCTAATGGGTACACTATAGATCAATCCATTTTAGTCCTGGACCAGTGGTTTCACCCATTACTTTTATGTTCCTGTATGTGTTCGGCGAAAACTTTAATTAGCATCATGCTAGTGCTTTGTACAGTTGCATCAAAATAATGGATCGGAAACATGCCCTTTGTGCATTACAGAAATGAATGCTGGGTGTTTGCTTCCTAGTAATGACAGAAAATACTAGGTCAATACATCCCCAATGAATTTGTCTATAGGGCTATCCCCTCCCCGCCCGCCCCCCCCCTCCAAAAAGAAAGAAAGATGAATAACATAAATATTGTGTTTTTGTTGATAAGAGCAGTTTTTGATCAAAAGTGAGGTGAACAAGTAATCTGACCTTCTTTTGACATGGCCATGTATAGTACATGTACAATGTCAATGCTTGCTTTTTAAGATTATTGTTGCAGATTATTGTATGCAGATTATGCGCACAGAAATGTCCATTAACAAATTTAATGGCATAGTGTGGTCTTCAAAAGGTATCAGTGAAATTTGCATGTACAAGTCAATACATATCGTTGGTTTCCATACTTGGCTACCAATGGATCAATGAACTAGGGCTGTTTTTGTGTAAAGACTTCATGTAAATGGGCCTTGAATGCATTTTAAATACCTCAGTTGCTGTGGATGTATTAGTATTATTGATTGTTTTGGAAGTGCACTACCTTTTTGAATATCTAGAAATAGTTTATAGGTTATTTCTTGTGTGAATCAAACTCCAATTATTTGCGCTCTCTAGAAGTAATGATAAATGTTTACTAAGTTTATTGTTAACAGCACAAAGTAAGATGAGGGTACAGGATTTTAACAACCCTTCAGTTAAATACTCAAACACGTATATTCTTTAGGTGACAAGTTGGCATTGATTCTTGAGAAACCTTCAACTTAACAAGAATGTCAATCAAGTAACTTGGTTCATAATTTTACCCAAACGGAATTACTTATTTTGAGGAGGTTTCTATTGGTAATGTGTACACTTCCTAAAGCTGTACTATCCATGTACACTGAAATTTCAGGTGATTTCTTGAACACTTGTAGAAGTAAATAAAGTAGAATTAGGCACTTCTGAGAATTTTTAGTTGAAATAAAACAAAATTCCTGTAACTATGTCGTAATGTGTCAATGTATGTTTTATATACTGGAATCTTGAATAAATATATCTCGTTACTTTCTCTCTCTTGGACACAGGTTCACGTCACGAAGCCAGTGGGGTGTATGGAAATAAAATGAAGGTATTAACTGCAGCAAGGGCAGAATGAGTTAAAAACACTGTTGTTTCCTGATTGTTCTTAGTACTTGAGGTGCAAAAAAGGGATAAAAGATTTTAAGGGGGAGGGCGGGTCACCAATGTGTAATTTTGAATTGTCATGATATTTTCTTATGTTTTGTTGTTGCTGTATTTTGTGATTGATTACGAAATAGGTGTTCTGTTTGTAATTTGTATCTGGGGGCACTGTTCAGTGCATTTAGTCCATTTATTTGTTGGTCTTAAAGTTAACATTTTATTTGTTACTTGAAGAGTTTGATACATGCTTGTTGGCAAAATACATGTGTTGGAAAATTAATTTACCTTCCATTTGTTACATTAAGTGCAGTTGTACTGTGACATTATTTGTTCTTTTCAAATGCAGACTTCACCATTGGACTCTCCTGGTCAACATCCTTGAAATTCCTCTCGTGATTTGCGTTCAAGCCAGGGTCATAAGCTCTACCAGGGCAAAGAGCTTCTATTGCAAGTGCCAAAGGCATCCAAGCCAGGTCCAATAGCTTCTGAATCAAGGCCATTAGCATCCAAGCAAGGTTCACTAACATCCAAGCCAGGGCCGTTAGCATCCAAGCCAGGGCGATTAGCATCGAAGGATGAAGCAAGGTCCAATAGCTTCTTTATGGCCAGTTCAAGATGGAAAGCAGAAAGTCCAGTTATAAAGTTCAGCAAATGCAGACCATTCTGTCTCCTTTATGCCTAGGGCAGGGTAATATACTGCTTTTGTAGACGATGGTTATATTGTAATAATTTTGTCACAGGTGCTCTGACACCTTTTTCTAAATATTCTTTCAATCTTAAAAAAAAAGATACACAATTTTAATGCAGGCTTTGCTCCTTTAAGAATTTATGACTTTGTCTTTCAGAATAAAAAATAAATAAATAAATAAATAAAAGTTCAGGTAGGCTATAGAAATTTTGTTAAACAAAGATGAATTGTTTGTCACTTTGGAATATGATTTCAAAAGTCACTACTTAATTGTGTCAGTTAAAAGCAGATGAAAGAATAATGTACACATGCCTCTGATGAACCAATCTCTACACGTGTACAAAGCAGGCATTGTTTTTGTTATTGAAGGGACACCGCAATTTGACCCCATTTAATTGCACTTGTATGAGGAAATGTTGGAATCTATTGAGATTCGCCAAGGTACTAAGCAAAGGCGTGGGACATCATGACAATGATCAAGGGTGATCAATGTAAACTTATTAAATCCTCGCTCGATGTCAAGTTGAATACTTCCAATCACTGTTGGATATCTCTGTTCTTGGTTTGTTTGTAAAAATTATAGTTAAAAAGAACAAACAAAACAGAAAAACAGATCACATTTATCAGCCAGTTTATCCAAAGCATAAATATCATGGCTTAAGTTTCAACTTATTGGTAAGAAGACATTTATTTGAAGAATATTTGTTTTCTAATATGGAACCTTTTGGTGTTGTTGATATATATTTGCCCAGTAATTACAGAGACTAGAGAATTATACACGGTTCAAACTGTTCAATTTTTGCAGACCTTTGAAGGATGGTAAAATGACATGTTGTGAATCTGAGATAGGAATGAGTGGCCAGATAGACAACAGTCGACCTGTTCTGGAGCCAGGTAGGCAATATACTACACGTTTTGTTTTTATTTCATGTCCAAGAGCTTAAAATAAAAAACCTGAAAATGGGATCAATCATCCATGGTGCTATGAATGAACCTAAAACCCATTGAAGAGTTAAACTCTTTCAATGCAAGTGTTTTCCTCAGCATGCATGACTTGAACTGGCTCATGCCTGAATGACAACAAAATCATAGTTAAGTTATAGACCTTATGCATTGATGTTCTCAAGCCGCCATCTTGGAGGTAAACCAATGATAAAACAATGAAAGCGCATAGATTTGTACGGGAAGCGCTCATGATTGGCCAATGACCTCCTTTTGACCTCTGGGTGAGGGTGTCCTACTTGAATGACGTTATAGACTACTTCTATCTACTGGTCTAGATTATGACAAATTTGTTATTATCTAGACCAGCATGCACCTCATTCCACGGTTAACGTGTCCACAAAAAGTATTTACAAACCCAGCCTGGCCAGATTCAAACCCTGTAAAAAATATTTGCCTCAAAATATCTTATCACTCTGGCACCTAGCACACGCGGTTCCTTCATATTTAGCACGTGGGAAAACTTGACACATAAAAATCAACCAAGAGCCAACTCATCTTTTTCTTTTTGTGTATGTTTACAAATTATTTTTTGGGGTTTTATTATTCAGGCTTTTTTTGTAATCATGTTGAACAAACTAGCAATCTTTAGGCTTCAAAGGGCAACATTTGTAGAGATCGTGAATCCTGGCACACCTGTGCAGTGCTTTATTTATACAAGGTTATTTTTCAAGACTACATTATTTACATGGACAGAAAAGAATACATTTGTACTCAGGTAATGCTACGCCACTTGTGGTCATTCCAGGACAACGCTAGTTTTGTGCAACTGTTTGATGGTCGGAGAACCAGGCCTCCAGCTAAGTGCTTAAGAGGGATTACAGTCAAATGGTTATAAACTCGTCATTTAGACCAAGTTTACTTGACATTTCCACCATTAGTCTGGAAGCAAGAGCCTAGCTTTTCTTTTTTTGTCATAGGATGAAAACATAACTTTAGCACTTCGTTAATCTTGAACGTATTCATTTTCCTTAGGTATGCACCCACACTGAGCAAGCTTATTGTAATCTTTGATTGCATACCAATAATATACAATGTATCTACCCGAAAAGAAGTGTGTCCCAAACTAGATTTATTTGAAATCATTTACAAGGACAAAGGGTTTACATCTCATTTTGAAGGGGCTTCGTTGTCACGATCAAAGCAGGCATGGGGCTGTACACCAAATATGAATTCTCATAAAGTCACAGCACGCGCGGCACTCTCATAGATATGATACGAAGGGAGGGCGAGTGCATGCTGTAACTGGGTGAAAGTTAATTTCATGTACAGCCACAGGTCTACATTGATCATGACAACACAGCCCATTTAACCAATTAAAGTATAAAATATGGACACTTTTTGGAAGCATCTTTTTCGCAGTATCCAAAGTAAATTGATGATGGCGAACAGGACAACCATTGCAACCTCTCACTGATTGCTGCTCTCTACATGTGTATCGGGGACCGATGTTTGCTAGGTGCTAAAAGAGGCTGAAATTTCAAATCGCTGCTTGTCAGGCATGATATTCTTTCTGTTTAAATCCATTTCCCCCCCCCCCCACTTAAAAAAAAGCTGCATTTTTGTTATTAAATGGCCTGAAAAAGCTATCGAGGCCTACACACTGTGTGTAG
This sequence comes from Pisaster ochraceus, assembly GCA_010994315.2. Lineage (NCBI taxonomy): Eukaryota > Metazoa > Echinodermata > Asteroidea > Forcipulatida > Asteriidae > Pisaster > Pisaster ochraceus. The sequence goes on from CM021529.1 coordinate 10,724,206, forward strand.
GTCAGTCCTTGGACCGTGGCATTTTCCACATTTTGCCCCAAAAAGGGCCAAATATCATGCCTGATTTGTACATGTGTTGAGTAACATTGCCCTTTGCTTTTAAGCATTTTTGATCCAAGTACAATCCATCTTGTATTTTTATTAACAAAGCATGAGGGATTGTTTAATAGGCCACTGTGTTGTGATTTACACACTGTAAATAATAAACAATATATTTGAACATTTGCTTTGGTGTCGGTTTTCTTGGTGTGTTGTTGATCATGTTTCAAGAGCCTCTTTGAGTCCTTTTGTTATTCCATGGCAATCTAGACAATGTGTTAAGTCTGTGCTGTCATGTTTAGTCTATTTTGTAGCCCAAACCGTAAGGTTAGCATGCCTTTTCGTGTGCTTACGGTTAGCAGCGCTATGAAATGGAATTGCACAGTAAGCACAAAATCGGCCGTTAAGCAGCTCTTTGAAATTGAGCCCAGTTGGCTTTTCCACGGGGTGCACCACACTAGCCCTAAATAGGCAAAAATTCATGCGCCAAGCTGATTATCACAATTTGTTGGCATTCATCAAAATCTTTTGAATAATAACGTTTTGGGGGTCATGCAATTAATAGATTGTGTAAATATAACTGAAAACTGCTAGCGAGTCGGTTTGGGAAAAAGCACGTTTTCAGGTTGTTGTTTTTTCTCTTGGGTATTTAGCAAAAATTCCAAACAGATCACCAACCAAAAATTTAAAATAAATCTGAAGTTTAGTTGTCTGAAAACATATCTGATTGGTTTTCAAGAGGCTGAGAGACTTTAAATATTTTTTGAGTATTTTTGAATATTTAGCATTTAGCATTGGTTACAGGGGGAGTTTATTTAGTGTGGTGCACACCCCACGCTGCAGTGTGCACCCACTGATCTCTTTTATACTAAATCAGTGGGTGCAACACACTAAATATAGCAAAATTCATGTGCCAAGCTAATTATCATAATTTGTATACCCACAGAATCTTTTTAGTTTAGGGTTTTTTGGGGTCGTGCAATTAATAGAATTCATGCCAATCTTTACATAAATGGCTCCAGCAATTTATTACAAATTTTCAGGAAATTATAGCACATTCTAATACTACGGTCCAAAAAGCACAGTTAGTTTCCACCGCCTGAACCAACGGTTGGAACAGCCTCACCTGAACCGATGGGTGCCCATAAACCATGCTTACAAGTGTTATTGCAAAGTATGTTATCATAAACATTCAACTTACAAAACCATACCCCATTAACAGTCCATTACACCATAGATGCACTCTTTACAGTCCACCGCTTGCACCCACTACTTGACTATCCCTACCCGAACCCATGCATGGAAGCCAAAAACGAAACAAACTATGGCCTTGGTTTGGTCGAAGGTCATCCCAATGTGATCTCTTTGAAAATAATAGGAAAACAGAGTGGTATATTTGCAGGGGAGGAGGCGGGTAGAATTGTACCGTTCTGTAATAAAGCTACAAGTTAACAAAAGTGAACAACCTGGCGCCCAACAATTAGTTCTTCCCCCAATGGGCAGCTCGTACGTTACTTGACCAAACAACCCATCAAACGGAACTGGCAATCCCGAGGCCCCGCGAAACCACGGAGTGGTCAAAGCCATGCCGTACCTTGGACTCATTTGCATAGAGCAGTCCCTGGGGAGCCATCCCGCCTGGTAAGATTGCACACACGATGGCGCCACCCGTGTAAAGCTAAGCATAAAGCATTTTGATCGCAAATGTGACAAAATGAAGTATTTATTTAGTAAGCCTTAAACAAATGAATTCGAAAAAATAATAGCAATCGGTCATTGTTCCATAAAGCTATTTATTTTTAGTTATTAATTGTAAAGTTATCAATTATGTTTAAAACATTTTTTTTAAAAGCCATGACACAAACTGCCCCTAAATCAAAAGCCATCAACTTTCGGTGTTGGATTATGAGCAGTCTGGCTGATACTAATTAATATAAAACAAATCTCCACATCCCATTTATTTTAACCCCTTACTCAACTAACTACAATTTCTGTATTAAACAATTTGTATGTATTTAGCCATGTAAGGGTTAATGCTTACTGCGTCCGTTCCTTGCTCTATGGTCTGAGCTGTGGTGATGTGAAGACAACATTGACACCAGTCGTTATTCGAAGAAGAAAAAAATCAGCAGTCGCAATTCAAGAGCACAAACATTTCAACTACGACGATAGTCTTCCTGATAGGTATGAATCAATCATGGTCAACCTGTTTGCAGTTGCAATGTTGTGCGCCATGTCCATACAAGTTGCCGCTAGCCAATTAGCAACAACGAGGTGCCCGGAAGTTCAGATTCTAGCGAAAACCCGTGCGCTCTCGAGGTCAACTAGCTTACATGGTCTATAAACAGATGGCTGAAAAAGCAACTATACAAAATCAGAGGGTTGGATGTGTCTGTGAAACACTCACGCTAAGGCATGTGGCGAATGCTATACGCACGCTTAATATGGTAACGAATTTTCCCTCATTCAGCCATAACAAAAAAACAACAACCCATTAAATAGAAGAACAGGCTTAAATTTCGTTCAGTGCCAATAATTTAAAACCTCGCCATGTGTAGTGTCAATAAAAACAGGATAGGTTTAAATATAATAACAGACAGGTGTCAAAAACATTGTCTTAATTTTAATTTTACTCCACAATAATTCGCATGTTTATTTAGTTTGTTTGTTTATTTATGTATGTATATATTTTGACAACCCCCTCATTTACAATCACCGCAGATTTGTTGGTATTGTTTTCGCAACAATGGCGTTCCATACATGCGCGTTAACCGGGTCAGGGGTCAGGCAGACTGGTACCCCATTGCTTACTTACGTTGAAACTGCACAGCAACGTCTAGAAAGGGAGATAATTTGCATATTGGGAACATTCCACCAATCGGAGCACACAGCATTTGTTGATTTTTGAGATCGTTTA
>CM021529.1:10758539-10777020 GCA_010994315.2 Pisaster ochraceus
CCCCCGAATGAAAATGTCTAGTTACGCCACTGTTAATAGATCACAAGAAACCCCAAACAGCTCATCCCGCTGGGCCCTGTTTGTATAATATGCTCCATGCAAAGGTGGGAGAAATGTTCACGTATTGGGACGGCGTGCTGAAGGGCAAGAATCAACACTCTAAAACCGGATCCGGGTCCAGTGGAATGACCCGCTTCTGGATCAGTATGACCTGGAATCTGTGTCAAAGTGATCCAGATATGGGTCAAACTGACAGAGAAGAGTTGAAATCCCACCTTCAACCACTGGGATCCGGAATCAGGATCAAGTCTGACCCGGGATTTTTTTTAGAGTGAATCGTTATGTCAAATTGCAACTAAATCGGTGTTTTGCCAACGTAAATTTTCCAAAGTGAATCATCATGACGGTGTGATTCCAACCCGTTGCCGGCGAGGTGGCGCAGAATGTGACCGTGTTCGCCTGGTCGAAGTCAGGTGATGAGCACTAACTGTCTTCCGGGTGACCCCTGATTTGGGCCGCCTCTTCGTACCACTACGTGGTTTCTCCTTTAGCATCTGGAGCTCTTCCCATTGTTTCTGCATGCACCACTTCTTGAAGACGTCCTGCGCTGCTCTTTCGTGCTTCGCTTTGGCACGTTGCTTCTCATTCTCCTTTTGCTTTGCAGCTTGCCTCTCCTGCTTTTGTTTTTCAACTTTCTCAGCAAGCCAGGTTTCTACCGATTTACCACCGTTCAGTGTTGCCGCAGCTTTCTTTTCCATCTCTTGGTCCTGTTTAACTGACTCAGCTGCCACCCTATCGGCAAGAAGTCTCTGCTGATTGGATTTCTTTTCAGCCCAAGCCTCAAACGTAAGCGGAGTTTTTATCTGGATCTGGTCATTGTAATCGATGACCAAAGTTTCATCTTTCTTACCGAATGCATCATTCAGCATTCTGTGAACCTTGTTGACTAGCTTCCGATCTCGAGCGTCTTGTGACTTGGAGGCAAGCCAGTCGTTGAAAGCTTGTTCGTTTTCTTCAGGCGTTGGTTTCCTTCTCGAAACCTTATACGGGGATGGAGACCTACTGAGGTTGTTTTCCTCTTCCTTCATAGAGTGCAGACGTTGTGGGTGTTCCACTGGTAAGTTTATTACATGTCGGAGCTTATCGTTTTGATAGTTGACTCTCATATCATTTATTTCTAATTCTTCCGAGGACTGGTCACTGCTGTTTGAAGACGAATCATTGGTCTTATTTCCTAAAGTTATTTTATTTCCATCTCCACTATCAATTCTAAGTACTTCTCCGTTGACATTGTCGGTTTCAGAAGTTCTCAGATTTTGCCATGAGTTGTTTCTTTCGTTGTCATTTTTGTGTATGGCTTTACGAAGACAACTTTTTGCAGCATCGGTCTGTTCTTCTGATTCCAGTCTTCGGTGACTACTAACCGGCATTTGTGCAGGCAACCTTTGAAATAAGATGAAATCAAGGTTAAAACAATTGTAATGGTAAATTAAATGATCGACATGTTTTCCCCTATAAAAGGGTTGCTTTAATTTTTTCAAAAACATTCAATTCTCGTTTCAGTAGCAAACCTATATGAATCCGATGGTGCTGGCACACTATTCCGGATTGTGGTGTTGCTGGAATACTTGTCCATGTTTGTGGGGGATCTCTGTGATTCGTCAGGGGCGAACTTGACTGATTTGTGCGAGGCGCTTTTGGGTCTACGTCCAGCTGTTGATGAGAGAGCTGAACTGGGACGTTCGTGGAGACGAACTGAGCGTGCCATCGTTTCTCTGTCGGCCGTAACCTTGCTTCCACGTGGAGAATAATCCTGTTTTGAATGTCAAAATTTATAATCGGATATTATTGGTACGCAATTTCGTGTGCTAACCACAGCGGGAGAATTTGCGTAAAAGCATAAGTGAATATTTGAGAAGATTTAATGGCTTCTCAGCGGGTACAAAATGACAATGTGCTGTTGCGTGAGTCAACTGCTTCCCTCTTGCTGTACGGCAAGCAGTTGTTATAGAAAAGAAATTCTGTCAACGGGTGCTCCGTAAACAGAAAACTTCTGCTTACATAATGAATCATACTTTGAGTTTTATCTGCTCTGCATTATATACTTTAAAAAAAAAAAGTTTGCGCTGAAATTCGATTAGGCTAATGTCCATCGAAAAATACATTTCTTTAATTAAGCTGTCAATCTGATATACAATACATATTGCCTCAGTGCACACCACGGCATACCTCTGTCTTGGATGGTGACTGGTGTTGACTGCCTTTACCAGCAAGATCTCGGAGAGAATCCCAGCTCTCGGTGCTTGACGTAGCACTGTCATTCTGAAATAAAGAACTGTGCGCCGATTTTGAAGACAACGGCCTTCGGGTCCTCTCGAAGTAATGATGTTGATGCTCTCGACCCTTCCATGCGGTTATCATGAGTTCGGGACCTGGTGAAATTGCCAGGTCCTTCAGGGATATGGTGGGCGCTACGCTACTCCCAAGTTTGGACTTTGGGAATCTCGGAGACGTGGACCAAGTGCATGTTTTTTCCTTGGTGGCCTTGTTGGCAAGGATTTTGGCGTAGAGAACGACCCGTCGCTGTGCTCCCTGCTGCCCGCAGGAGGCAGCAGTGTCGGCCGGTGTCTGATGTGAGGCGTCTTTAATGTCTAGCAACGCACCGTGTTGAAGGAGGCTGTCGATACAGCCACTGTTGCCCATGGCACAGGCAACGTGTAGGGCTGTCCTGCCGGATGGGGTTTGCGAATTCGGATGTGCACCATCACAGAGCATTCTGAAAAAATGGGGGAAGATAAGACATTCATGTTTAATACTTAATTAACATTGTGTCTTGGAGTTGAAAACAACTTTCAGTGGACAGTGAAAATAACAAATTGGTTTTCTGGAAGTTACCAAACATGACAGGTGATAGGCCTATAAGAATTGCATTTTAATTGAAGTATACGGCTCTAGAGATTTGTGAGAATTTTAACATTCAAGGCTTTAAATATAAATTCTTGATAACCAAGGATCATTTCCAGTTAGTGTGAAAATGCAAATAATAAAACATTTGAAAAAACTCACCTATCAACGAGGTAGTGAAAGCCCTTGTGTGCAGCGATAAACATCGCAACAAACCGCCTCCGAGACATCCCACCAACGTCCATCGTCATTGCAACTTTTCTCAACACCTCTTTCAAGTTGCCTCTCAATGCAGCATCTACCAAGCCGTCGAATCCGTATGTGACTTTTACGGGTAGGCGCGCCCCCGGTAGGACACACAGCCTGCCCAAGGTATCCCCGTCGGTGAGTACAGAGTGGTGACGATACGACAGCAGTTGCAAGTCAGAGGGGATGCCACACACTAGTTCAATCAGGGACTTTAGCTCTGCCACGGTGGTGGTGTGGCGTACGTTGATTGAGGTGAGCGACCCTGGGCCTGGGAGCTTGGCAAAGATCTCAAATGTCTCGGTGAAGCGGCCCGTGGCATCTCGGACCCCTACGTGGGCCATATTGTAACTGCGGGAGGATGCAGAAAACGATGTTACCTGACAACAAGGGAATTGTCAGCTTCTTCAAAACCCTAGAGAAAATCACAACACATCGGAAATGGGTGAATATAAAACAGAACAGTCCCCAAATATATGTAAACCTTTAGAATATAAAAAATACCGGGGCAATGAGTTAACTGCAAAGTGTGGAAAGAAACGAGACAGGAAAGTTGCACAACACCAGAAGACTTAAAGCTTTGCATGGTGTAAGTGGAATAGCACGAGGGTGACAACCATGTTTTGGGGTAAAATCTCTATTGTAAGACATTGTGTTTCTGAGAGGAACTGGTATAGAGAAACGGTATCGACCTTCAGAGCACTGTACCGGTAGCTGAATGAGAGAAGGTGAGACGTACAGTTTTCAAAACACTCAAATCCCGCCTTTTCTCAATCTGGTTCTTTTCAGAAGAGAGATGTTACCGCCCACAAACTATGGGCTACTAAAGAACAACGTTACTGAGAAAAGAAGGGGGAAAGAATGGACAAGAACGTCAAGAAATAAACAGGATCTGCGGTGGCAAAAGGGGAACTCAGCTCGCTTTTTTATGTACTAATAGTCTCAGCCTGAACGGGAAGCAACGAGCTAATAAAAATAGTACTAATAGGACAAGAAAAACAAATAAGAAAAAGCCAGGTTTAAGGCTTAAAGGTATACTTTTGGTAATTACTCTAAAAGTTAATGATCATGACAACTTAATGGTAAAGAGCACTGGAGAGATGTTGATATTATTAAACATTGTCAGAAATGCCCCATTTGAAGCAATGTAGTTTTAGAGAAAGAGGAAAGTTTTCACCCCAAAATATGAACCTGAGAAAGGCTGTAAACTCGGGCGTCTGAAAGCACACTTTGTTCAACTAAGACTAAGAGGGTGTTTTTTTAAATTCTTTTCTTTCATTATTTATTTGCTTACATCTCCGATGACCATTTTTACAGGCTTGTTACTTTATGCTAATGATGTGATATACCAAGTGAGGGAATTGTAAAATTGGGTAAGTGAATTATATTTGACAATTACACAAACTAGGCCTATACCCTGCCTCTCAATGAATCTAAATCGCAGCATGAATCTAACATGAATCTAACAAACTCCTTTAACCAGCATGTCTTTCATCGCAACACATTTTCGCCGCGGGGGATAAACAAATCAATCGATATTCAGACAAAATCGACGAGACGTTTGTACCGTAGGGATAGTCTGTTTTGATACCATGAAGCATCGTAAGATATACGTGAGTTATTGATTATTAGAAAGAAACTATCCTTGAAGGTTTGTTTGACTGACTCTATTTTATTGAACATACAGCTCGTGTGTTTTATTGAACATACAGCTCGTGTGTTTTCTGGGCAAAATCTGCATGGCACTGCGCGATTCACACAGAAATGGGGCTTCTATCCCAATTAATTATTAACAATTATTATCACAGGTCTTTAGAAACTCCGTTATTTTATGTATTTTATCTCGTGCTGAAGGCCCCATGCCACTAGATGCTGTTGATTAAACATTATGGGACAATATACTGCCTAATCAATGGGTGGAGGTGTGAACACCCTAGGTCATAAGGTTATGTTTGTATAAGGCTACCCATTGGTAGGGAGCCCTATACATTGACAATTACTGATACTCTTATAGAATTATCTACAAAATAATTAAGGCATATCATTTCTAGCGTGAACTTTATCTAATTATCTATTAATGAATAATTGTAGTTGTTAATACACAATTTAATCGTTTTAATGACAACGTAATTTGCACCAAAGCTAAGGGTTTTCCTGTAGAGCAGTAGATGCTCACATGTTTTTATTTATCTTTTTTTTTGGGGGGGGGGTAAAGGCCCTCATTGCTTTATTTCAACTTCCACCTCAAAAAAGTCAACATCAAAAATCAAAGCTTTTCATAAATTTAGAGTGAGCATTGGTAGCATGTTATTCCAAATCAGATTGAATTTCCGGATGGACACGTAGGCCCTAGTCCTACATTTATTTTCCTTCACGATTCTTAGCAGTGTAAAAGGGAATCCCGTTTATTTCACCCACACGAATTCATAGGAATTGAATAAGAAACGGACATATGTATCGTACAATACGTGCATGGAAGAGAAAATCGACCAAATTAGCCACAGGATGGCAATTATTAGCATAAATCAGGCAATTATTGTCCAATAAAACTTTGGCCTATATCGACGTTTTGGTAAAAACGTTGTTATTAATTATAACTTTCGTTAACATCATTTCAAATGTATACTATGGACTAAAATTGACTATAAGGCTTCTGTTTAGTTTTAAAGCCAACAATTATTATTATGTTTGTAGTACATAGAGGAAGAATACGCTTATCGGTCTTGTACCGACTCCCAATAGATTACAATTCAATATAAATGCCGAATAGGCGTTATAGGATAGGCACCTATTCATTATAAGCCTCAGTTTTAATACAAATCCTTCAAATATCAAAAAGAATGACAACTCACCATGTTTCAGACCTTGCTCTCTTGAAGCAGTGGGGTTTCAACCTCGTCTGTGCTTCCGCGTCAGGTCGAAGTTATAATGTCATCAATCACGCAGTAGCCCAGTTTCTGGGCCATGGTTGAACTCAATTCTCAAGCCCAACCTTTCTCCATTGAAGGCTACTAGTGTGGCATGACGACAGTCGAAAACAAAATTTACAAACATATAAAGCAGAGGGTTTTATGATTTCACACTGGTGGATTAAAATATATGGTCTACGCCTGCGGTGAACAGTTACACACGTTGGTGCAGTGTCATATGAAACAGGACCATGCTCTTTTTATATTGTTGTCTCGCCACAACAAAAGGACCACGTAGGGTCCATGGATACACACAACGAATGGCACTCGAAATCCTTTGTTTACATTTCAAAGGGTTTTACTGCTTCTAGTTATCGCTGTCATTTTGGTGGCTGTCAACAGATCATCGTATAACAAGTCAATTGCAATTGGAGATTAAACCATAGACTGGCAACAAGCATAGTTCATTTTATGCGGTACACGATGTAAATAATCAAAATGATTAGCGCTCCGCCCGTAGGCCATACATAATACATTTACTAATATTGTTTTTAAAACCTCTGCTCTATCTGCGTCTCGTTCCACATGCTTTTAAACTACTGTGTTTGCCGAACCACGGGCCCATTTAAATGACACTGCTTAGCTCATAGAATCGGGCGATTTACATGGCTCAAGCGCAGAATTCTGTGGCAAGCGGCGCCATAAAGTTGGAATACACTCCCCGCTTTTTTTTCACAGAATGTTATCTTAAAATAGGCAACCAGACAAAACGTCACATCATGTGCATTGTATGTGGGACACTATTGTGATCTTTTCACGTTTTCACAAACTGCGCCATCATATCAATTGATAATAAAATATTAGCAAAGGGAAATCGTCTTTAGACAAATTTTATATCTAATCGAAGCAATCTTAGATGTTGAAAAACTGCGCAATAGTTCTTGTACTTTTCTGATTTGTGTACTTGGTTTTTCTTTTCTTCAAACACTACTGTTAGCCCAATTTGTGATGTTGAACGAAGGTTAAGAGGACAGGTGGGGGGGGGGGGGTAGGGTGGCATTCGCAAAGGCTAACTCCGCCTATGAAAATAAACCCTAAACTTACATGAAAGTTGACAGTTAGTTCTCATTAGCCCGACCTCTTTACAAGAAAGTTTTGACACAGTTCTCGCTTGCTTGTCCACAAAATTATAGCAATAGCGAACAAGGAACAGGGAACTAACTTTACTTTCATCAAGTTTACCTTGATTTTGTTTTTCGATTTGCATGAAACCAGACTTGCAATGCAAATTGCAGTTTGGGGATTGAATACCGGGCAATGATGGTGGATTGAGGGAGAATCCTGGAGGATTTCTTCACTAAAACCTGCACACATTTCTGATCAAGCAGAGGTGTTACTGAGCAAGTGAACACAACTAAGAACATCCATCACCAAGCAAACATTAATTTTACAACATAATAATAAAATACACAGTGAAAACATTTAATTTATTGTTGAAGTTATAAGAATGTACATTTTTATTTCCTAAGCACACAAGCTCTGATAAACCTAATCTCTCTTTACTCACGAGGGACTTTAGATGTTGGCTATTTGACCAACTATTTCAATATACAGCATTGTATAATGCATGTATGAGCCAAAAATGGTCAATGCTTCAATGTTGATAATGGTTTTGCAACAAATTAGCTTGGTTAAAAATCAACATACAATGTTTGTGCATTGCAACTGTAGTCATTAACACATCAGTTAAAAACAGTTCGTTTCACTTTCAATTATATGTACTGTACTTAAAAGTTTGAGGGGAGATTGGGTGAGTTAACCAGATCATTGAACCAGTTATCAATGAACACAGTTGAATCAAGCAGGAACTGGTTACTTAGTCATTACTATAGCAATATGTTTTACATTCATCTGTAAATTACTGCATACAATGGACCAGGAACTAGATGGGTGGCTATTAATGTGCACACACAAAATACTGATTAGTATCAACCCCATTATCTTCATGTCTTTCTGTTTAATTTCACTGTCAGCATTCCTGTAGTACAGCATTGTGGAAATTGTTATTTAATTTTTGTATTCCTGACAGATTGTACAAGATATACTGAAAGTTAAAAGAACCTAAATTCAAAGTGATAATGCTCTAAACTACAGGGAAACTCCAACTTTTTTTTCTCCGTTTTTTTTTAAACAATAAAACTGTATGCACAGTTTAGGCAGTCCTACCGGCTGAAAGGTGGTCATATGACCATGTTTAAACGGCTGACAAAGACATAGCTTGAGCTGTTTGAGACCGGTTGTGTAAAGCGCGTTTGGCGTTCTTAGCCATACGCGTGTTGGCAAGCAAGTTTACACGGGCACTAAAAATGTGTAACACAATAAATACATATGGTACTCAATGTAAAATCTATTACATGTAAAACGCGTGTATGCACACAACCGTTCAACGTTGCATGCAATTTGATCCTTGGAGAAGTGGCTGGAGAGGAATTGAGAAATTTTACAAAAAGAAAAGTTCAATATCACACTTTTTCCTTTATTTTTACACCTTCTCCAAAAAGGTATTTATAAATGGGAATAAAAGATTAGTGACTTGGTCTTAAATAGCCGTTTAAAACCTTGCAGGGTTGTGGTCACATGATACAGGACAGAGCCGCAAAAGGCCACAACCCAGCCAGTTTCATTCTCTTTTATTCCCTTAATAATAACAATAAATGCTTTAATTCTTGAGTTGGAGTAAAATATATAAAAAGCAGCTTTGTTATTTTAAACTTTTGGGGGAGGTTGACCCAAAGGACTAGTTTGACCTTTGGGTAAAAAAAAGGAATTAAAGGGTCAAGTTGTGTGCAACTGAAGAAACTTTGTCAAATCTTTGTGCTTTTTTATAGTATATAAACATTTGTAAACTCTTTTATCAAAGCCATACAAAATGGTGAATCATGGTATTTTGGAAGAGTATATTTAGTGAAGTCTATGGTTTCCAAAGAAACATCAGGAAACTGAAAAATGTGAGAATACTTTTATGACATTAAATTGTTGTTAGTTAGTTGGATTGTGTACTTTTTGGTTTTTGGAAGAATGCATTCTTTCCAACCTTTCATATCGGTCAATCTGGTAAATTTGCCATCCACTCATGGGGTATCATTTTTGCAAAACATACACGTCCCATTGTGTCAATTCCCCATATGCAGGCATGTGCCATGTGTTATTGATACAGTGCCTCACGGACACAGGAGAGGATGGACTGTTCTTTAGGTTCTGTTTCTATGATCAAGCTATACACAAATCTACGTTTTGACCTATTCAAAGTATTCATTAAATAATGACCACAGTGCATGTGCAGAAATGCAGGGAGAAGGAGAGAGCCTTGAGAAAGGGCAATATGACCAGTGGAGAAGACAATCTTGTGTGAGTGAATTATTTTCAATATATTGGAAATAAAATAATGAGTACACATAGATCCAATCTTTACAGGCAACTAGGGTTTTTGTTTTGGGCTGCGTCTAAGCAGCCAAGTGGTTCACCAACCAATCATGCTAGGAATTTGATAAAACTCTGCCAGTCCACACACTGTATTAACGCACAACACACAGTTGTGCATTCCAAAATAATTAATTTGCATATGGCCAACTTTACACTGTGTGACGTAAAGTAGCAACTATATCTAAGTATTGGATATAATTGGGGAACTCATTTTGTATTGAATTCACTAAAAACTTATGGATCGATAACACTTAAAATCAAAATGTTGATGCAGGCGACTTCAAAATTCTGAACTGAGTCCAGTACACTATCATAAACAGCAAAGAAATTGAAAAGAACATGAAATGAACAAAGTAACCAATTTAGAGTGATGTCCCTCCTACTGTGAAGTCGTCTGAGTTGCCCCGTCTTTCATTGCTTTTTCCTTTGGATCATAATTGACAAGTTGTTGGCCAACAAGATATCTGGAACAAGAAAAACATTTTAAAAATCCATTAGTGTAAAAATGAAACAACAACAGTCCAAATCCTCGAGTACACTTCAAATTGGACGAGAAATGGCGACTATCAGTGTATATAATCTGCAGTTGCAATCAGAAAGCTGAGTCCATAGATAACCATCTCCATTGTACCACAGGTACCGCCGCAGTCCACTTCGGGGCGGCGGATGTAAGTTTATCAAGCAAATAAGTGTGAACACGCACAAAGACAACGAAACAACAACAACTCCAAAATAATAGCAAATGAAACACTAAGAATAACAGCAAACAAAGCAGAGAGAAATTTAATGAAACTGATTTTCCTAACAGTGCAAGAGAACAGGTTAACAGGAGGACTGCTCAAACAAAAGTGAAGTGTATTTTTGCCATATGGCACACCTGATCCATCCAAGGGACACTGCCAGGAGAGGCAAGTTGTAAATCAGTTGACATGGCAAAGACCACTGGGCAGTTAAATTGTACCAACTTCTGACCATGAAGCAATCTAATGCTCCATGCCCTCAGACAACCCCCCAGACTGTCTAATGGCAATAAATAATTTGAAGCTCAATGTATTGGCCTCAATTTAATTCAGCAATGCTTGTCTTTTTGGTCATCTCTGTTTTGTTTTCCTATCTTAGTTTAATGGTTAAAACTGTATATCTGTGTTTTTGTTGTTCCTGTTTTGTGTCTGCCCATCCATCAAAAGCCCTACTATAAGCAAATACTTCCATTGGTCCCTTGCATTATGTCCAGTGACCGCCACACTCATTTTTAGCCAATAACACAGCTGTGAATATTTGCCAAATGGAAAGACTAATAGAGACAAGTTTGTTATTGATGGGCTTTTTCCTTGACCTCAATGCATCAAGAACTCACAGTTTGGATGTGTAGATGGATTCAATGCACAGTTAGTGTGAGTGCTGCATTCTTTCAATTTTCAGACAGCATATTTTTTGGCCTAATCTTACATTTAAATTTTTACCACCTCGCTCAGTTTGATAGGAAGTGGAAACACAGGTACTAAAAATCTTTGTGAGTAGACACAGGCCACAATGTACGTTACAAGCATTACTTGTGGCTAATGCCAACTTATTTGTGCTTTACAAATGTGTTTGCCAAGCACTACCTCCTGCTTATCAGTTTTTTGCTCTTCTAAGAACTTACTTGTCGTTTTTGATGTGCTCATAAAGCTTTTTAAACTGTTTGAGATGAAACAACATGGCTGCCATGGTAACCACAGATGTCACAAGACACGGGTAAACACGACGTACTACCAAGAGGTTGATGTCCTCTCCCAAACCTTCAAAATGAGAACAGAAGTAGATTAACAATCTAACAATAATTTGTAACCTTCTACTTATTTATCTTGAACTCAATACAAGGCAATACAGGCAAAGTTTAACAGTTTGATAATTCTATTTTATTGTAAGGAATATTTTGGCTGTATGAGCACACTTTGGATTAAGATTCTTACAAATGACTTGAAATGAAAATATGTGATATGAGGCAATGCATGGTGGAGTACTGATATACACATGTTTGGTTTGCTTAATACCGTGACTGTATCTACTTTGCTGTCTAAAATTGTTCATGTAAGAATTTGTACTGCTATTTACGTACTACTGCAGAGTAAATTGGAAATCAGGAGCTACATAGATATGAACTTGTCCTGCGGTTTTCCTACTGCCTGAAGTAAATTTTTATCTGAGCTATGTAGTTTCCATTCCACAGCAGTAGATAAATAGCAGGACAATTCTACCCTGGAAAGTAGATATTATCACATGGTTTTACTATAAACCAAGCACACATTGAAACAAAATCCACAAAACATGGAAGGTGAGCATAGCACGCCCTGATAATCAGTGCAAAAGAATTGAGCTTAGATGCTTAACATGCGGTTTATCAAAAGCAGCTCAGAGCTAAATGAAGTATTATATGAAAACTTACTCTGTATACATATTGGGTAAAAACAAACAAGTTTGCAAGTAGTAAACTGGTAAAATCCCAACAAATTTGTACTGCTTAACTAATTCTTTCTGAGATGCAGACCTTTGGCATTTGAATCTATCCAGATCAAATTTTAGGATAAAACAACCACTGTTTCACAAATTTATTTGCCGAGAAAAATATATAAAAATCAAAGAAAGTTAAAGTTGTAACCAGTTTCTGACATTAAAGCACAAAGTTTTAGTACTAAAACAAGTTTGTATGCGTCTACTAACCTAATAATGGTGTAATTCCTGCTGCTACAGCGTATGGTGCAGTCAATGCCAGCACAAGACATGTCACCACAGGCAACACTACTCTCCTTATTATAAAACCTAAATTCAGATTACGAAATCCATCTTGATAAACCTGCAAACAGTAAGAGAAAATCAAACGAGGTATGTTTCATTTCATTTGTCATACGACTGAAAATCAAGGTACGAATAGTTTAATTGTCACCAATTATAGTATAATTTTTTTATACGACTTCACATTGATATATTGTCCCTATGTGAGTGTAATGATCTAGGCCAAATACAATGGGTTACTAAGACATATGTTTCTCTTTTTGAGTATGCACACTTCAAGTAGCTCAAGAAATTTTGCCCAAACTCAACTGAAAGAGGCTGCATGCCACTGTAATAGACCATGAAACTAGGCTGAGTTTCAATGGTTGGCCACTGGTATGACCACTGGACCAAGCTGATGGCCAGGGCTCAATTTCACAAAACACTAAGATTTATCTTAAGATGAGTTGTCAGTATTACTATAGTGCTTTGTATTGTGACATCACACTTTGCATAGCAGTTAAGATTGATTTGCACTTAAGATTGGTCTTAGCTCTTTATGAAAACAACACAAAGAGACTGGTTTGAATCATAACAAATGTGGAGTCCTTGCTTTGCGGTCTTATGGCAAGCGTTTTGGTGGTGGGAGAAAAGCGCTTTATAACATTGTAATCAAGCATTTTCAGGAACCGAATGGAAATAAATGATGTTAACCCTAACCCTTCAAAATCCTTCAATATCCTATTCAGGATTGTAGGGCCAAATACCACTTACTTATCACTGGGCCAGGCATACCAATCTTATCCAAGATTGGGTGTTGAGTTACCATAGAGTGGAGTATATTGGCTGAGTCTGGAGGGTCTCTAGCTAGGGAAACTAGGGAGTCAGGGCTTCGGTAAGGTCTCTGAAGTTGTTTTTTTAAAGGCAACAACAAGTTTTAAAGTTGTATTTTGTTTACTTAACATTGTAAATCATTTTATATTGATTAAGAAAGGCAGTAACATGTAACTTGTTCCAACTCACTTCAACAATGGAGCTGAAAGTTATTTCTATTGTTAATAAATATCCTTCATTCTAATGCTACAATCATAGTGACTACTACAGCACCCCATACACAGATTCTGCCTTGTGATTGGGTTACAGCATCACATGATATGTTTAATTTTTTTACTAGAAAGCCTCACAGACACAACAAATTATACATAAAATATCAACCAATGTACTATACCCATAGCAACCACTGTACTATACCAGTAGCAGCTGCAGCTTCTTGGTAATTAGGGTATATGGCAGTGTCTTGTATGGAGTGTTATAAAAATAGATTGACTGCTTTTACTCGTCCATTGACTCCCTCAACCATTCTTCAGCTCAGGAAAACAGAATCCACCAAGGATCACCTCAAGAGCACTCAAACACTCAACATTTTTGTACATTAACCAACCTGTTCCAAGACGGTCTTTAGCCACCAGTTGGGACCCATCATAGTCACAGCACACATGATCTTAGCATGTAGAACACCAAGGGCCCAATCCTACAATTCATGATCAAGAAAATTAAATGGCATTGCTGACAAACAAGTCATGCATTAACACAGACAGCTTTCTCTCATAATCATGACATTGCTCAAAATGATGAGTCCATTAAAACGCCTCGTAGGGCAGAAGATTTTCCAGTTTTAAAAATGAGAGATGTTTTTTATTAAATTTTTGTTCAGACTCATAATTTTATACTGAGACTAGAGTGGTCTACTATTTGACATTTACATGGCACTATACTAGGAAAAGAGCATCTGGAAATACAAAATTTTAGACAAGTAACAATGTTAGGCAACCATTTTAATTTTCCTCTGATTTTGCACTTAAATAATTAAAACAGAATACCTTTTGTAGTTAAAACCAGCGGAAATGAAACCAAAGTAACTTTGTAAAGCAAATTCAAAACCATTGACAGTATAAGAAGCCAGATTGTCAATCAAATGATAGGCACAGCAACTCACCTGCCAAGGAAAGAACACTGGAGACTGATCAAGGGGCACTCGGATCGGAACCACTACGACCACCTCAAAGAGTAGACCCAGGAGAAAGGGAATTACCCCAAGAAGCATAGCTGCAACTAACAACGACTTCACAAACTGAAACAAAGAATACAAATACATATCAGATTAAATGATCAAACTGTTTGGTTGAAGGAACTTGTATTGCACTGCCTTCATCAAGAGAACATCAGGAGATATAGGGGTCACAAATAAAGGAGGCAAAGGTAATAACCAGAGCCCAATTTATAGAGCCGCTTTAGCAGAAAATATTATTTACCAGTTTTTCTGCCGAGCAAAACTATGCAGGATACCATACACAGTTGGTACATGTGATATGGCATTTTGGCTGATGACCTTATTCTGGTCATCCAAACTCAATGTGCTTAGCTACTTTTTGTGCTTCAGCTGCTGTATGAAATTAGGCCCTGGGCTCAATTTCATGAAGCTGCTTACCACAGAATTCTGTTCTGCATGATTTTATAGGCCAGAAACACAGAATTCCACATTTACCAGGGCCATGCCATTTGTCCCAGTCTTAAATGGATGATACAACTTCAATGATAGGTTAATTTGTGCTTGTTATGAATTCCTACTACTATGGAAATGTCTCATCTTGGTTTTAATGTTTAATTTGAAGACTAGAGAAATGACCAAGCCATACGTGACCTGGCCACCATAGTGACTCTCTAGCGATAAGCAATGAAACCCACATTGGTAACGTATAGAGGCAACAAGCTTCTCCTCACAGTGAAGCAACACTCGCATCACACAAAATGCACAACACAGCCCTTCCAGCAGTGCCAGCTTCTTTGTATCTTCTTGTGGATTTGTTAAGTGTCAGACTTTGTGGCAACAGTTACAGCTGTGATTGGCAAATACATACTTGTTTTTGCTTGTTTTATTTCAATCGCTTATTGTGGCACAGCTGCTGCAAAGTTGAGGGTGTTGGCTTCATTAAAACTTGATTTTGTTGTGCAAGTTTGTTGATGTATTACTTTATATTTTATGAGTATTGATGTGTTTTTTTTAGCTCATTGGAGTAAATATTTAAATTGTAAACTACATTTTTGTATACAATTTTTAATAGTGTTAGCCTTTGTTTCAAATGAATAAACCACAAAATAATAATAAAGGGGCGGAGCTTAATAGATCACTTTACTGGATGCAACCAACCATACTTTACCCAATGCTACCCCTAGGCGTTCTATTTAAGAAAATAACATTTCAAAAAAAAAAAACCGCAATGTTAACTCAAAATCCATACTCTGCTAAGATTGCCTTGAATTCCCAAACATGGTTAGGCTGGGTTTGCTGCACAATATTGAATTCATCATGCAAACCTGGGGATGGTTGATCTAGTAACTGATTGGGGGAGGCAGTAATACTGCTGACACTCACCAAAATTGTATACATTTTTGCCTTTTCGAGAATCAAATCAATCCCAGCAGGCAGCCAGGACCAAATCATTGTAGCCAGCCGACACGCCAACCAGCACAGGTACAGCCCACATGCAGCTGTGTAGAGTTCATGGACTACCACTCCGTTACCAACCCACAATGACATGAAGAATCGACCCAGGAAGACAGGCAGGGTCAGGCAGAGAACACTAGTCCCAAGGAGGGACAGACACAGCAGGTGAACCAGTAGGAATATCTGCAGTTACAAGATTAACAGAAGGGATGTCATGTTTTACTCTTTCCTGAATTCATTTTTTTTGCTTTTGAGTCATCAAGAAAGACCCCAAAATGTACTAGCTCAAAGGTGGAAAAATATTACAATTAAATAACTAATACACCACTGAAAACGTGTTGTGCACTATTGCTACTTACACGAAATGCAAAGAATGAGGGCTTATTGTACGGTTGGAATCCAGTGGGTCCCATTTGATTGATGAGAGCATGATGAGCAGCATGCAGTGCCATCCCTCCGGGGGCAGCAGCAGCAGCAGCTCCAGGGGCAGCAGCAGCAGCTTCAGGTGCAGCCTGTTGGTCAACAGGCTGGTCAGCAGCTTCAGGGGCATCTTGTACCTCTTGATCATCAGGGATGATCTCGTCATTCTCATTGCCATTCTCATCTTGGATCTCATCTGTCTCCTCTTCTTCCATGATGACATCGGAGTCATCATCTCTTCCGCTAGATACTACCTCCTCTTCCGTAAACACAGCAATATCAACACTGCCCTCTTGTGGTGCTGCTGCCTCCAAAAGTGTGTTCAACCTGATACCTATAGCGCCCTCATCATCAGGTGATTCCAACTGGGCATCGTTGTCTCCTGGTTGGGGGTCATTTACTCCAGGGAAGAGATCTTCCTCTCCTGGATAGCTAGCAATATCCTCTGGATTGAGACCAGCCTCCTCTGGGTTGAGACCAGCCTCCTCAAAGTCAAGATGAGCTAACTGCTGGTCATGCTGTGGCGAGGGTGAAGGCTTGTCTTCAACTGGTACATCACCAAGCAGATATGAACGCATATTACTGAATGTAAAAATAAAATTACAGCATAATTCATTAATCAAGTATTTGACCTGACCTTAAAAAATAAGCCTGAAGTTCAACAGTACTTAATTCGAAGACAATAGCTTTTATCAGCAAACAATCAGTAAATAACAAGAGTACACTTACAGGAGGTAAGCTGCCACTACGGTCCATCCTCGAATTGCATTCTTCAACCACTGTCTTGTGTGTCCCTGCTCTAGAAGTGCTGGAAGGACTACCTGGAGTAGGAGCAACTCTAGGGAGAGCTCACTAACTGGGGAATCACTGCAGAGGAATGAGAAGTTGAATAGTTACCTTGAGAGGTGAATGTGGTATGATAAGAAGGAAGGGAAGAGGTATTTGATGATCGTCACTGGGAGCCAAAGGACTGAGACCAACCCTTACCTTGAGAGGTGAATATGGTATGGTAAGAAGGAAGGGAAGAGGTATTTGATGATCGTCACTGGGAGCCAAAGGACTAGAAGGACAACACTTCCAAAGACGATGACAGAGAGCAGAGAGCGTCTGACGTGTCTATAGATTGGTAGATGTATCATCTCTTGGATTGGATTGAAGTCAGGGTCATTAAGATTACGCAGGAACCACAACACACCTGGCCTCAGGACCTGCACAGTAAACAATGCAAACTTTATGAGTTGTAGAATATAAGCATTTTTACTATAACAATTATAACAAAAGGATGTTGCACAGTGCTTGTGCAATCAAATTCTAATGAATTCATCCAAAATGTACTCATTGTACCAGTGATGATTGGGCAAAAAGTCAACTCATTTTTCTAGAGTAAATGAAAAGAGAACAAATATTTTTGTGATTACAATTAAATCAACCTTTACCACTATTATTTATTCTTGTATTTTACATAATGGAATTTTCCATTTAATGGAATTAAGTAGGACTTTCTGAGAGTATTTTTCTTTCAAATGTCATTGTTTATCAGCACAGCAGTATCCCCAAGACAAAATGATATTCTGAAATTCATCTTGCTTTAAGTTAATTTCAAATGTTGCTATTTGAGCAAACCTTTAGACTATATAAAAACACCTGAATGCGGTAAAAAAGTACAAGTAATTGTTGTTTTTTTCCCCCAAGTTTTCTGAAGGATAAATGTTTCTTTTACACCCATAAAGTACAGAAATATATAAATGTTATTGTTTGTTGAATAACTAATATTGCTTGTGGGACGAATGTTTTTGCTTGTGGGATAACCGACATTGCTTTTGGGATAACTGTTATTGCTTTGTGGGATAACTAATGTTGCTTGTGGGATAACTGTTATTGCTTGTGGGATAACTGTTACTGCTTGTGAGATAACTGTTTTTGCTTGTGGGATAACTGATATTGCTGGTGGGATAACTGATATTGCTGGTGAGATAACTGTTTTTGCTTGTGGGATAACTGTTTATCTCACCTCTCTGAGAAGAAGGATAAAAGATGCAAAGTAAAAGACGTAGACCATGCCAACCAGCCAGTGCAGAAACATAGAGGTCCCTGGTGCAGACTGGAAGCTTTGTAGTCTATCTTGAAGAGCAGTGTCAAACATTGACTGCAGAATTGGAGAGATGAACATGTATACTTGTCAATGACCTTGCAAAAGAAATATTCTTCAACAACCTCCTCCATCTCAGCTGTGCAGTTCAACTGTCAAAATGGGCCTGTG
>CM021529.1:10778020-10803468 GCA_010994315.2 Pisaster ochraceus
GGTTATGAGAAATACCTGAAATCAGGAACATTCCTGAGAAATCTCATGCCTGTGTAAGTTGTGCAGGGTGACATAGTTGCCTCTCAAGGTCGTTAAATTGGTGGCACACCGTGCTGTGAATCACATGTATTCAAATGTCAATTAACCAAAGCAAACAGAAGCTTACCAAGGAGCATATGTCTAGCCACCAGCCACACACGAGGGGCAGGACACCAATTTCAGTGACTACCAGCAGGAATACCTTTAGTACAATGTAACACAGACCGAGGATACGCTTTGTTCGGTGGAGCTTCAGGAGACCACTGAAGCACTGTCATCAAACGGTCAGGAAATATAACCTTAGAATATTCGGTCACTCATTTTCGCTTAAAATATTCGTTCACTTGATATTCAGACAAATTTATAATTATCATGGTAGAGATTGAAAATTCTTATGTGAAAAAGAATGTACAAATCTGCAGACATTTTGTTTATTTATAAATTTACTTAACAGTCACCACCAACGTCAGTAAAGCCACCAAAAACACGACAGTGTCATATCATTGCAAAAATGTTGTATCTTGATTTTGTAATAACGTTGTCTCTTGAACGAGAGGGGCTCCTTGTGAAAATGCTGTATCTCACCTCCCAAGGTTTTGTGTGTACCCCCAGGGTATTTTTTTAACGAGCTATGACATTTATGCACTTTCAAATTCACAGGTAATGTAAATGCTACATTGGGAGATACAACCTATTTGCATTGAGATGATGCTAATATAATAACCTGCAACTATCTAGGTTTGAAGCTGCTGCACCATAGTAAACCAGTCAATAGACCCCTTGCATTGGCCGCTATTGCTGAGGTCAAACAATGGAAACACGCACGTGTGTATGCGCTGCGCAGAGCTCTCAGCCAATGATAACTTTTCATTGACCTCAGTGAGGGTGTTGGGGGGGGGCTTTGACATTATATGCAAGGGGTCTGTAGAGGTTTGTAGATGGTATATTATTTCGGAAAATTTCAAAGATACTTGTAACCTGAGAAAAAAGTTTAAGAAAAGGATACATGGAAGAGAATGAGAGAAGAACAGAGCGTGACGTAGCCAGACATCGTGGTGATAAGACCCTCAAAACGAGATAACTTAACCAGCTCATCCCAGCCTAGAAGCAACATCCCAAAACGACCAATGTGATACGGGCAGAAAGCTGCATGAGGAGTAAACAAAGTACAATGTAATTACAATCCCGGAAAAATTTTATAAATTCTTAATAAATAAAATTAGTAAAACTATTGAGGTCCCTTTGTTTAAACAATCCTGATGCATTAAGGAAGATAAATAACCTACATAAATCATTTACCACAAATACAACCTTACTCTCAGGCCCACTTGTTTACAGGTGACCTCAATTCTCTAGTGACCTTCTCTCCTATGCCACTTCACATCAACATGTTTAGACTTAGTTAAGATTGGAATGCCTGACCCAGTGGTAAGCAATTGTTACTTGGGTCTAAAGCCTGCAGTCCTCCTCAAGTCATTCATTTGGCAAATAGATTATAGAAGGGTCTGGAAGGGTTAAGGTGACCTGAACAACAATTCCTTAACCAACATATTAACAGCAATCAATATTGAAATAATGTCAAAAGTTTGTTAGGAATTATTGGCCAATCAAACTTCAAACACATACCGAAAACAAATATGAAGAGAGCATTGAGTGAGATGACCCACAGGACATGTTCTAGGAAGATCAGTGATCCATCCAGGCCAAGCATCCTCTCCCATGTCAACTCTTCTGCAGCTCGGTCCCACTCCAATGCATTCCAGTTGATATCATCTATCAGATCAAACAGTAAATGGGTTCATACATTATTGGGTTTTTTAAAGAGAACATTCATGCCTGTCTTCTAGATTTCAATTAATACAAATTCAGTCAACTTTATGTGATCAAAGTTTTAGTGAAAACAATGAAAACAGTTTATGTGTTATCAGGGATTTTGCTGATGTCCATAAAATGCTGATTTCAATTGCATCAATCAAAATAAGGAAGGGTGGTCTGTTATTATTGGGACGGGGTGTCTTCAATCTCAGATGGAAATATTCTTCTGGAGGAATGGCACTGGCATAAACTTTACAATAGTGAGCTAACAAATTGAAACTTACAATTTTTGTTACATCATTACCAATATATAAGGGAGAAATGCAGAACTAAACAAGCTGTAGGTAGCGGTTACTGGAGGTTGAACCCCAGATAATCCCAAAAATCCTATAAAAAACTTGAGGCCAACCTAGAGTTATTGCTTGTTTAATTTTGTACTCCTCCCTAGTTTACCTATAAGGTACAGCTTGGGTAATAACAACAAAAATGACTCCCTTGAGTTTTATCTGATTGCTGAATTTACAAGTTTCAGATTTGTAACATTTTGGTTACCAAATATGAGTATTATAATAAGGTTGTACAGAGGTGTCAAAAGAAAAAAATACATTTAGTAGTTAACACTCTTTTTTTATCCTTGTTATACAATGCGTAAAATGCTACAAGTATTTATGATCTCCAAGCAGACTGAGAAGTATCAGAGCTTTCATTTACACCTTCAACACAGACCAACCTTTTGTAGAAGTATTCCAGGCTAAAAGGGTTAAAAAAAAATAAAAAGTACAAGCAGAAATAGTCACGCAAATTTGTGCACATTTCTAAATGAACACCAAAAGGTCAACCTGTTAGATTTTACACCTCACGAGATGTTCACATAAAAATGGCAATGCTTGTCGGTTAACACTGACTATACGCCTGATTTCACAGTATACAAAAGATTCATCTGAATTTGCCCTCGGCCTTTTGCCACAGCTATAGTTATGGATCTCACATTTTGATTAACAATGACACTTAAATCAATGGCTAACTAAGATTGACATGAATCTTTTAGAACTTTATGCACATGAGGTCATTTGAATAGGGCACCCTGGCAAAGGAGATTGTTCATTGGCCAATCCTGTGCGCCCAAGTAAAAATCTATGAGTTCCATTGTTTCATCTCGGGTTACCTCTAAGATGGTGGCTGGATGACATCAATGCATAAGGTCTATTGCTTTGTAAAATTGAGCTTTGTTTACCTTGACCAGCATTTTCTCCTCCTCCTGCGGCGTTATTCTCAGCTGCAGCTGGCCCCGCCCCTTCTTCATTCCCATTGGCGGCTACAGCTGCTACTTCTTCCTGATTGGCTGGCACTGCTTGATTGACAGCCACTTCTTGGTTTCCTTGTGGTTGAGCTGGTTGAACTGCACCCTATAACAGATAAAAAAAATTGATGATTCATTAATCATTTGAGGTATGACATAGTTTCCTACTTCACAGGCAAATCAAACCTTTTCCCCACATATCGTTAGTTGCCCAGCAAAAGGGCATAGGCAAACTCATTTGTAAAATTGTATTGCTAGAAAATGTTATAATTTCTGGTGTATTTAGTGCTGATTGAAATTCAGAAGAAAATTAAAAGAGCTGGAACTAAACCCAACATCTTTGTTACAGTTATACATTACTTTTAAAACTGTAACCAATTGATTGCTTACAATCTTCTGTTTTCTGGTTGAGGAGCCTAACATGTTTCTGCTGGGCATTAGATAATATATAATCACAAACTTAGTTGGTATATTGCCCTTCAGCACTTTGAAAAAAAAAGAAGATTCACCGAGTTGAAAATCTCATCACTACCTGTGATGAATGATAAAGTTTTCAAGAATTACCTGATTGTTTGCAGGAGCAGGCACAGGGGGTTGCTGTGCCCCTGCTGCTGGTGCCTCTGCTGCTGGTGCCCCTGCTGCTTGTGCCCCTGCTGCTTGTGCCCCTGCTGCTGGTGCCCCTGCTGCTGGTGCCCCAGCTGCTGCTGCTCCAGCATCTTCACCCACACCATCCGGCACCCCATCTGCTGCCCTATTTGCATCATCATCTAGCCAATCTGGTCCGCCACCGTGTGTGACCTGTTCCCGCAGCCAGACTAGACTGACAAATGCACAAAGGGTGGAGCCAACAACCAGCATTCCCTGCAGGATGTCTGTGACCACACTTTCTCTAAAACCACAAGAAGAAAAATGTTTGAAAAGAAAAGCCAGCATAAATTTCCTATGAATTTGTGAAACCTGAGTGTTGCTTTGATGTTAGCAGGCCTTGTAACTTTGATCCTGAAAAGCAACCCTAGTTATCTTCCGATAAAGGCCTGACCTATAGTAATAATTTGAATGACCATTTGAACTTTACTTGGAGCACCATAGTACCAAAAGCATGGGGCACCTAGACAATCTTCTTAGGTTCCTTTAGATTAGTTTAGTTTTGTAAAAGGCAACCCATCAATCACTCTGAATGTTTTATTATATTAAAACTGTTGACATTTCAAACAGTGAGGATTGAGGGTTTGTCTAGGGTTTTGAATTTCTTTCAAGAGGCCAGCAATGAAGGACACTATGCTGAGAATCATAGTAAAGCCCAAGGTACACAGTAGTCTCTGATTACACCAACATGTTCAAGGCTTCCTAGTTACTGTTTGTGGACATGTTCAACACTATCACAACACAACTAATGACCTAAACATGTAGATTAGAAAATTGGAGTTCCAAGGATTGCTATAGCTTTGATAAAACTAAACAAACTAAACAACAAAAATGAAACCTAGGGTGTCATGTCTCATAAGGTTGTTTATTTCTTGTCTCTCTCTCTCTTTATAGGATCTGTTGTTTTTATCTGTTATTCATTGTTACAATGAATTTGTATATATTGACTCAACTCATATGAAGTCATCACCAAACTTGGTTGTGCCATTTTGGGAGTCAATGTCCGTGTGTGTTATGCAGTGTAGTGCGTATTTCAGGCATTGAAGCAATTACACACTTACCCCCTTGACTCCCAAAATGCCGAGTGTGGCACAGTACTGTGTGTGATGTACACAAAACGGGTCAAAAATTGGTGGGTTACTATCTACAGATTGTTAGTAGTAGTTTATTAGGCGCTTTTAAACATAATATCAAAATGCCTTACACTATTACTACTTGTTACTTTGGGCCTTAAGCATTCCTGAAACCATCTCAACTCCTTTGGAGTATGCAGCACCAGCAGCCAATTGGTCCAAAGTTTGGTAATCATTTAGTATTACAGTATATTGATAATCAGCAATGAAAGTAATAATCATCAATGTTGAGGGGCATTACGAAATTTGTGCAAAATCTTTTTCACACCAAAATTGCAAGGACAAATGAAAGTTTTACTTACAGTGAAAATACCTCAAATGGTAACGTCAGAAGTGGCACAAACGAAGCTTGAAACAGACAGCGGTATATGCGACCTAGGTATATACAAACACATTTTTGTTTTAAATGTGACCCTCAAACCAAAACCAGGCACTCTCTGCCAAAACACAAATCTTGGATTATTTGCTTATCAGACAGATGAGAATAAGAGCTTTCAAATAACACCTTTATTAAGATAAGTGTTTTTCTCACGCATCACATTACTGTCAGACTGTTCAATACCATCCGATGTTATTTTTAATGAAAGACAAACCTATCCCAGCCTGCAATTGATATCATGTGATAAATGCACCTCCACAGTACAATTCAAATAATGTACACAGTGCGCCATGCAGTAAGTTCTGCACAGTTGTGCCACCATACGCAATGTAGGTTGGTCAACACTTAATACCAAAAGTAGGAGGCTTAGTATCAAAGCTAAAGTTTTGGTTCCTTCACTTGTGATTCAATTTCATTATTTCTGAGAAGTGCCTGATTTTTGCACGGGGCGTCCAAATGATACTTTTTAAAGTTATTTCAGATGGTCAGGGTTGTTATTTTCTAGGAGGCTTTACTTACAAGCTGTTACTGGAACTACACCAAGCCAAGCAAAGGTGACTAAGGTATAATGCAACCAGCACTTGACAGCTGTACCCATGCTCTTGGCTAATCCCCTGACAATGTCCATCACTGGCAAACGCTTCGGCATGTCTGGAGAATATACTGTGGAGACAGAAAAAACACACGTAAAAGTAACATCAATTTCATCAGTAAATGGGGTTGAAATTTGCACTTTTCTAACATCCCACCTCCATTTGGTCTTTCCCAGTTCTCAATGCCAGCGTTCTCTCTTAACAGTGTGGTCTGCTGGCCAAAGGCTAAGTAAACCACCCGAGAACACATCAAAATTCTCTCCAAGTGGTCCGGCTGGTTTGTTCAGAAATGAAAAGCAACCCTATTTAATATGAAACATAGACTAGCGTAAAAGATGATGGACTTGTGAAATGACAAGCTAACTGGTCCCAATGGCCAGTCAATGAAATAGTTAAGAGTAAACCCTGAGTACTATACTGGGGATAGGGTGTGTACAAAAACAAGTCTTGCACAAGTTTACATCATGTTATTAGTTTGTGTAACAAAAAGGCACATACACAAATCAAAATGTACTATTAAAATGTACTCTTTCATTCCAACCGATTAAGGCTGCCGCTCTTGGTTCCGCAAATGCCCTCAACCGCAGGGCGGTAATCTTCATTTATGAAGCAGCATTTCCTTGGAAGAAGAAGCACTCAGGAGCCTGATGGATGAGTATGGTGTACGTGTACCAGGCATACAAATTACAGGTGAAAATGTTAGTATCACTCCTTGAATATTGACTGTAACTTTTCTTAAATAGAAAAACATTTATGGTAACTTACTTGGCGTGAAGGAGAACCGATGCATACATAGCTCACAGTACTCTTTCTTGCTGTGTTTCAACCACTGTAGCAGACTGAAATAAACAAAACATTGGGGAAAAAACCTGTATTGAACCTATTCGAAATGTCATTCTGCATCATGAGGTCTTAGCCAGATGGGTGTTTTTCAGAAAACTTAATTTTTGCAAAAAACATGTAGTACACAACAATTGTGTGACACCCTTTTTGTCATTTCCTTGTACATGTAAATTTGTAAACAAGTCAAATACCCTGTTGTTCAAGTTTGCAATGAGACAATTGCTCTCTTTTTGTAAACCTTTCATTTACCCATGACAGATATGGACATTTTAAGAGAGTTAGTTAGATAACCATAATGATTTATTACCCAGTTACTGCCGGATGTGTTAAAAACAATTTTTTTTAAAAACGACTTTTGTATTTTTGATCATTGGATGACCGGAACAAAGGTCAGTCGTACTTTCCACTTCACAGCATGCACAGAGCACTCACCATGCAATGCTTTGTTTCATCCTCACAAAGAAGATAGCAAGCAGTTACAATAATTATCAAATTCTGCCATTGTGCAAGGAGTTATTGTGTAATCCCTGATTCCAGGCCTCTGTCCTTTTGTTGTAAGAAGATGATTATGTGGCATCCAGAGGCTTTCACAGTTGTAGTCCACTGTAGTTCAGCTCAATGGAAGTACAGTAAATCTGAGCAGACCGAGATTGGTTCCCTGTCCCAGCCAAGGATTTGCAATTTATGGTGTGTAAATATGTTATTTCCTTGAAACAAAAAATCCTGGAATCTTAGTTCTCCTGGCTTTGTTCAAGGTTCAAGATTAATTTATTTTCCACAGTATCGAAACAAAAAAGACATTATCACTCACAAGAGATCAGTACAAAGAATACACTTTTACACTATAGATTTCAAGTACTAAATGTATTACATTTAGTACTTGAAATCTATGACACTGCAAAGGGATCCATTTGTTAAGTCAGGGTTCTTTTGTGCCAGCGAAACTCTCAAAGAAAAGTGATTCCGGCAATTCAAAGAAAACTATCCCTTCAAGGGTGAAAGTGAAAACAAGTGAAAGCTCCCTGGCCCTAACTGGTTATTAGTCACTTTTGTAAATTAGAATTGTGTGCCAGATAAAGAACAAGACACACATGTATCATTCTTTACAGTCTCCAAAACAATGTCTTACCAGTCTTGATGGATGAATTTGATGCTTCCAGTGCAGATACATGGATGGAACAGCGGCCGATCAGAATTGCCCTCTGACCGGCACACTCGACATATATCACCTAAAGGAAGGAACAGACATAATTAAAACAACACAATGTGCCAACACGAAAGTTCTTTTTTGTTTCTTTCACTTAAAAGTTCAAGAACAAATAATGAGGGTAGGACAGAATTGAAGTATTTCAAAAGCTTGCTGTATGATACATTGTGTACACCATTGATTTTATGAAGAGACAATCAGTACCATTCCTCTACTCATCAATAAACATACCATCATGACCATACACCAATTATCTGACTGCAGCTTTCTAAGAGATTTTTCAGATTTTGTTAGAGATGTTGGACTTTATTTCCCTTTTTTAATATTCCTCTTAAGCAAATTGGTAGATAAAACGCTAATTAGTGACATGGCAGAAACTCTTGTGCACTCATGTCCAAAGGAACTAGATAAAAATGGCATGTAGCGAGTAGCGTTGTCAAGACCACTGTACACCTGATAAGGGTTTATTTAAAAAAAATGATTTTGATACTTTCCCGTCAACCTTTCCGGCCAGGTAAGAATTTAATTTGCCAAACAAAAATGACTTTTCTTTGCTTTACAAGTTTTATGCACAGTTTAATGTTGACCAAGGGCTAGAGGGCCTCCAAATGCACTATTATAGTACCAATCTGCTGGACTCCCTCTGATTGGACCTACGCCCACACAGCATCAGGAACTGTAATGACCTTTTGAATAACAGCTCCCATATTTTGCTGGAATTTTCACTTGCCAATCATAACACGATTGTGGTGGGTTCATTAACATGATTTAGTGCTGGTTCGTTTTGTTGTAATTTTATGAGGAAACCTGGGCACACAATTACACATAAAAAATCGTCATTGGCAAAAAACGTGAGCTCTCATTCGACAGGTCAGTCCCTGGTGAGCAGTCAGTGGCATCTTCCCAGCCTTATCACCACCTCTCAAGCTCTGTGGACCCTGATTCGATTCCTAGATCCAAACCTTCCAATCCATGTGTCATGTGTGTGTGCGCCAATGTTGGTTTTTTCATTCAGACCCTAATCGACTGCGTGGGTTTCCCTCTTTGGGGTTTTCCTCCAACATCTAAAACTGAAATGTCTCCATTGTCTTCTTAACAAAAGCTGGTGTGATATTTCCATGTTATGAATGACACTTTGCCAACTACAATTCAGATTCGGTTTCAAGAAACGAAGGGAGTAAGTCCAGCATCATTCATAATCATATCGAGTGACAATACATTATTTATTGCCCACATTGGCAATTACTCATTAATTGTGCTAACAAAAACTAAATTCAACAGTTTTTTATGACTGATGTATACACTTTGTACACAGACAGCAGCATTAACATTGAAATTATGATTATGTCGCCTTTTAACCAAAATACAATTTGGAAAATAAGTAAATATTTCACCTTCGGTACTTTCCTCCATCTGTATTCGGAGTGTATTCGTCGCTCAAAGATTCTGTATCTTATTACAGCAGTGGTACCCGTTGTGTGTTAAACGGTATCATTGGGCAAAAGTACTATGTTTACCAGTGTAAATTCACTGTCAGAAGTGCAGTGCGCCCCCAAGAGTTGAGGGTTTGTTCACTAGCCAACGCGAAATTGCTTCCGTAAACATATTTTGAATGGTTCGGTGATTTGTTGAGGAAAAAGTGTGAGCGATAGAAGATGACGGAAGTTGCCCTAGATTTTGACCCGTTGGCGTTAGAAGTCACCGACGATCAAAGTAATATCTCAAGGAGTAAAACAGGAACCTGGGAACATGAGGATTTAGCTCAGGTTTGTTGTAGGACTGGCTACAAATTAATTGTAAATTTCACTGCAGATGTTTCGTTTCAACTTTCAGAATGAACTTAAACATTTTTTTAGAAATTATACAACTATTTTTATCAAGTTCAAGATTGAAAATATTTAGTGAGGCTAAAGAGTACCTCTCTGAGCATGCTGAGAGAAATTTTAAGCTTAAGGTTATATCTAAATTTTCAGCGTGAGTGTTACGCCACTTCAGCAGGAGCTATCAGCAGATTTACCTGAAAAATGCAAGAGGAATGAATTTGTATTTACATTTTCTATGACTTATGATGTACTACTACTAGTACTAGCTTACTTCACATCAATCCATTTGACATTTCAGGTGCGCTACAAAGTTCTGCGAGGTCATAAAGAAGGCATCAATTGTTGTCAGTTTTGTGTGAATGACACACGCATTTTGACTGCAGCAGATGATAAAACATGCTCCCTCTGGGTAACTATAACTTATCTCTGCTTTGAAATTATTGGACCCTAACAACAGTAAATGGTGAAAGAGTACATTATACCAAACATCTAGTTTTCAAGAAACTCCATTTGCCCTACTGTTTGTTTGCTGTGACGTTTTGTTCAATCTAATTTACGTTTCATACAAGAACAAGATATGATATTTCATTTTACTTTTTCCTTTGACAGTTTAGGGACGAAGGACAAGGAGAAGTTTGTCATTATTTTATTTAAAAGGTGTATTTTGTGGATTTGGTGGGTCTTCCAAAAATGTGTGCTTGCTGCCCTTTGAAGAAACCAGTACATGTATTGTGCTCATCTTGTTTTACACCTTTTGAAAGATCTAAGATGATTTGAAACATAAACATAGCCTACTGGCCAATGTTAAGGGTGAATGTTATACACCCCTTTAAAAACCCAGTGCCCTGCAGCTGTTCAATATTTGAGGATATTTCCTACAGCCCCAATGTGTCTGAATCATATACATCTTTGTGAAATTTTTGTCTTTTCAGATATTCTTTTCCTTTCTCACCATGCCACAGCAATATTCTGAAAATTAATCCTTTCAAATAAGTTTGAGATGTGAAAGTATAACACTTTGTCGTCATTTGTTGACATAGAATGTGGAAACGGGTGACAGAGAGCATAAATATGAAGGACACCCAACATGTATCACTCAGTGTCATATGAGCCCTGATAACACCAAGTTTGTGTCCTCATGCTGGGATAAAAGGATCCGTGTATGGGATGTAGAGACAGGAGAAGTTTTAGTAAGTATTGACTATTGATGCTTGTGAAATCAATTGTTTATATTATTGCTGATGCAATTCATTGCAAATATTGGCTGCTGGTCACCAAGTGATCTTATTCTTTGAACAGTTAAGACACTGATTAAGAACACCTGAGGCTGTGGATATTCCCGCCTAGCCATGTGTTCTTTGTCCCCTCAGGAATCAGAAAGCCAAGAGTAAGCTGTGTTACAGTGATTCATGGCTATGATTAAGGCCCTTAAAAAGGCTGTATTTGCAATGTCAGGGGATTGTCAGCATTACCTTAAGTTGTTATCTTGTTGTACTCTCCCTAAATAATTCTCTGCTGCCATTCTAACCTATGACTCATAGTTCAAATTTAAGCCAAAATGAGGCATGTACCTCAGAAATGTGTTCCTCTAGAACTACATGTAGTAACTCGAACAAAGATTATGTCCAAGAACTCAAGGTAAGCACTCAAGCTGACAAAGTTGTTGATGAGATGACTGATAAGATATTACCTTGTTACAGCTGTTCAGTCTTTGTTGTCAAAGTTACCTCTGCAAGAAACACTAAAACTTAGGTAAGATGAAACTAATTGGTTTCTTCATACTCAACAAAAATGGTCAGAGCAGTTAGCAGTGTAAATAATGAGCCGATGCCTGTATTTAAAAGTTTAGATACCAACAATGGGCATACAGGTAACTTGTTATTTAAGGAAACTCAGGTCTAACAAAACACTTTGATGAGCACAAATGATACCTAATGACTTTTGCTTTATTTATTTACTGCAGTGGACTGGTATACAAGGTGGTATAGGAACATGTTGTCAATTTTCTCACAATGGGAAATTGATTGCAACGGGCACAGACCTGGACAACTGTTTGACGATATGGGACGCTCAGAATGGAACTGCTATTCAGTCCGTCAAAAGTAAACAACTTTGATTGTTGACTGTAAACAACTTTGATTGTTGACTCTAAACATCTTTGTAAATTTTACACAAATTTGTTTGTTTGATTCATAAGGGAACCAAGGCCCAACTAAATAGTGCTGAAAATATATGAATATATTTCTGCTAAGGAACAATAAGCAGTGAACCAGTCACAAACAGTGCACACACTGGTGTTTTGGCTGGTAACATTTTTTAGGCTGGAATAATTCTTGTGCTCGGAACCCTTCTTGCCCTTCTTGAGTAGTCTGAGATTGTAGACAAAAAGATTTATTAAATAAAAATTTGAATATTAAAATTTTGCATATGTCAATAAATCACTACAACACCCATTAACAAGGTAAATAAAACAACATAGCACTGGCAATAACAAATTTAAGTTAAAATTATTGGTTTTCATTTGGATCGTAGTATTTAAAAACAATTTAAAGAAACATTTGAAGGTCTCTTAAATTTTGTTCATGTTTATCCCTTATTTATAGAACATCATGGTAGCTCAATCACAAGCTGCAAGTTTTCTCCTGATGATTCAAGAGTATGTACAACATCCATGGACAAAGTCACTAAACTCTGGGATGTAGGTTCGAAAAATGTCACCATTAAACTAGGGTAAGTGAATCAACCAACATGCCGTACCAGGAATAAAGTTTCTTGGCACTGCTTATATCTGACATTCTACTCTGACTGGTTTTGTTGATAGGTTTATGATGCATGTGTCAAAAAACATCTCTAGTTGTGCAATAAATGAAACATGTACTTTAAATAAAAAAATACAATTTGTACAATTCTAAGTAATAGGCAATTCCACTCAGTCGGTGGAACAATATTTACTCTAGGTCTTTTGGTCAGATACTGCAAGGCTCATTCCTTAGTACGTATTAATATCAAACACTTGAAATGATTTTGCTTTATGTATCCACCATGTAACTTGCTTTCAATAGTTCATCTCATAAGACAGATTTGCCTCCCATCTTCCGTACAAAATAAAAAACACTCGGTTCCAATTTGGACACATAAGGATAAGGTAACTGACTGTATCTGATCGTAGAATGCCCCATGATTATCAACACTGGAGTGTGGTGTTTATGAGACTCCCTTTCCCTGATGACCTTACTAAATCACCTGTCAATATATTAATTGTACACTAATATTTGGGTGCACACATTATATATTATATTATATATTTATTTTGTCCATTATTGGTCCTTAGCATCCACTGTGGTAACTAAAGGGTTGATCTGAAAAGTCAATGTTTGTGCATGGTGGTACCTCCATGGTGTGTGTGAGGTTTTGTGTTCAAGTTTCTTTGTGAAAAAACAAGATCCTAATGAAAGAATTAATTAATGAAAGAATTAATTAATAAACTGGTCATGTGACTCACAGTGGCCACATCAATATCGTCTCCTGCTGCTGCTTCAATAAAGATGAGCGCCGTCTCTGCACAGGCTCATGGGACAAACAGCTGCAGGTATGGGACGTGTCCACGGGTGTTTACCGAACAGAAGGCCCAGTCACATTCAGCAAAGGACACGAGGGATCGGTCAGTGCCTGCAAGTTTAGTCAAGATGGTATGTCACTCAGAATAAGTGTTCTGTTTGTAAGTCTTGTAATAGTTAGTTTTAGATAAACAAATGTTACGCCATGAATTTCTTTTCAGAACCAACACAACATTTGACAATGGGAGACTTTAAGGGACACTAGGTGGCAGCAGACTGAACTTGTCAATCCATGTTTCTTGAAAATGAGGACATGTTCAGAACTGTGTGATTAATGGAACATTACCAGTTATGTTTGCTGCCATTAAGCCTCGCAATATCTTTCATTACATTTTATGGTGCTATAAGTAATTGGATCTTAGGTCAGTTGTTTACTTGCAGTAAGCCCCAAATCCAAGATCAGATTGTGACAGTAGACCAATCCATTTAAGGCAATTTGAGGCAATACTGGGTTTAACTGGCTGCCACTTTGTAAAGTTGCTTGAACATCATTAGATGAAGCTCCTTATATATATTTGCATCCCAGAACTGCCAGAAAACTTTGGTACAGAACGTCTACAGTGAATGTTGTGTTGCCCTTTTTGAAACCAAGGTTCCAGGTTGGCCTCTGGCTTGGGCTCTGGCTTGGGCTCTGGCTTGGGCTCTGGCTTGGGCTCTGGCTTGGGCTCATGGTCTACTTGTTTGAATCCAAAAGTGCACATTTTCAAAACAACAGACAAATCCAACACCAGAGCCAAAGCCAAAGCAGTGGTGTTGAAGTGGGCCTGTAGGCCTATACCTTTATCTTGGTGCAGCCATATTGTTTTCTCCCATTTAAAGCAATGTATCCAAACTAAGGCCATGTCCAAATTAATGGCACCGGTAGTAGCTACAACCAAATCGATGAAAAGTCCTATTCTTCAACGTTGAAACATAGCCACAGCAAAAGACCCTTGATTCTGACACGGCTTGAGGCCAGAAGCCCAAAACACGGATATGTCCAAGATGACGGCAGCATGATGGTCTTCAATCTATTTCCCTATCTTTAATTTCTTCCGGATTTTTAACTTTGTACCTATCCAACTTTAACCCACTGGCTTTTTGTAACCACTTTTTGTAACCACATGATGTTAAATGAGTCTGTCATGAGCCGCCATCTTACAGGTAAACCGTTGGCAAAACAATTGAAACAAACAGATTTGTACGT
Source organism: Pisaster ochraceus (assembly GCA_010994315.2). Lineage (NCBI taxonomy): Eukaryota > Metazoa > Echinodermata > Asteroidea > Forcipulatida > Asteriidae > Pisaster > Pisaster ochraceus. Next base: position 10,792,601 of record CM021529.1, read on the forward strand.
GCGTTGCACAGGATGGCCCAATGAGCAACCACCTTTTGACCTCTATGCAAGGGTACCCTTCTCAAGAGATGTCATGTGCGTAAAAGGCTATACAGAATCCTGGCTGGGCAAAAACATTTCTGGAATGTTTTTTTTAAATGCAAGGCTTGTTGATTGAAGCCACAAACAGTTTTTGAGTTTTTTAATGAAAGGTTTTGCAGGTAATATGAAATATGTGTTGATGATTATTGCAGGAAGTATGTTAGTGTCAGGATCCTACGACCAGACAGTAGTTGTATGGGATGCTGAGAACTGTGGACCTAAGCTGACACTCAAGGTAAAGTCAGCAAAACCCCATTAATCTGATAAGCAAACAAAACTTATCTTTAACTAAGTAACGATTTCATATACTAACTAATACTAGGAAACTTGTGGGTACAACCATGTGTAAATATCTTTTGGGAGGAGTGTTGGTCTGAGAAGTTGTAGTCTCAACATTTTGAACAGTGTACTCTGCCCATCTAAACATTACTAACCATTGCCTAAGTGGTATATCATTAGGCTTTTGTTTTTTCTTTTTATCTCTGCAAAAATGTGTGTTTTCAGCAAATTTATGTGTTGGCGAAGATTTGGTTATTGCCAGTTGCAGTAAATCATTTTATTTAATATAGGAGTTAAACATCTGTCTGTAATCTGAAAGGTTTGAAAAAAATATCAAGCTATTTGATTCAAATAAGACATAAACCAGATTTGTTTTCCTTTTCACAATTATGTATTTTTTCTTTTAAAGCAATACTAGAGTGACCATTCAAAAGTTTACATTTGCTGTGTTTTTGGGTGTAGGGAATTTTATATTTGCAGGGAAAGGGGGCGTTAGAGGGCAGGAATGGTGCAATAACTGCTCAAAAAGACCAGCACAGCAGTGCTAGAAAATGCCCTGATATGAATCTTCACTAAACATCAAAACATTTGAACAACATTGAAAGTCACAAGAAAGCTGAAGTGTGTATTTAAATGTTAATCTGTTGTATGTCATTGACAGGGACACACGGACTGGGTAACAGATGTGGATTTTTCTCAGGATATGAAATGGATTCTCTCCTGCTCACGTGACCACACGATACGACTCTGGAATATTGAGAATAGTGATAACATACCAGTGGTGTTGGAAAACAAGAAGAACATGGGCCTTAAGATTGTCAAGGTGGGTGCCATGATCGAAACAGACTTTCAAGACTTTCTCTTATCTACATGTTATTCGGTATTTAAATAGTGTATAAAACCAGTGAGTATTGAATTTAATGTAACCTTTTGTCTTTGATTCTCTTCCAGTGCAATGAATGTGGTAAGCCATTCTCCATTTCGCATCTGGACGACCCTCAGGAGCTAAAAATGTGTGTTTTCTGTCGTCTTCAGTCCACACGCCCTGCAATCAACCTCAACATAGATATTGATATGCCAGAATTTTGAAAAGATAAAAAGGAACTGGTCGCCATTTCATTATGGTGGTGTTGGAGTGGTTATGTAAAATGAAGGTTTGGAAGAATGAAAGTTGAACATATTTGAAGATCTATAAACAAATTCAACTACATATTTATAACCATAGATGGACTATGCACCAGAATTTCATTGCTCAAACACTGTAGCCACAGGTTTTCATAATAAACACAGAAATACCACTCGCTTTAATTTGGGTTAAAACCTAAAGATGCCAACTAGGTGCTCCACTCGCCCCCTTAGTGGTTCCACTCGTACCCTTCAGCTTAATCTGCCCATAGATGGTGCCACCGTAGCAATTTGATCCCAGAATGGTACAGTTGGTAACTTACCTAGTTTACCTAATTTTGGGGTAGTGAATCCGAACATGATGGATACCAAGCCTAATTTTTAGTCCTTGTCGCTGAAAAATCACATTAAAAACGGCACAGAAAACCTAGCAGACGACATTACTGTACATGCAAAAATAGTCAGGTTCTGCTGTAGTTATATACAGTTTTTTTCAGGATACCATACTACAGTCAGGTATCCTGTTTTCATATTACCAGAGTTTTTAGTGTGAAACACTCATTTACGCCAATCAAACCTTACATTAAAACAGCAAATATGAACATCGTTTGCAAATGGAATCTCCAAGTACAGTTTTCCAGGCACTGATAATCAAATTAAACAAACTTAGAACAGAACATTTTTGCTTGGCAGAATCATAACACCAGGCAAAATACCATAATACAATATTCTTCTTGACTGGCTGCTTGCAAATTTGTTCTTAGTATGTAAGTTATCTGCTTGGCACTCTCCATTGAATTGACCCGTGACAGATGAATGGCAAGGAACACATATACTCCAATCAAAGATAGTTCACGTAATTCATGGTGTCCGTATTGACTACCACCCCTTACCAAAAAAAACCCTATAGGAATCCTGTAAGATTAATCCTATAAGATCCGATAAGATAATGTCTACAAGTTTCCTATAGATATTTCGTCACTTCCTATCAGAAAATTCCACTACAAACCCTGCAATAGTTCTACAGGATCCTATAAGAGCATTTATAGGAAAATGTTGTAAGAGCTTTTTCAATTCCTAAAAGACAATACCTACAGAATCCTATAGGGTTCTTATAAGGCTTTTTTGTAAGGGACCATGCAGTCACTCTTAATCTTATCCGAGGAACATTTTGTAAAGGTCCCATTTCATGAAGGTATTAAGCACAAAACATTAACTTTCAAAGTTATCTTTGTACCAAGGAAACATCCCAAACCTAGCCAAGCCGTGCACAAGTTAGATTCAGTCAGCTTCAACATAACAAGTTAAGTTTGATTTCTTGTATAACTGATAACCATACCACAATAACCTAACTGTCTACTGATGATTGATTAAATACACCCTCATTGTTACTTTAATATACCAAATTTCCCCCCGAGTAATTACATACGCCCAAAATATCCAATCATTCTTCTTTGCTTCGCTTCCAATTTTGTCTCTGCATAAATCGGCTGTGATTTGGCACAAGCGTGTGTGTCATTGACATTCCATGGAACAGGCACTTCATGTTCCTGTAAATTATGTAAATATTGTTGTTTGAAGAATTTGTAATAAAGTACAAGACATTATTAACTATAGTTGCTCGTCGCTGTGTAGTTTTTATAAATTTTATAGCAGCTGTTTACAAACAAAATTGTAACTAAGCAGGAACAAGTCACCAGCCAATTTTTGTTCTGTTAGTGTTATATTTACTTAGACAAATTTGCTATTTAAAAAAATCTCTGTGAAGATTTCATATCAAATAGATGCATTCTGATGCAATCTCAATTCTATCCAGAATGCTTGACCGATCAGAAAAGATGACCCAGCCTCGGAAACACTCACAGAGGAAGACTTAAGAGTTTTCCCGTTGCTTGCATCAATTATAGTTTCTGTAATTTCCTGTATTCTTATTTGCTGCATCAGTAAACGAAACCTAGCGAACCTTGAAAATAAGCTGTCAATTTAAATGCTAATGATACACCCTACAAATAGAATCCTTGCGCGAGAAAACAATTGCAACGCTTAAAACAACAAACTTTAAATTGCACATTTCCTACCTCGATTAATTAAAAGACTGACTCAGCCTCTTCAGTGGTAGCAGCATTTACTGATGGGATAATTAGAGTTAATTATCTATTGACAGCTCTGTGATCCGATTGTCATTAAGTAGTAATCACAGTACGAACAGTCCAATGAAATCTGACAGAGAATCAATATGTTCTTAGCAATAATTATTTATCTCAAACGGAATACTATTCAGTAGTCTTTGGGACTAGTTGTATACAATCACAATAATATATAATTTTACCAATTTAACACTATTTGACAATTTAATGCTCTACAATATTGGTAAAGCTGACAAAATAGCCGCATAGACCTATAGTGTGCTTGTTTTGTGTGATGAACCGTTTGGGCTTAATCCGTTGTGTAGTGAAAAACCACGCACAATTTTCAGCATGCAAAAACAACCGAAATCAGCTGGGTTTTTTAAAATAGGTTTTCAGATACAGTTCTCTCGAATACTACTTCATTTCGGAGAGAGTTTCACAGGAAAAAAAAATTCCAGTATGAACTTCATGCATAATCAGTAAGCTTTTAAGTTTTAGACTAAAAGTAAACAATTGATTATGGTTTTTTCATCCTTACCGGAATAATATTTTTCGAAGATTTAATTTTTGTTTATTATTAACCGTCATCATTTCGTAAAAACGAGATCCCATAGTCTTGTGTAGGTGTTTGCTTGTTTTTTTTTATTTACCTCTTCCATGTTTGTCTTTAGAAAACAGTTTGAAAAAGACAAATTGACTACACAGTGGAATTTGAACCTGTTGTTCTCGGATGAAGAACCCGAAACTGCCGTACATGGTTTACGATGCAACCCGGGAAGCGGCAGGAGAGGGGGTCAGCTTAAAAGAATGCGCCTTTTTCAAATATGAAGTAAGAAACCACGAGCTAAGTGTTTGAAATAATTTTGGTTGAACAACGAAACATTGACATGAGAGGGATTTGAGCCTGCAACCTCCGGATTTAACGTACCGGCGCTCTACCAACTTAACCGCTCTAATGTTGGTGGTCTCCCTAATTTGTCAATATTTTGTCAATGTACATGTAGTTGCATAAACCAATGAACTGAAAGACGGAACAAACTCTCTCGTAATAAGGCAGTGCTATTTCAGATTGCTATTTTTTGAAGAGTGAAGTTTCCATGCATTCAGCTAACTGTATGTTGATATTGTACTAGAAGATAATTTGATATTTGAATATAACACAAGCGTGAGTTTTCTGTACACGTTGGACATAACTGCCTTGCATTCCACAAGGCCTATCATTTTTTCAATGAGAATTCCAGTATTGCAAATAGCTCACTAGTAGTGTTTAAGTCAACGGCGACAAAAAAATGAGAAGAGACTTCACTAAATGCAACTGAGAAAAAAAGACATTCCTTCACCATGTCTACCTTCATGGTGTCACAGCAAACTACCTTGGATCATCTTGCTGGCTTCTTGAAGACAAAACAACAAGAGGACACATGATGCTCAGAAACATTCCGTCAATCACCACCATATCTTCGTATCCATGGAAGATAGTCGCCAAAATAATCGAGCCCAAATTATTGTTACAATTGTTCTTCCAGAGAATCAAGCGGCCGTCGGTTGGCGAGACTTGACAAGCGCACAGCGTGGGACCGATGAGCTTTATTGACGGGCCGTCAACGGGCTGTCAGTCACTCACCGCTCGATTAAATGCAAACAATCTAGCTCACTAAATGCCGTGTAAATATATGGGATCATAGCCGTCATTTCGACTTCAAAGAACCACGGTCAGGGGATGTTGTCTACGTCTGCATCAGACTGCATCTAAATGATGTAAACTGTAACAGTTTAAATAAGTATAAACTAGTCTTTTTACAGAACGAAAGAAACATGTAATAGTCGAAAAATCATAGACGTTATCTTTGAATAAAAGAAGGCACTATGCAGTTAGGCCCTAATAAAATAGAATGAACCAAATTACTTAATATTTTATAGCCAGAGTCCTGATTACGTTGTTGTTTGTAAGTTGTTTGTTTTTTTGTTTTGGTAATCGCTGACCTTATAGTGTGCTAAACAATTACCGGGTATTTAGGTGGTATCGCAGGAATCGCTAGCATTTCGACATACCTTAAGAAGCGATAAAAAGGACAATCAGAAAAACAGAAAGTCATAATTATAAGACATAACAATGATTTATAGACCTATCTCATAATCATGAATTAGCATAGGCCATAATTATGACTTGTGCCAATTAAATCTAATTTATTACATGTAAAGTAATATTTACGAGTACATCTCATATTCATAGGTAGGCTATAAATCATAAATATGACTTCTACTAAATCATAATAATGAGATAACGTCATAATTATGAAGTATAGGTCATAATTATGACCTTGTTTTTTCCTCCAAGTCAATGTCCCTTGAACGCTTCCGCATAGAAAATGCTAGACGGAAACAAAGTCTTAGATGATTAAAACTAATAAATAGAAGGACAATCGATTTAAAATTTACTGCTTTTGTGAATTAGGAAGAAAAACACACGGGGTTCATGTCTTTAATTGAAGTAAATCCATCAATCTACGAACAAGGGTTTGATGGATGTTCGAGTTTAGTTTTGGCTGAACCTACAGAGGCGGTCGCCACCACCCTCTGTGATCATGTATGGACCTGTCTCATCCAGTCAATGGAGCATTAATTGCGCCATTTATTATTGTGAGGTGATGACTTGAGACATTACGTCTCATGGCTGCAGATTTATATAAAAAACCACACCTCAAGGCTTTATGGTGCATAATACCCTCCAGTCAGAGGAACTGTTAAACCGAAGTTTGCTTTGTAAAACTGACATATATGGACAAAACAAAAATCGGAAATATTATCAAAGATGGTGTCACGTTTTAAACCGACAAATTCCCGGGTGATTGCTAAAGGGTTTTCCATTCATTTTCGAAAAAAAAGCAGCCTATTTCACTTTCATGCGTTCGTGTTTAAGGTAGTTTGCCTCTTCAGTTTGAAACCGTCACTCAATTTCATATTGCGGCATGTGAATGTATATGGCATTGTATTCATTTAAACTTATAAGGCGTTCTAGCCATACGAAATCGGCTTTCAATTTATAGAAGGCGCAACTAGAGATTTATGTGAAAAGTTACTGCAATTTCAAATGCTGTTCAAGTGGATTGTTAAACCAAATGTATATTTTTGTTTCGATCAGATGACCCAAAAGTACAATATTGCTTACACTTTTAGTGAAAATGGCGAAAATGACTGGGGAAAACTGCCTATAGTGCCAACTTAAATTAATAGCCGACCGCTTCATTTGTTATGGCAATTGTCCTGTATATTTGTATACTGACTTCACAGACTTTGAAATTTTAATTTGTATTGATAATATTCTGCATGCAAATAAAAGCATTGTTCCTCCTCCACCAAAGTATTCCAATCAGTTGTTCTTCCTGGTGCCCTGACTCAAAAGAATATCAGACAGTCATAATAATGGTATATCTACCTCCATTTTGGGGTTTGGTAAGTTTTACAGTTAACTCGTTTTAATTCCGATAATTGTCTTGGGAGCAGATTTTTTAAAATAGTTATTTCTAACCTGGCTTGATTCAAGAGCTTTCTTGAAAACAATTAGACCTTTCTATCATGGCTGTAGGAAGGGATCAATACCCTCCTAATCACGAAATCCTACGAGGACATTCCATTTTAAATGGGAAAAGATTTGGTATCCTTTACACAAAATGTACATTGATGGTGATAAGAAATGTCAGCATTGTCCATCAGAGAAGATGACCCAGCATGTCGGGTTGAGCAACCCCAGGTACCGGGGCGCGTCCCGGCTACGCCCCGTTGGGTACCACACTATACCCACGGCCATCCCCTGCCAGGGACTTACAACCCTTTGTATACACGCCCTGAAAGCGTGCTAATCCTGATTGGTGGTGATGGCAGCACGCTGAGAGACGAGGTTGAATCTTTGATAAGAAGGGGTGTAAAGGAGGAATGTATTCCGAAGTGCTCTGCCCTAACTAGGATCAGTGAATGGCGATATCAAAATGTTTAGTTACACTGTTATACAGTAGCAAAATATGCACGGTTCACTTGCACTAGTAGTTATTCGTCTAGACTGCCGTTTGATAACCTCGTGACCTCGTGCACGTTTGAATGGGGTGAAAGATAAGAGGTGATGTTGAGAAGACAGTTGTCATGGACACAAAAGTGACTCAAAACCCAGTGTCATAGGTAATTCTGCCCCCCCCCCCCGCACAACGGTCTGGTCGGTCAGAATATTATAGTATGTAGGGGAACATGTCCACCCCGGTAGTTTCCCAGCCTCTGCAAGTGCATTGCCTCGACATTGTTTCGAGGTAACGAAATACAAAGTTTCATGGGAGATAAATCAATATTTTCTGAGAAAGAAATATTATCGTATCAAGGGAGTGAACTATATTATTTCGTGGAAACGAAAAAGTATTTCGAGAGAAAGAGTCATCTAGCTGATACGGAGCCCTTGATGTGCCATTTGATTAATCGAGATATGAAACTGTTTTTTGAGTATCTTTTCGAGTTCGCCGTAGTAAATACCTAGTTTGTGTGTAGTTTAGTTTGGCCACTGGATCCAAGCTCCAAATTTTGGAGTGGATGAGAGAAGTGGTGATTATGGGATTCAGAGTCTTGAAGTCTTCGGTGTATATAACAAGTACAGATTGTATCATAAGTTGTAAAGGGTTCATTCTTGACAATAAAGAGGCTGTCAATCAATCTGCTGGGCGTTACTGTCGTTTTGTTTCTCTCAAATTCGAAGGAACTAAACAAAATGCTTTACTAGTCCACCTGTCCCTTTAGTGTCTCCGTATAACACCTGCGAGATCATTTTGATTCATCATAAAAATTGTGAATTTCTTAGACGAGTTATGAACATAACTCTATGGTTATTAATTCCAAATGGATGTCGGAAAAGGGCTTGGCATCATGAATAAAGTGTCTGACCCTGTCCTCTTCAGTGATGACGTTTTTGGCAAAGAAGCGCAATGTAAATGAATCGTAGGATGATGTTCATTAATATTCGTTTACATTGCACTTCCGGAACCAATCATGTCAGACTTACCAACAGCATAGCCACCGTCGACACGTGTAAATACCTGGGCTTCAAATTTAATATGTATGCCTAATTGGTGAGGAAAAAGACACTGCAGCAAAAAGGGATTTTTAGATGTTGACTGAAATTTAGTACGGGTGCTCTACTATCCGACCCACTCGGCTCAAGTCAGTGCACTGAATTCTTTTGACCATTCTATAACTATCAGCATGTTTGTTTGCCTTTCAGTCAACTTTGACTCCTATCATTTTGAGACTGAAGTGGGTCAACAATAGAAACTACAGGAACTTCGTGGTTGTCTACCAGTGAGCAGCGCGACCAGTTGTTTAATGACTTTATTATTCTGTCAGTGTTTTTTCCCCAAATATAAATTAATATCAATTATTTAGTTTTCAATGAACACATTAACGACAATTTCTTTCATCAGTATCATTCACATCATAAAATAGTTGCGATTTAAGTTTAAGGAGCTGCATGCAGTAAATAAAGAACAACATCTGTACTGGCCACTCTTCTTGTAGATGAAATCTTTGTATTCCTAATGTAGCCCCGTTTCACATTAAGCAGCAATTAGGGCCTTTAGGCGTGAGAAGACGATAAAGGACTAAGTATCAGTTTAGTTATTGGCTTCAAGGGATGTAGCAGCAGTGGGACTATATGTGAATGACCGAGCGGTCATCCTGTTAACATAGATACTTATATCAACCACTTGCCTGTCAATCCTCATCAGTCTTAAAATGACTGTGATTGTTCCACACTTAAATACCCGACTATCTCATCGGGCGTAGACCTCAGATGACAATCGTTCAAATCCGCTATTTTCCAAGAGGCGTAGTACTTGTAAGGCCTGTACATCATCAGAGTAAATGGTCTCGGTAGGGTCTCTCAAATAATTTTGTTAACATATATTATTTTTAGATATTTGTAAACAAATTTTGTTTCATTTTTAATAATGCCTGTGTACGGAGCTCTGAAAATGCCATCTGAAATGTCGATATAGTATACCGGCATATAGGCCTACTGACGTTTTAAACGTCAAATGCGCTCCCAGAGCTCCGTAGTAATGCATCCGTTTCTCGGGAAATGTTAACAATTTTCTGCTTCCAGTTCTTGATTGACAATGTATACAGAAACAAAAGGAAAAACATTAACTGTGAGGACTGCAAAAGTCTACGCACAACGATGCGGCTTTTTAAGAGCAAGGTGTACTCCCTAAATTAATAGACATAAAACTTAACTAGTAAAGAGCACCGGAGAGCTGTTGATATTAACGAAACATTGTTAGAAACGACCCCCTTTTAAATAATGTAGATTAAGCAAAAGAGGTAATTTTTCACCAAAATTGAATCCGAGAAAGGCTGCAGGCATGAAGCTTTTCTTCAGCATCTGAAAGCACACAATGCAAAAAGGGTGTTTTTTCTTTTATTTTCTTGCAACTTCATTGACCAACTGAGCCCAAATTTTCACAGGTTTGTAATTTTATGCACAAAGTTGGGATACACCAAGTGAAGATAATGAACTTTTACAAATACCAAAAGTAGTCTGTCTTGAACAAAAAAAAAAGAAAAGAAAGTTTTTGTTGTTGTTGTAAAAAGGTAAACGAGTGCGTAATAATGATTACAATGAATGAGCAGAAATCATTAATATTGTAATCATTACACACTCGTTTACCTTTCTCATAATGTTTTTAAAAACAACATTTTGATCGGTGTTACGCTGGGCAATCACGAAAAGCCCTAAAGCGCCTAGGAATCAAAGCAAAACTGTGACGTCAGACTGCTGACTAATTTTTTCAAACCCCACATACGTGTATTATTACATGCAAAAAGGCATATCTGAAACGGAAAGTAAGCAGATCAAAATGTCGGAAAGTAGCGGTCACTTGTGGGAATATTACTACAGTGTTAGTGGAGAAGAGGTTTTTCCGTCAAGCTTTTCTGATAGGAGTGATATCAGCTCAAGTGACCAGGAGTTCTCGACAAAAGGGACAGGACATAAATCGGAGGGTCATAATTATGTTCGTGGAGCTGAGCCAGACGGTTTGAACAACTGGCAGCACGAGCAAATGCAAACCGTGTAGTTCGTGTCAATGTCGTGCCTCAGCCGCGCAAGTTTCATTTGTTCGGGCAGACTTTAGTTCAAAAGCAAACTTCAAAATTGGCTTGTGCGAATTTCAAGAATGGCCTTTTCCAAACATTGCGCCCAACATTATTACAGTGATCAAA
>CM021529.1:10813782-10828800 GCA_010994315.2 Pisaster ochraceus
ATGGTATTAATGCAAAACAACAAACAAAAGTTAGTGGTCTGACGTTTCGACCCTAGCAGAGTCTTTCTCGAAGGCTAAAATTTCAGAATTGAGTCAGCCTTAATACAACGAAAACGATTGATGCTTTTTCAGGGATTTGTGCGCATTCGTCTTGCTGAAATCGAAATAACTCAAGGTGATGGGGGTCTTATTTTCTGGACTTTGACAGTACTTGAGACGGACACTTTTGTTCTTCTAGAAGATTGGTACTGGTAAAACTAATGCACTTTGAGATTCAACTTAAAAATGATTTTTGTTGACGCTTGCAAGTCCCTTTACCTTTAAGACCTTTAAGTGAACATAAATGCAACCATCCCTCTTCGTGCAAGTATTGATCCCTCTAGGCCTACTGCTAATGCGCATGGTCTTTCCGTTGTGAGAATTATTGTGCAACTCAAGTGAAAGAACCGTGCATGACTTCCTGCTTGTATATTTCATTCCCAAAACGAATTTCATTTGGGCGTTATAAACTCATTGTGATCAACACGGGTGCCGTTCCGGCGTAACTTGGCTGCACATAACGTACACCGCTAGTCTTTTGGAGTCAAATAAAGGTGGGTGCAGATTGCATTGGTCTAAATTTATTTGGGGGAAAATGTAGTCTACACGAGGCATGTAAAAGGATTTACCACTAGTAGATTTATCTCAGTATCAGTGGGTGTATAATCGTATCAGTCAGACGCAGGCCACACCTAACAATAAATGTTGAACGAAACAAGTAGTATAGATGATCCTGAAGATTCGTTTGGTACTTCAATTAATACGTGCATAAGGCACGATTTCCAAACAACGTTAAATTCAAAAGCCCCCTTTTCAGTTGACTAAAACGTATAGAGTAGACGGATTCATGAAGTACACAGTAGCATTACGGTACATGAAAGGGAAGTGTGTGTAATATCATTTTGACATCAACTGATGTTCACAATAAACTCAGATCACGAGCTTCGAATTCCATTCCAGAAGAAGTATGGACATTTGTTCCTTTCCGAAGTTAAACAAATTACATCTTAATGGCAACAGTTTGCTTAGAATAAACGGGTCATCTTTTTAAAATTTCAATTCACATGAAGTGCTGAGGGAAGTCCAAACAGTTACAAAACCCATCAATAATTCATTTGCAACCAAACACCAATTGCATCAACAGAAGAAATGCAACTTGACCGTGGAACATACGTGTTTATGCACACTCCAACAGTAACGTTCTTCCTTTGTACTGGCATTTCTTATGCTCGTCTTCATATTATGCATAGGCCTTAAACATTGTGATACCAAACATTGATATTGGTGACACCAAAAAGGTACAAAACACGCTAAACTTGCCCCAAAGTATGATACAGAATGTCGATTTAAGCCTAGCTCTGTATCCCTTAAGAAATATTCTATGTGCTTCAACTTTAGATTTACATTTGAAAAAAGTCTTATCAGGCCGGTTGATGAAAACCCAAAAGGAAATGTTATCACAGCATGTAAAGCTAAAGTGTCGATTACCGAAGGAGTCACTAGTACATGCCGCATTCAGAACATAAAAGAAATTATAATTTATTTCGAGATGCCTGTTTTTCTCAACGATCACCGCCGACCGCAAGATTCGCTCAGTCTAAACGACCGATACACAGTCGAGGAAAATTTAACTGGTACCACGGACTCTGAAATGGCAATTTCTAAATGTATGTACCATTCCTTCTCAATCCACTTTACTGTAGAGGATGATTAATTCCCATTAAACATTGCAGTGTTTCTAATTTGTTTTTCTCTGATGTAGCGAATGACAAATGTTTCAGCTGTGAAGACGGTTCCATGTGCATTGATAGTGACTTGAAGTGCGACTCGTTGTGGAACTGTGCAGACGGCAGTGACGAGAGCTTCACGCTGTGCTCAGGTAAAGAGAATTGTACATTTGAATAGTTCCATGTTTATCTTACTGCTATCGTTTGGAAAAAACTCATCATTTCGTCGCTCGTACCACGGAGTGACCTAACTCGTTCACAGTAAAAAAAAAAAAAACGGGTTCGGAGAAAATCACGATTGAAGTTGCACTACTTTTCAAACTGCTGTTTCGGAGTCTGCTTACTAAATTTATTATTATTTTTTTGTATGGCAAAAATAAAGCTGAGTACTTAATTCATACAGAACTATCAATGTGTTTTCATCCATAAAACTAATTTAACATGTAATTAATTCCTGAACAGATAGGTCACTTTGTGAAAATGAAAATTCGAGTTTTGCCCGCAGAGCGCTGTGTACAAAACAATGCGTAAATACTATAGAGACCTATCGAGATAGGTCACTTTGTGAAAAGACTACGCTTCACTACGCTTCACTCCGAAACAGCAGTTTGAAAAGTAGTGCAACTTCAATCGTGATTTTCTCCGAACCCGTTTTTTTTTTACTGTGAACGAGTTAGGTCACTTCGTGGTACGCAAATTCCCACGCGCGCCCGAACTGCGCGAGCTGTAGCGCATAGTATACCATTGGTATCTAGATAGGTCATTTTGTGGAAAGACAAAATGGCAAGTCTAGTGATACGTCGTTTTTACTAATTAGTGTAATTACGAAACTATTACGTATTAGGCACTGAAACTTGCTGAAAATGTTAGCAGAAATGAGTGTGTCAATAATTTGGTAAAAATAATATTTGCAAAAATGTGTGATTTTAGTCAGTTAGGTCAGTTCGTGGTACGAGCGACGATTTGTTTACTAGGTATCGGCATGTTTCTTGAAATCAAAGACAGTCATTTTTAATGGCTGTATTCTCTACTCACAAATGTTGCATTACATGCAAAACGATGATGATCAAAAGACGGGTGTGACATTTGTTAGTGACTCAGTCCAGTCGCGTTTGAATTGCAAGATGTCGTGTGTCATGGTCCCACGATCGCTCATGTTCAAGGTTTAGATCAATAGACTGTGCAAGTCTCGCGCGTATTCGAACATTGGGATCCGCTAAAGCGCGTGAGTTTGTTTCTTTAACGCGTTAAAGCAATGTACGTGGGACCACAGTGGTCCCAAAAATGTTCGAATACGCGCGAGACTAGCACGGTCTATTAACCTTCGATGTAAAATATGTCAAACAACTACATCTAGGCCTATAACCGGTTTTCGAAGTTTGGATGGCAAACAATAACGGTTGTTGTTGTTGTGTTTTTTTTCTTGCCAGTTGTGCCGACCGAACTACCAGGTGCGTCTACTGGCTGGTTGGGCTGGATGGGAACCTTCTTAGCAGTTACAGTGGCTGCCATTATAGTCATTTTCCTCTTAGTGTCTTTTACGGTCTGTTGCTGCTGCAAGCGGAAGGGCCAGGGAATGCCAGTGGGCCGCGGCCAGGCAGACGGCCGCGGTGCCGTCAGCACGTCCGCCCCGTCAAGTAGTTCATCTAGCAACAGTAGTAGTAATTCTAGCCCAAACTATGGTGAAATGAGTGCCAGAACTCCCCCTCGGCAGGTGTACCAGCCGACTGTAATGGACAACACAAGTGGTGCGGGTGGGAGCCATGTTTTTTACGGTTACCCGCCGCCCAGTGGCCGGGTCGATTTGGGCGGTGGGATATACGGTTTTCAAGGCGGTTATTTCCCTATGAGGAAGGAGAACTTATGCCATACTGTGGAAAGGGGGTTTAACGGTCATAACTACTGACTGAATCGTGTCTGAGGCAAAGTAGTGAATCAGGAATAAGCAAAAATTATAGTCAAGAGACAATACGAGTATCACTGCAGACTTGAACAGCAAACTTTGGATTCTGTTTAAGGGTACCACGTACCGAAGACTTCAATACCACAGACAAAGAAGGCCTAGATCGGAAGTCAAAAATGTAAATATAATATAAAGAAAATTTTAAAATAACACTATCATCTATCTTTCTCTGAGGCACAGAACTTTTCAAAAGTCACAACATGCCATGGAAAGTGGTTGAAATACATCATATAATGATGATTGCACCCTATACATATGTTCCAATTGTGTTCATAACTAATCGTGACGTAGGCTAATGAGGTTTAGTTTCACACATCTTAAAGTGTGTTGAAGCAGTTACAGAAAAAACTCAATCTGGACAGGATTTTGTTTAATATCATTTTGCATTGGGAAAAGAAGGTTGGCATTGGAGATCTCTTCACAGCTTGCTGTGTTATTCTGTGCTCCTTAAATTTCTTATCCTGACTGGGTACTTTATGGTATCGGAATATTATTTCGACTGGACCTCTAAAGGAATTCTACGGAGGAATAACTACAGAGTAACGATGTGGGTCCAGAATGTGTACAGTTGTATTTGTTAGTGTATATAATAATGCTCGGGCAGTACCTATTCAAGTAACCGATAAAATCGTCTTTATTTATTTTCTGTAAATGACACTTTCGTTATTATGCAATTTTTCACACGGCTTGCCTCGCTTTTGTTATTTTGATTATATTCCAGAATGTTTTGTGAAAGAAAATGTTTATTTTGCTTTATATACTAATTTGGTTTCCCCCCAAAATAGTTTCAAAGTTAAAGAAACCCTGCTGGTCAAAGCCCAAATTTAAAAATGATTAAAGAATTATGTATTGAAGCTGACTTTAAGTTGGTTAAGTCCAAACCATCTGCAGAAGTATTGCCACTTAAAGTAGCCTCACTAATGAATTGTGAATGTGGTAACTGAAAATACCAAAAATGAAAAAGACACGCCATGATAATTTTCTTAAACATAAAGAAACTTAGTAAAGCGTGTAATAACAACGCATTATTTTCCACCAAATCTTAATAGATTTGTTACTTCAAGCGGATTGGATTTTGTTTAAGCTCTCTTCAGAAAACTGAAGATGTAATACCTTCTGTAAGAGTTGAATTTATCAAGCATTGTATGGCAGTGTTAAAAAAATGTGTTTCTTTCTTCCAAAAGTTGACAAAGCTGAAGGTTTGAAGTCATAGATTGTCTGTAAATTGTGAGAAAATTGAAAACAAAATACATGTAGTTTGCATTTCAGAATGGACCCTTTCCGATATTCTAGATTTTAGAATGCATAAAACTTGAATGTATTTACTTTCACTATTAAAACTATTTTCTCAAATGTATACCCCAACGTTTTATAAAGTGCGTACATTTTGGTTCAGAATTCCACCCCTCCCCATAAGTAGGGAGCTAAGAGGCACAATGTCACTATTGAAAGGGCCGGGAAGGGACGAGATGTCTACTTTAATAGTAGTATTTCTCGAACTTGGCCTAAACAGCCATATATATCAGCCTTGTCTAACATTATTATTCGTCATTTTATTGTTCTTAACTCTCAGTAATTTTATTACACCAATCGTATCCATACCCCCAAGTTAGCCTGTGTACAGTCAGTCATCACACGCAAGGGCGTCGATCGCTACTGAAAAGTAGGGGGGGCGGGCGAGCAAGTCTTGAACAAATACATCTAACATAATAGGCCCCAAATACCATTCTGCGCGCGGTCCATCGGAAAAAAAAGATGAAAATGTAAAAAAAAATTCACCGTTTGTTTGCTTTGCTTTTGTTTGAACAAAAATTGTAATGAAATATTAAATCAATGGTGTATATTTTTACATTTTGTTGCATATTTCTAATGAACAGTCAATCCAAAAAGTGGGGGGGACATCTGATATGCTGTCCCCTCCAGTCTAAAAAGTGAGAGGGACATGTCCCCCCCCCCCCGTCCCCCACCCATCGACGCCCTTGATCACACGTCTAGTTTATTACGATGAACATAGCGTTTAGTATACAAATATTGACTGCTTCGAGTGCTATGGTTAAAACTACGACTCTATTTTCCCTCGGCTGCGCCTCGGGAAAATGGAACGGTCCGGGGATCATCGAGGGAGTCGGAGTAAAAGCAGTCAATATTTGTTTTATAACACCCCAACAGACTATTTATCATCCTCGTACACGTAACGTTCGTACGCGCATTTCAGATACACAGATACACAACTAATTGGGTTCGAGGTGAGTAAAAAAGACGTCTGGGTACTGCGCGCGCCATGTAATAGTCGACTATTACATGGCAAACGACTATCACACGGCCGCCCGGGTTTCTAGTAAAACTAAGACATATCATGTGACGCGCTCTAAACCAATGGAAAGGCAGAATTTTTGTAAGGGGTGTTATAATTCCCTTTATTACATCACAAGTCAACTTCCAACACGACCCTTTTATAGATTTCTGCGACTCGCAGTTTCACAGCATGCGCATGTGCAAACAATATGCGCGTGCAATATGCGCGTGCAACCAAAAGAGATTGGCTAAATGCTGTGGAGGCGTGGCCACCCATAATACTTAGTGATATCTATGTGAGGACTTTCCTTTGTCCCTCTAACTTAACACTCTCCATTGACTAAGCGCTTGAAAAAATGTGAGGACACAAAAATACAAGGGATTCGAATGTGAGGACAGCATTGTCCCTTTTGTATTCCTTTGTTCTACTGTCCCCACTCTTATGGTATTACCATTACATCTGTACGCGTACTGTACTGTTCAACAAATAAAACTACGTTGCCCCCTTTAGATGGTTTCTAAATCAGAAATAATAATATTCCTTTTGGCATATGCGTGTGCGAGTTGCGTTGGCCGCCATCTTTGACAACAACAAATGGAAACGTGCGCGTGTGTACGCGCTGCGCAAGATTCACAGCAAATTAAACTCTTCTTCCCAAGGTACTTTACAGACTGGTTTGGTCTTAGGCGTCATATGCAAGTGGCTCTTAACGTTTGAGCTATCAATTCCAAAGGGACATTAAAAATTCTTAAATTCTTTGGAAAGTTTGGGTCATAAAAGCCTACAGTATGTCACACACGTGCGTATCTTGCTGCACGTCCAAAGTCTACGCTACTTTCGGTAAAGTATATTATTTTCGCCAAAATATATTATTTGTGTGTAGCTTTACTAAAAAATCACCCATTTCATTGTTCAAAGCATTTAAATTGAAATTCTGAGAAGACCTTCGTCTTTGAAGAACGCATAATGTAAAAGCCGAGTCAAATTATTATACTTTACTTGCATAAATCGTCAAAGAAAAACTGACTCAATGCAACTCCTTTTAGCCTTTTTTAAAGATAGATATGGAGTGCACTGTTTGGTTTTGGTGTATTAGAGGCCCCCGGAAACCCGACGTGGAGGGCGCTCTATTTAATTTGAGATACATTTGAATATAAAAAGAAATAGATAAAAGGAATCGATTGACATGATATAACAGAACCAAAAATCATCTCAGCGACTATTTTGCCAGCTCATCAATCCTGTCTAATTTCCGCATTAATCGCGCTCATGTGATTGTTTGGAGAGATTTTCCTTTACCAGTGGTGAGACTAGTTCAAGAAAGAATAAAAGAAAAGCAGTTTAATTCCTCAAAATATTCCTAATTTCAAGAAAACATACAATCTACACCAAATAAATGCAACATGCTCAGACAATTTGAGAAACCAGATGAATCACGTGTTCATCTTAACCTCTGACCTTTATTAACATTACAAGCTTTACATGAATGGCAAATTCGTTTAAAGGAAACAAAAGTATTGTACAACACTGTCTAGCTTGAAATCTGTATAATAAAAATAAGCAATGCATGCACTTGCATTTTTGAGAGAATTCAACATTCATGATCAGATAACTTCTTTAGATTTCTATTTTCTTCAGAAAAATAATTGAGACTCACAGAAAGTCCGTCCTACCCATTACAAAAATACCCCAATTCGGAAACGGTTTTTGTACAAAAGAATATTATACCTAATACGATGCAGAAACTCTCTAGAATTTTTAAACAAATCAATGAAATGTGAATATACCCTTGCATATAAGGTCACACTCTCAAATAGCGCCCTCACTGAGGCAAAAGGAGGCAAATCATTGGACGATAGCCGTTGTTTGTGCGTAAACCCAAGCGTTTCGCGTTATGCAAGGGGTCTATAGACCTTATGAGTTGACTTCATCCAGGAACCGATAATGAGACAATGGAAACGCAGATTTGTACGCACAGAGCACAGAATTGCCCAATGAACAACCTGCTTTTGACCTCAAGGCGAGGGCGCCCTATTCAAATGACGTTATGTGCATAAGGTCTACTGTCTTTAGAATCTAACCTATTGGACTCAGAAAAATCCCTTCACTAAAATGTACAGAAAATGAAGAAGCTGCACGGGGATAATTTCAACAAATGAGGGCTAAGAGTTTCAAACGCCATTTGGAGAAAGACATTTTACAGACAACTTGTTTAACATTCACATTAGCCAAATGACAGCATCATGGCTTGATTTCGTTCGACTGAGAACTGCATAGCCTAACAAATGAATACAAGTAGAGCACCGAATTTAAAGGGTGTATTGTCCACACACACACAAACTATACAAAGTAAATACATGTACATTATAGCGAAGCCATCTTGGATTTCCCCAATTCAAATCAGTAAAACCAAAATGAGGCTGCAAGGGGCAAAATGGTCTGGCTCTTCGAGAACCATAAGTCATTATTGCTTTTTTACACTGGGAAAAAGAGAGGCGGCATCTTGATACTTAAGAATAAGACCTATTGGAAGAAGTTTTTACCAAACTTCCTGAGAACTTCCTATAAGGGAAAAGGTAAAATGCGAAGAAAAAAAAACATGATTTGAAAATTGCTTTGATTT
This sequence comes from Pisaster ochraceus, assembly GCA_010994315.2. NCBI lineage: Eukaryota > Metazoa > Echinodermata > Asteroidea > Forcipulatida > Asteriidae > Pisaster > Pisaster ochraceus. Next base: position 10,822,431 of record CM021529.1, read on the forward strand.
AAAGCGTTCAAAGATATGGTATTAGACAGAACTTTTTGTGTATATTATGTGAAAAGTAACAATAACAACGTGTGAGAGTCATTGCTGACAAAAAATAAAAATAAAAATTAAGTTTTAGGTGTGTTTAAATGTTGCCATTTCCACCTTATGGTGCCCCTTAGATTTCAAGGATCTGTTTAGAAAAACAGCGATACAGAAGTAAACAAAAGAACACAATTTCTTCATACCGTATGAAAATAACAGCTAATTTTTCAACAGGCAAACATAGGTTTCTGAATTCACAGGCCTGGCATGTAATCTTTGAGAGGGCGAGGCCCTCTTTCATTTTGCAAAGGGCACTTCCATTGCAAAATTTTTATAGTCTATGGGAAACTTTTGATTACTAGAGCCAGACATTTCCCTGCTAGGAAAATAATAGTTTTGTTACACTTACAAAAAGATTTGATAAATCAAACTAAAAAGGTCCACAAAGACATACGTCCAACAAAAGTCATCATCATTTCAAAAAGTAACTTTAAAACTTGTATTTACAAACTGGCCTGACTTGATTTAAACTGGCTCTTATTTGAACGAAAAAAAATTAAACTTCAGATTTTATAACTTGTTTAAAAATAATGCAAAAAGAGAATTTATTTACTCATTGAATGAGTAACTGTTTAAAACAATGGTCAAAAGTAAACTGGGGGAAAACCATATTTACAAAATTTCAACCGTGATTGGGCCAATCAGAACTACCTAATCCAACAAGAAGTATTAAAAAATAAATTCTTCCCAAGCCAATGTGGCCAGTGTTTATATCCAGTTTCATTGGCATGAAATGACTGAGAACATTACTGTTCCCCCTGGACAAGATGCCAGTCCATTGCAGATTACTCCAGAGCTCTCACTAGTACCCATTTGTACTCCTGGGTGGAGAAAGCAATTATGATAAATGCTTGCTCAGGGAAACAAGTGTCTAGACAGACCAGGCCAGGATTCGAACCAACATTCTGTAGATTACAGGGCTTGATTGAGTCCACCACCCTAGACTTGAGCCAAGCACGACACCACACAACAAGCAGTATCAACTCATCATTAACATCTCAAGTCAAACATCTAATTAAAAACCACAATGAAACAAAGTTTACCAACGTTTGAAAACCATTAAAAAAAATGCCTTCTTAAAAATCAAGGTTAACAAAATTTGTATTAACAATTTGAAAATATAAAAAAATAAATAAATAAACATCAAGAAAAAAATAAAGAAACAAATCATGATTTGTTGAAACAAATAACTATTCGAAAAAATACCATTTTGTCTGTGAAACCCCCAAAAATAGTTTCTTGTAATCTGTAGAGAAGTGTTTTCATAAAAAACAGTACCCCTAGAGAAATGTTAAAACATGATTGAGTTCTCCTTTCACCAGTTAACCGTAAAAGACTTTCTAAATGCTTCCGGTCCTGCTGAAAAAATGTACAAAAATTCTATACAAAATTTTACATGCCTTCATTTTGTTTTCACTATTTCGTTCCGACACTAAAAATGCCCATTTTTACCACACAACTCTTTTGAATGCCACTTATGCCATTTTCTGCAACCAATTCCCCCTAAACCCTTCAGGTTTATAAAACTTTACGAAAACTTTACAAAAAGTATGACACCAGGGCCCAATTTCATAGCAAACCATCAAACAATGCTTCTTACCAGAAAAAGGTTACCAGCCAAAACACCATGATACGTGCACCATCTGGGACTGGTTTCCTGCAAGTTTTACCTCAGTTGGAAGTTTGTTAACGACTTCACATCAGATGACGTGTGTACGCACCAAATGTTACTGGACTGGCCTACGGCAGATGGTTTATTATGACAGGAACATCTGAGCAGTGCCCTAAAAATCAACCCAGACTGCCTATTGTGAGGTGTCCACAGGTATGCACCTATGCTTTGTGAACAGTGCAAAGAGGGCCACCAGGTAATGGAATACATGCCTTGTAATATTCCTTTTTCCAGGGTTCTTGTCTACTCCCGGATTCCAGACCTTTGTCCTGTTGCTGTACTAATGTGGACTGCAAGAGTGGACAGGCTGCCACCATTGTTTATCATTGTATGGGAGTTACGTTCGAGTGTTCTGAAATTCCAGCAGACCACTGCAGATTATCGACTGTGGCTCACAGCTGACATTCTGCAAATCACATATTTCCTCACACAATGACATATTATCCTGATGCTGGTTAGAAGAACCTTTGTTGTCTTTCCTTTGTCAAATCAGGATTTCATTGTGGCAACAATATTTTCAAAAGAAAATGAATACTCAAGAAGCTCCCAAAACTTAAAAAAAAATAATACTGCAGGAAGGCACTGACAATTTTCCAGAATACCGACGTGAAGTGGTTCAGCAATATATTCTGCTTACCAACTCATAAGAAATTGAGCCCTGGGTCTATTTAAGTAGTTTGTAAAGCATAAAAACATTCACTCAGTTGAAAAAGCTAACCCGCCCAAATGTTCCGTTGCCCTCCAACAGCAAGTCTACCTGTTCCCATCCCTCATCGGTCTGACTTGAGGCTGATAATACGCTGTGCCAGGCGGTTCGGCTCCATACAAATCCGTTTTGGAGAGCTGTCATTGGAGTCTCCAAGGGGCAGGACCCGCTTAGGCGTTTGTCGCTCACCTCCGAGTTTGATCATGTTGTTAATGTCACGAAGATTCTGAAAGTAGTAATATTGGTATTGGTTAAAGGTTGGGTCACGGATTGGTTTTTGTCAACACATTACTGGAAAGCTCTATTAAAGAATTTCTGAGTTTTGGCCACAAAACTTGGAAACTATTCATCCTTTTCACAAATTAGGTATGTTAACATTGAATTACTTGGATCATTAAACTTAATGGATGAGCAGTTAATCTGCCTGGGGCAGCCAGCAGCCCTACTGGTTTGTGCATGATCCAATTATATCCACTATTTGGAAAATAAATTACAGGGAGAGAACAGGTCTGAATTGTCAGACGAAAATTGCTTTTCACTTGAGACTCTTTGGAGCTTCTCCATATTAAAAATGACAATGATGATTTATAGGCAAAATTATAAAGAAAGATACAATAGAAATCACATGTGAAAGTTGCATCTGAATAGTGTCTGCTTGTTGAGAAAACAGGGAACAAAATGTTACAATATTTTCACAAGAACGTCAAATCCATCCACGTTTAGAGGGTACCAATCGCATCTCTGGCTGCAGCATTTGTGAACAAACACCAACCTTGAGAAATCTGAGAAACGATTCATGCATGAATCGTTTCTCAGATTCAAATGTTTGGGTTGAAAAATTATGCAAACCATATTACTTTGAAAGGAATTCTTTCTCAAAACAATTTATACCGTCAACAGCTGCAGTGCTTCTCACCAAGTAAGTTTTAATGGTCAGTAATTTTTGGAGTAGTTACCAATGTATGGCTCTACCTTTAAAAGAATGCCAAACCATCCACATTTGGCATGAGGCCAGGCATACCAATCTAAGCAAAGTCTAAAGAGCATTTCCATGGTTGCCCGTGTTAGGTCAAGTCAGAATTGGCGGAAGCGGCTGTTGCTAAGGGTGTTGCTATGGGCATAGGATATGCTTCAATCCTATGCAGGGTTGTGGCTATGCCATCACACAGCCACGCCCCTGCAGACTTCGTCACTACTCTTTTATTCCCATTCATAAGTGCCCTTTTTGTAAACCGCGTACAAATGTTCGGAAATCTCAAAAGTTTTTCTGTAAATTTTAAATTCCTGTCACATCCTACATCTGTTTCACGAAAGGTCAAATTGTATGTCATACGTGGGTGTACTAATAAATTTTACTTTGAATATTGATTGTAATAAACAGAATTAGCACCACGCTAAACTTGTGTGCCACGCGCATGTTTAAACACTTCTCCCAGTGTTTACATCGCACGTTTTAACAGGATGACGTGATCTTCTTTTGACCAATCAGAATGGATAAACTGTACCGGGTATCTATGAATGCATGTTCATGTGACGATCAAGCTGAAGCCCAGGTGGTAAATTCAAGCAGAGTCTTACAGTTCCATAGATAACAGCTATCAGAAACATGGTTTTAGAAAGACTTTCCTAATTTGACACATTAAAAAATGTTTTTATCCATAACATCAAACCTTCAAACACCAAGTCATGAAACCCTTGAAAAGGCTAAATTTCTGACTCCTATATTTATACTTTGCCTGATTGCATCAACAACAACAACAACAACCAAATATCCAGAGCCTAATGTCATGACTCTACTTAACACGGACGGAATTCTTTGGGAAAGCGGCAGATTTTTCTCAATTTCAGCTGAAAAAAAATCTACATCCAGAGGTCCTTACCTTTGCTGGGCTCTTGTTGATGAAATAGAGCATGCCCTGGTTGGGACTAGTGGGAATGGAGTTACTGTGGGGGGTAACGTACACCTCGTGGCGACTTGACACCTTACGAGGTGACGCTGGATGTGTCCTGATGACTGGCATCGGTGACAATGAGGGCGCTTCCAGGTTCTCTTGGCTGCCCTCACTAGGTGGCGCGAAACGGAGTGCGAAGTGCTGGATTCTCTTGACGAATATCTGCAAAGCAATTGACCATTTGAAAACTGTTGCAAGTTTGTTTTGAAAGAGAGATACATAAATTTCTATGACAGTCTTTATTTACAAAACTTTTGAGAGTACAATTTTGTTACCATAGCGTAAAAATCTAAATGCAAATCGTTAACCCTAGCAGTGCACTGTAATAATTGTGTGAAATGCCTTACAGTTGAAGCTGTAAATTACTACTCATTTAAATAAAAATTACGACTAAAAATTCAAGAAACAATGACTGGGTAGCAGTCAAGGCATTAATAAGTTTAAAGTGGACTTCCCAAACTTTATTTGGTTCACAACTTGAACTTTCACAAAGGTCATTTTAAAGGTCACTTGTGTAGCAACCCAAACAAAGGCGCTCGAAAGAGTTCGAAAATTGGGATCAAGGAAGACAAAAGGGGGGGGGGATAGTGGCGCTATGCCATCAAGGGAAGGAATAACGAAGATAATAGCAGGCAGTGAAAAAGGTTAAAGTAAAACAAAAGGTGAACAAATTCTAAGATTTGCTTGCTGTCATGTGTTAGGATAAACTTAACTTGATGTTAAGAAAAACTTTAGTAGTAAGCTTGTAGGTACTACCAAGTATAAAACACTTTCGTGAGAAGTGTTGTTTAGAGAAGAACTGGTGTGATCTCGATGTTTTGAACAGTATACTTTGCTCAACTTTAGCAGAAGTACCTGCAATTTTATTGCTATAGTTTTTCTTATGATCCACACCATGCAAAGCTTCAAACATCACTGATGAGTTGATGTTGTTTGACTTTGTTTTCTCACAACAAGCTTGTAACAGGGTTGCTTTAAAACAACACTTTTTTGCTAACTGCAGCCTACCCAATCTAGGTTCCCTGAACAACGGTCCTGTGAATTTATTTGTTTCTTACCGAGTTGTAAAAGGTGATGAGGTCCCCTCGGTCTTCATCTTCAAACGATGAGCTTGTTCCTGCCATCCTTGTTGGGGTGGGCGGGGCGCTACCGGGGTGAGGAGTGGGGAGTGTGCTTGCAGAGCGAACTCTAAGCCCATGTGGGTTTGTATCAGCTGAAAATAAACAGAATCATTTTGTAGAAGTGAACAAACCAATTATCTTTTGAAGTTTAAGACTTTTTAAATTGTTGTATTCTGGTATTTTGTTGGTGTTGAATCATTACATTAAGTGATACAAGAGGACTCCATGGTTTTACATGGCATAATCGTGGGTTCTTCAGATGCCCCCCTTTTTTTAGGGGGGGGGGGCACCCTCTGCCACATATTGGGTATGGTATATTCCACACATTCACACATGACTAACCTTTCTGTTTATCTGCATCCGGTGAGCTCTGGCTTGACCCATTCCCGTTGGTCCCATTTGTCCCGTTGGTCGAGTGTTGCCTTCGGTCTTGAAGGAGTACGCTGCGGTACACGTGGCTCTGGGCCTGTGGCTGACGCCGGTATGCTCTCATTATATCTTGGAATTTCTGATCTTGCTTGGTTACCTGACAGAAAAAGGAATAAGTTTATATATTAAAGCAATTTGCATCGAGTCTGGTTCATTTTATTACCAGCAACCAGGGCCAAATTTCAACTTTATGGAATGTTGACTGATAACCTGTTTCTGCCAAGCAAGATTTGTCTGTGCTTAGCAAGTCGTTGTGCTTACAGGCTTTTCATAGAGTTGCTTCAGCACAAAAAGCAGCTTAGCACATTATGCTTACCAGAATAAACTTACCAGCCAAACTATCATGTCACATGTGCAGTTTGTGACTGGTATCCTGCTCATTTCTGCTTAGAAGACAATTGTTAAG
>CM021529.1:10838905-10849933 GCA_010994315.2 Pisaster ochraceus
AGTCATTTGCCTTGGGCCAGCGATCCAATCATTCACCTTTTCCTCAATGAGTTTTCTGATGTGAGGTTTCCACCAGTGCTCCTTAATGCCCTTGGCCTCTAGAATGAGACCATCATGGAGCTCACATAACTTCTCTATGATGCAGGGGCAATCTTGGGGCACTGCGTAATTGCGACTTGCGTAATTCTCTGGAAGACCTGAAAATAATTCAATATTATAATGTTGTTATTGCAGTCAAGAAAACAACAGGAAAAAACCCACCAAAAAACCCACAATTATCTGAAACAAAGGCATGGACCAGGGGCAAGGAGGAACTTCCCTCTGGGCAGTATCAGAGCCCAATTGCATAGAGCTGCTTAAGCACAAAAAGTAGCTGAACACAACAAAGTCTTGCTTACCCAAATAAGGTTACCAGCCAAAATACCATGTGTCGTGTACTATCTGTAACTGGTGTCCTGTTTTTTTTGCTTTACAGAAAATTGTTTAACAATATTTTTTGCTTAGGTAGCTCTGAGAAATTGGGCCCGGGACTAAAAAGGAGTATCTCTCCTTTGTGAAGCAAAACACAAGACAAGCCCCTGGTTATCAACTGCTTTTCTCTTCAAAAAATTTAAGCACTGAAAATATATACATCATTTATTCAAAAAGCTCCAACAAGTCAAGGACCAGACCAGAAGCAATCTAAGCTCACCTGTGAAGTCAGGGTTGAGAAGATCTCTACGATTGGCCAGTACAATGTTGGCAAATACTAAGTCCAAACAGCACAGAAGTAAGTGGTAGGAATTCACAAGATCATCGCTGATGGCTGGAAAATTACCTGTAGGTAAGACAAATGAACATTGTTAATTATTCAGTCAAGTTCAGTTAAAAAACACTTGAATACATCCTGAAATATTCAAAACCGGGTACTTCCATTTTTGCACAAAAAAAATGTAATATGCTAAATTTGTATTGGGGAATAAAGAATATCATTATGGTTTAACCATAAACATGTAGTGATGTATGTAAATCACTATATACTCAGTACTTTCCCTAATACTGTGAAAACTAATCCATTTAAGCATATTACTCGAATGGAATTCGAACCCACGACATCTGCTCTAGAATGGCAAAAGTACTGGGCTGTAGCTAGAGGCAGTTCGAAATGAAAAATGCTTTCAAAATATAGCACTATCAACTCAGTGATGCAAAATCATAAATTTCAAAAATTGAAAAGGTACAATATCCTCAATAAACTTGATAGACCATTAACCTAGATTTCTCAGAAAATCAATCTTTCGTACAGCAGGGATACAAATTTACATAGGACAGTAGACTAGAGGCCAGGGCGGCAAATAAAATTTAGGGGAAAAAAACGACAAGATGCAGGGCTTGTAGCTCGAAACGTTTATTGGACAATAGTTGTTTTCACAAGAACAGAATCAAGCTGAAAAAAAACCTTGAAATTCCAGGCCTTGATTTCACAAAGAGTAAAGATTGATCTTGTCCATCTTAATTGGTAAGCAAACTGTGATGTCACAAAACAAATCACTATGGTAAGATGAATCTTACCAATCTTATGAATCATGTTAAGATGAATCTTAGTGCTTTGTGAAATCGACCCCAGGTCTGTTTAAGGCCAATAACTTGTCGCGTGCCCTGAATAAGGGTGTGAAGCTCTACGCCCTTCTTCTACACACACTAAGTACTTTTTGTACTCGTTACAGAAGATCCTGTCTCCTGACAAAAAAACATGGCATTACTAATAAGCTCATTACTGTTACAAGTTGCTAGAATTTCCCCAAAACATGTTTATCCATTCCCAAGCAGAATTTAATTTTCCTAATTGCTTATACATGGCAGAAAAACGGTCAAACTTTCATGCCCAGTTTTCTTCAAACACAATTTTGCACAGTAATTGCTTACGCCCTTTCTACAGTAACTTATACCATTACTTCCAGCTTAAAAGTTATGAAGTTTATAACTTCTCCACATGGCCATGTGTTTTATTTAGAGCACCATTTTACCATTCGACATGCTTGATATTATTATTATTCATATTTCAAGATTAAAAGTTATCGATAGCATATTAAAAAATAAAAACAAGCAACACTCAAGTCTGAAGTGCCTTACCAAACAACAAATGATGTGTTACAATCAAAAGTCACTTGCAAACTAGCAACGTTTTATACCCGTCCAAATCTGGAGAATTTATGTGGACACCTCCACTTGTGTACTATCGTTCAATTATATACACCCAGTAAAAAATATGAAACCCAATGTGGACCACATATACCCACCTTTAAAAAGATACTGGGTCTACAAAAAAAGTCCCGGACAAGTTACAACATGCCCCAGGTAGAAGGCAAGTTCCCCATCCAGGTGATGACAAATATCATTAACATAACAAAGGACTGTGCAGAGGTCAGCTATTAACTACTAGGCACACCTGACTGCTGCTTGGAAATCATGTGAAGGTCACATGATCATTGGCTTCTCCCCCCCCCAAAAAAAAAGTAGACATGACTCGGGCAAATATCATGAATAATTCATCAGGAGACTTGAGGGGGCGCTGTGGAGATATTTATGTCCACAAAGGGCACCTGTCAATCTGGGTCATTCATGAATAATTCAATAGTTGATAAGGATTATAGACCCAGATGGAAGCGTGGAAGGGAAATGTACTATGAATAATTCATTAGATCTAACCAGGGAAGACGGGTGAATCATGAATAATTCATGACGTGATTAGAGTAAAAGGAACATAACAGATAGAGGTAATGCCCCAGATGGTAATATCAAAATAACAGTAATGCATTTATAAATATGGCAACATGCCTTTTTTGATGGTGGTTGAAAAATAAGGGACAATATCAACAGAACATACAGGATTCTCCCCATGCACAACCTACGGCATCGGGCAAATACGTACAAACTATGGGAACTCTGTGTGAATTGCAGCTGTTGTGCTAACAACTTGAGACCAAATTCGGAAAAAATTATAAAGATAAAACCATTTAAAATGCTCCAGGATGAACAGTACAGGGCTGTTAAATCCAAAGACAAACTCTAAGCAAACACAGTTTTGCGGACCTCATTTTAATTCAGCGTGCTTCAGGCCTAACTTCCGAACCTTGGGTCAAGAGTGCCCTTAGGGAAAGCACTCACACAAAAATTGTTTAAGTATACAGTATAGGGAAGCCAGTGCAGGTTTTTTTTCTTTACAAAGAACAATTAATACCAAGAAACTCTACAGGCATTTCACTGTGCAGTGCCTTCTTTGTTAGGATCATATTTTAAAACAAAACGCAGATTAAAGGTAAGGTCATAGAAACTTACTAGCTTACTTGGTGAGTAGCACTGCAGCTGTTGATAATAAAAACATTTGAATCGAAGAAATGACTCATGCATGAACCGTTTCTTTGATTTCTGAGGGTTGGTGTTCGTTGGTGTATCTCATAATGTTTACTGGACCAGAATTTTTGTGACAAGACCAGAATGAAAATGACAATACAGTTTTAACATACATATTATTGTTCTGTTTTGGGTTTTATTGTTTGTTTTGTTTCTTTCTTTAGAAAAGAAGATTGATCTCAATTGTCTTATAAACCAATTAGTAGACTTTGATACTCAACAGAATGAAGAGATATCTATCAGACTAAAAAAACAGCATTTGAAAATCATCATAAAGAGAGTAAAGATATCGAATTGAAAAACACAAGACTGCTGGACTTGTCTAGTCGTGAGTTTACTGGTCTGACACTAAGACCATTGGCCTCGGGCCAGCAATCCAGAGTAAATTTCAAGCCCCAAAAATCAACTCTATTCAAAGCTAACACCTCTATTTAAAGAGGGGCTCCAAGGTCAAATTCAGTTGTTCAGTTGTGTGTGCACCCAGTTTCCAACAGACAGAGTCCTAATGAAAGTGGAGAACAAGTTACAAGTCTTTATCTCACACTAAAATGGTGTAAAATACCATTTTATTTGACACTCTTCCTTATCAAATTTTCAAACTTGACGTCGCCGAACTACAAAAACGAATGAGTCTGTACATTCCAAAGAGGATTTTTTTGTGGCAGTCAAAAGGTCAACTTAAATGCTGCTTTTACTGAATATCATCAAAATTCAGGAATGAACTACTTGTATAAACTCTTTTTACATAAATGCAAAGACTATAAATGTGACATCATCAAACATTTTGGCAATTTGACAAAAATTGCACTTATCAAACACAATGGCATTTAACACTGTTTTAACTAACGTAATGTAAGATTAGAGACAAGTCATGTTATTTTCATCATCATAAGGACTCTACTTATTGGAAAATGAGTGGATCACAAAATTGAATTAAACTTCGGAGCCCCTATTTAAAAGATTGACTAAAAAACTATTTTTTAAATACTGCGCAAAATCTTAAATCCCACACTATTGTTATTAAAAACATGCCATGGGAGCTTACCTTTGATCAGAGTGAACAGCGTCCAGCAGAATGAGAAGAGATCCGAGTTGGAGCACGGTTGCCTCCTACAAACCAAACCCAAATTAATATGCCTCGTTAATTTTCATACCAACGAAACAGAAGAAGAAACACAAATTTAAGGACATCCAGAAGTGAAACCAAATCCCCACTGGGGGTCCAGTCATTAATTCTGAGCTTCAAGTGGATGTTGGTTTGTTTGTTCAGAAATTTGAGACGCCCAGAAACGGCCGAGCTGCAAGGCAGGAATTTTTGAAGGGAAGGTGTGCCAGTGTTGGGAGGGGGGGGGGGGGAAGACTTGAAAAAGAGGAAGTAGAGATGTTTTCTCAATGAATAAATAAATACCTTGAGCTGTGGTGCAAAAGAGACTTTCAGATGCTATGTGGTGGCAGACATTGATTGCCAAGTTCTGAGCATGTGCAAATTTCCAAGGACACCATTGTTCTCGGAAATGTGCGCATGCTCAGAATTACGTTAACAAGCTGCTAAGTCTGCTGCTTTCTAGCGCCCCAAAAGTATCCGATCTCAGCAGACACTATTGCTCAGCAAGATACGTTTCTTCAATCAAATAGAACAACTTCTCAAAATGATAAAGAATAACAACTACAGTTGTACACTAAAACATGTCAAAGTTAGGTAGGATTTGAGCCTTACCACCATGACAGCAAACTTAAAATACCCACTGGATAAAGACCCTTTTTTTTAGCATCCAGGTAAAAAAAAAGAACACATTAAAACTAAAAAAGTCAATGTTTAGTGTGAGCTACCCCAATGTACAACACGTACCATACTTGAGTGCATGCATAGACTGGATTGGCCACAGCCCTAATTAAAATATACACCAGCCGTTGTGAGCGAGCAGCACGTGTTGGGAAAAAAGGAGTGCAGCGAGGTCAATCCCTCCTGGCAACGACTTTGAATTTGACCCTTTATGATGGCTATAAAATTCTCACCTCTGTTTTCGTCCCCTCGGTACACGGGGCTGTTCATTGGTGACACTCTTAAAGATGTCAAGGTAGATGGGTTGGTATTTTTTAAAGATAACTGTGGAAACATTGAAGTTGCGCTCAAGACGCTCAACTTTGTCGCGGAACTGCTGGGGTAGATTTGCCATGTCCTCCCACTTCTTCATCTTGCTGAAGAACTGTATGACACTAAAGGAGAAAAGGAAATACAACATTAGGACACTTTAAAATGTATATTACTTGTATACTGTACATCTAGTAATCAACCACAAGGGTTTTTGCTGGTAACCATATTCTGCTAAGCATACATGTACTGTGTAAATGCTTTGTGTTTAGTTACTTTTTGTTGCTTTAAGCAGCTCTATGAAATTGGGCCCAGATGGCTCTCTGAGATGTTTCCGCCTGAATGTAAAGGAACAGGCCATGGCCACTTCTTAAGTGTTAGACACAACTTGTCTTGAGGATGCTCTCTCCACAGGGCTGAGATTTAAGAAATCAGAATATTTCTGAAAATGGTTTGCAGACCTGGTTTGCAGTTATTCTAGACCCAGAACATCTCAGATGGTAGAAATTCAGGCAGTTTACAGACTCTATGCACCACCAGAAAGACAAAAACTACAGGTTTGGACACAATGTGGACTACTTCTTTCTCCCTCTGGGTAGTGTTTCACTTCTTCCAAGAAAATGCAAGAGCCCTGGGAGGTTTTTAAAAAATCCTGAAATCAGAAAATACAGTGAGAAATCAAACACTTGCCATACCTGAGTCTTGCAGATCGCAAGAGACGAGTTAGACTCACACAATTTCCTTCCACAGTGCCATTGCCAACGGTGGGTATTGTCGATCTGCGACATGCAACGTACAACGCACAAACAAGCCAGTGCAGATCATCTCCCTGTTTGGAAAGAATGCGTTAAAAGAATTACAACTCACGTTTTTGACACATGTTATTGTTGTTTGACTGTGCAGGCTCTTTAGTTAGCATCATAGATTCAAGGCTGCATCCCACGTTAATTTTACGCCCGTGCGACCATCCCGGGTCCACCTATAAACAAGATTTAGTTGTTGAACATATGGGCGTAGATTTACAAAGGGGCTTCTAAAAAGTTAAGATCAAATAAACATCCTTGTCCCAGATTTTTAATTTAGTTTCATTAATAGTTAACAGATTATTTGTGTATTTAGTATAAGAGCTAATACTCATTTTATAAAAATTGTAATGAGTATTATTTGTATTGTTCAGATTTCTTAACAGATATAATCCAAAATAATGATTTGACTTCAGAAAAAATATCTTCATCTTCGTTTGATGTGCGATGACCTTCCGAATGAGAGCTCACTCTCTTTTGCCAAAATCGTGTTCCCCCCAGTCATATCCATATAACAAGATTTTGGCGAGTACATTGAAATAATTTAATGCTGGCTCGTTTTGGTATAGTTTATATGAAGAATCTCTGAGCTCACAATTACATGTTTAAACATCATCGACACCTATTTACTGACGTGCTTCTGCGCTGACAGAGCTGTAGGAACTGTTATCATCTACTCCGTGTCCTAGTAGTATTCTCTAGCTCAAGCAAACCCAGATGGTATTCATCACACACAGCTCCACCTCCACGAACACAAACTAGCAGCAAGCATCGCACTTTTATCGTTTTATTGTACTTACAGGTAATGCATATAGTTCTGTTTGTGTTCGATGGCACATGATATTAAATGATACTAACAACAGTTAGCATTAATACAGCAAACTGTTGAGACAGGAAACACCAGATCAATGGGTAAATGCTGCAGTTTTCAGCAATCAGCGCTCATGCACTTCTGTAAACATCATGGCACTGACAATGTCTAAGCCAGCACTTAAACATTTTAATGTATTGAAGGGTACTTGTTACAATCATGGAATGGTAAGTGATCATGGAATGGTAAGTGAGCATGGGGGAAAATTTGTGCAAAAACCTGCGAGCTCTCATTGGACAGGATAGGCCCATAGTGCCAAAACGCTGGACTCCCTCGGCTTCTTGGCCCTACGCCCACATAGCATCAGGAGGTGAGATGGTTTTTTTTGCCGAGATTTTCTCCTGGTAGTTGTCACTTATGATTGCTCACTTGTAGAGAGCACATTTAAATGAAAGTGAGCAAGCTCAATTTGGTGTAATTTTAGGGGAAAAAATCCATCCTGACAATCACTCAACAAAACATCGTCGGTGCCATGATGTTTACTGATGCGCATGTGCGATGTTAAACTCCACTGTAAGACTGCACTACTTCTGCTTCCACTTCCTTCCTGGGCAGGATCCATTGCATAAGTCAGGACATAAACACCGGGAACAATTATGGTTTAGTGTTTGCTCAAAGTGCCGGGACCGAGATTCGAACCCACATTGTGATGACTCAGCCACGACAACTTAAATTCAGTGTACTTGGCGGCTCGGCAACGACACACTATTCTACTATTGGGCGCGGAGGGAGTCCAGTGTTCTGGCACTAGTATTTGGGCAGGGCAAAATTGAAAGAAGCTCAGGGAGTCCAGTGTAAATTGCCATTTTGCACCACTATGGTGGCATGGTATGGACATGATGGATGGAGTACACAAGAATCAGCTTGTTGGTATGCAGGATAACCTGGGCTATAACCTGTTTGACGACTGGAGTCGAAACTAGGCAATGCTAGGTCGGTAGGCAAGTTGTCACACCCACCATGCCCACAGTTACCACCAACATGACCAATCCAAAATGGGATTTAACAACAATTAACAACACAACAAACTGACAAACAAGTAAAAACTTAAAAGGTGATTTAAAAAAATAAAAAGATAACAATTCCACCTCCTGTCATCATGATCATCATCATCATGGTCATAATCATATGCTTGTTCAAGACTCAAGTTGGCAATGGTCTGGTGGTTGATATAATTCAAGCTACAACATTATAATATTTTGTTGGCTTTCAACTAATTAATAATATGGATTACATTTAAACATTTCAACAATATTTTACAGTAATCTAAATGTTAATGTCCGGAATCTGGGCGTATATGAAACGTAGCAGAGCCAGGGTAGGTCAAACACTTAACAGTTTGTGTGGGGTACGTATACAGTACACCGTGTGTAAACAAGAGAGACTTTAAAGAATAGAACGTTACGCAATTATTAGTCACTTCGTCGCCTTTACAACCCACCTCCAGCGTATAATTTACGCTTATTCGCTCAAAAGTATCCCAAGCCTCTCTCCCGGAAGAATCATCCAGATTAAGTCCAAGGCATAGTTCCTCAAATCGTTGTTTAATATCAAGTTCCTCTGTCGTAGGGTCGGCCATCTTCGTTTAAATGCCACCTAAATTTCACGCAAATAATATTTTGCATGCAGTCTCTACGTGTTTTTCTGTATGATCGATTTACAGTACGTACGCTATCGGATTGTACGCGCTCTACCCAAGCTGAAAATGGCGGGAAATCCGCATCACCTCTTAAGGAAGTGTCCGTTCGTATAAAAATAAGTCCTATATTTGTGTTGAAATTTAAACAGTTCTCCAGAAGAACTAAATGATTTACAGTAAAATTGTTTTAAGTACCATTTTCGTTTTTGTATTGGATAATTTTGGTTGATTTTGCTGGAAAATGCCCCAAAATCAGCTGTTAAAGTGCGCGGATTGATATACTGAGGGTCCAAATGACGTTGAACAACGTCATCTGGGAGGCGGGGATAAAACCACTCAACCTTTTCAGTTCTCCAATGAAAGCTTCTCCGTATGTGAAATGGGTGGGGCATCGAGTTCATCAGCATCGATTGTATTCAAAAGCTGTGGGACCTGCAACATTTTCCCGCCATTCGGATTGCGCACATACGGCTAAAAATACCCCCGTTTTCACGTGCCGTGTGCGTACTATTTTTTTTTCAAACTCCGTTCGCTCACTAGCCACAGGGCCGTTAAATACACAAGTCGGACTCATGACCACACCCGTAACTCCAAGCCCCAACCTGCTGAGACCGGATCCCTGTTGGGATAAAATCTCTGTATAAAGGTTCTAAAAATATAATGAATTGCAACCCCCACCCCAACCCCCCCCCCACCCCCACCCCCCGATTACAAGAAGACGAACGTAGGCCGCAAAACTCAGGTTACTGTAATTGGAAATTGTGTCATTGATGAAATCGCGAAAGTAATTTTTAAATGCTAGGTCATTTTTTATTTGAGAGGAAAGTGAGTAAGCAACTCATTAAAGTTGTATGGCCAAGTTTAAAGAAGTTTTTTTCAGTTGTTGATTGTTGTTATTGTTGTCTTCGTCGTTGTTGTTCCTGTCAAAAACAGGCCTGGCCAGTGGGTGTGTTGGTGGGTGGGTGTGTGAGTGACAGCATGAGAGTGAGTGAGTGAGTGATTGAATGAATGAATTAATAATTAAACGAAAATAATTAAAAAGACAAGAAAAAAATAATCTTGTTAAAGACGGTAAATCCGAGACTGACCTAATGTTATTTTACTTTCATTTTTTCTCTGTTGAAAACTTTCGCATCCACCACAGAGAAAGGCATCCACACGGACAATGAAAATAAAACACAAATTTGTTTTTTAATTTTAGCTTTTATTAAACTGCCACTAATCATGAGAATTTTTTTGTTCGTGCGATACCTCAAACAAAAAGCTTGTAACTTTCTCTAATATATAAAAATAGTGATACGAATCTAGATTTTAGGGTCAAACTATTTGTCCGACCCGGGAGGAAGAATGTACTACCTTCCTTAGTGGTCCGACCGACCGAGGCACTGCGTCCACTACAATCGTTCATTAAATTTCGCTCGGTCCACCCACTGATCTCTATTACTGACAGGTCCCGTCATTAGAAGGTCACCACGAGAGGACGCTGTTCATTATTTACAACCATTTGATTTTTCACTGCAAAAGCTTTGTTCTAAATGGTGGGGGTGGATGGATGGCCGGATGGGGTACTGTTTGCATGATTTGTCGTGTTCTTAAAAACAAAATTACAAAAAGATTACAAATCTACGCATTGTGCAGAATCGGTTCCTATTTCTGAAAGTGTTTTGTCGGATATTTCTACCTTCAGTCTATGTTCTGGGTGAGTATAAATTAAACTTGACTAATATAAATATTAGCACTCAAAATGCCTAGAGCTGTATAGTATTAGTAGTGCTAGCTCTGTCTGAGCTTGCAATGCAGGCATAGCCCCATCAATCGGGCTGTTCCGCCCCAACCCTGAACCTGACAATCGTCCTGTTCCGTCCCAACTTGACAATTGTCCCAACATAGTTGGGACTGGTCCCAACTTGACTGTTAAAGTTGGGACGTCCCAACTATAGTTGGGATCGCCCATAGACTTCAACAGGACATCACCGTGTGATCGATCATGGGTCCGGATGCGATTGGCGTTAATTAACAAGATTCTTTATTTCAAACCCGGGTCTCGGCTCTATGGAATGATAGTATATCTCTCACAATGGACCGCTAACTCAGTGTAAATAGTGTTTTTAGAGGACAGCGGACAGCGGCCTCCGGGTGAAGCTTCTGGTTTTCTCAGTCTCTGGTCTCAGAGTCAGTGGGCAGTGGGGCCGCATTTTAGTTTCCCTTCTCTCGGAAAAACAAAATTCTA